>CM031242.1:122660341-123203633 GCA_018340775.1 Taxus wallichiana var. yunnanensis | reverse complement strand
TTTTGGATGTATTTAAAAGAGTGACACATTTCAATGTCATGGCCATGAACTTGGTGATATTTTCAGTAATGTTCCTCATGATACCATGCTGATTTGGGATATGATTTATCAAAGGAACAGATGGGGGAATAATAATGAGATTAATTGCCATTAACTTGTTAAATAATGAACTATAAGATTCCCAAGTGGGGTATAATTATTCAACGGTCTAGGAGATCATTGTGGAGGATCTGTATGAGAAGTGGATGTGTATGTGCATAAATATTTAACCACGATGGTGTTAGAGGTATTCTTAAGTTTATCACCATGTGTGTAGGATTTAGTGAACTCATATTTGGGTTTGTTTGATCAAATTTTAATATGGTCTTTCTCAAGGGTGCAAAGTTCAAGTTTGCAAGCCATAGTGAATTCCTCTTCAAAGGTTTGGAAAGATTTTATTTGAAGAGTGGATGATATGCTCTATTGATGGTTTTAGGTAGTTTGGGATGTAGTTCTCAACATACCCAAAGGTACGTGAGGCACGAATCTGTGATGGCTATTGCAAGTCTGGGATTGGTATTTGGGCCTATCCTCACTTCATAGTCTTGTAATGATAATGGAGTCAGTGCTTGCCAATATACCACTAGAAAATAATTATAACATGGCTATAAAACCACGGAGGATTTCCTATTGAGTTATTAAATCCCAATAGTTCCACATGGTAGGATATTTTTAGATGTGTAAGTTGGTTTGTGCATTTGGATTTGTGTGATGAAGTGTATGCAAAGAGTTAAACCTCCTAGTTAAACTAGATTTCAACCAAGAGTGAATGGTTATTTTTAGATACAAATTAAAATGTGAATATTTAATGAGGACATACATGAAAGAAATGTAATGCAATAAAAGCAAGAGAGAGGGAATAAAAAATAATACATGGATAACGCTTTTTATTTTTATCTAAATTTTTAAATTTTAAGGAAACAAGAAAAATACAATCCAAGAACATGATCCAACGCATACAAGTGAGATAGCCACATTCCTTGCTAAAATTTTAGTAACGATGGGTAGAAGAAAATGGAGATGAATAAAAAATGAAAAAGACTCACCAAAAAAGGTTGGTCCCACTAGGAGTGCCAAAATGTTGACCAAATTTCCTTGTTCTTGCTCAGTTTAGTGAACTAGTACTAAAGAAAATAAAAAATTCTAAATATACAATGGTTTAAGGCACCTTGATATGGGTTGATGATGAATGGGATAAACAAAAATATCCTTCTCCATAATGAGTTGGGTGACTTTTGTGAATCAAGAGAACTCAACACAATATGGGATTAGTAGATAGATGGGAGGGTTTCCTGACAATGTTAATCCCGAGAAGTAAGAACTTCCTAAGATATATGTTAACCCTCATTTTATATAAGATAAGATAAAATCGGATATTGATAAATCGAGAAAATGTAGAATCTGAAATTAAACTAAAACTTAAAAGCAATAAAGATTAAAAAATGTAGATTTGATCTAAATGGATAAAAAGTAAATAAAACTTGGGTGGGTTGACGGTGACTCGAGACTGTAGAGGGCTAATTGATGGAAACGAGGTAGATAAACTAAAATAATGATGGAAAATACATATTTGAGGGTCTTAGATGTAGATCTAGAGCTGATGATACACTCAAATTGTAGAGAGGAACTTGCTAAAGATCTAAAACAAAATTTGATAGAAAGGATGCAAGAAAATTATGAAAAACAGATAGAAAAAAACAAAAAGATGGATCAGTCGATGGAAATCATGTATGGTTGATGATAACTTGGTCTTTGGAAGAACATATCTAAGATGGAATGGAAGAAAAGATTTAGGGTGTGAAGGCTAGATGGATGTAGGACTAGAAAGAATATTGTTGGGGATCTGGTAAAAAAAATAGAGTTTGGGTTGAAGGTGACTTGGGTTGATCTATAATTGGATGAAAATGGATTGTGTGAAATGAATATCCGCACATAAGGGATGAGGGCCTAGGTATAATTGAAGTAGAGGGATCCTGATGACAACTAATACTACACAAAATCAGATGATGATAGTTGTAAAAGATGGATAAAACATGAAATGATATAAGAATACTTCAAATCTCCCAAATATGGTCACAATATCTCTAAGAGAGCTTCAAGATGATTGTAGAAGATGCATAGAAAGTGAAAAATTAAAGAAAGATCACAAAAAAGCTTAAAGGATCAAAAATGCATCTAGAGAAAAGGAGGGGATGGGAAGGATTTCTAGGGTTGATGAAGACCCAAATGGGTTAGTTCAAAATGGGGACCCATCCATTTAGGTAGTGGGAAGATGATGAGCTCAAGGAAAGGATCCCATAAGAGGTGGGATTAGGGTTTTGAAGGATAAAGACTAACTAGAGTTATATAGGGAATATAAATGGGTAGGTTATGGGTGAATAAAATTAAATAAAGGCCATGGAGAGGTGAAATCATTAAATTATGGCCTAGAAAGGATAAAATAGAGGATTTAAGAAGGATAAATAAATTAAATGAGGATTTGGGGATAATTAAGGGTGATTAGGAATGATTAGGGAAGATTAATTAAATGGTGGGAAATAATTGTTGTTGGGATGAATTAAATTTAGGAGGGAATGTGAAATTTGAAAGGGAGGAGAGGTATGTATGTTAAAAGATGAAAAGAGAGAACATGGGGTTAAGGGTAACGATACTAAAATTTGGTGTTTACACATTATTTGCAAGTGTTTGGGTGTTATTTGGTGTTGTGTTTACCTAGTTTATGGGTATATATCCTATTTACAGGCTTCTAAGGTTTATAGGCTTGCATAGTGCATATATAGTTATGGATAATGTTTTTATAGGACTTAAATCATTTTTGCAGACTCCCTTGAAGATTTATCCAAATCTAGAGTTTGATTTGTAGACCTGTGAAGGGCGTTTTCACCTATGGTAGTTCTTTGCATGCATGTTCATACTTGTAAGGGTGTGTTTCTTATTAAGATGAATTTCAGACCTGCAAAAGAGATTCCAACATCCCATACATGGATTGCATATCTAGATTTAGTCACTATTTTTGAGTCTCAATGCAATGTTGTTTTCTACACTCATATCTACTAGATTTTAAGGGCCACAGTGAAGATCTTCTTGATCCAACTTGGCTACAACCTTTATACAAAAAAATTCCATCTCATCCTCATGATCTCATTGTAATAGCCTTCGGATTATAACCTTTGATCGCACATGGTGGATAACGCCTTGCCCTTATAAGCCCCTAGTGTATTTTGGCCAATGGTCACACCCAACATATGTGATTCGAAGGTACTTCTCTTAGGTTCATCAAACCATACTCCTTTTCCTAAAACTATATTTTAGTGAAAATAGAGCATTTCAAGTTTAGTTTAAAATCATTTAAAATAGGGCTTATTTACGGGAAATAATTATTGTAAAACTTTTAGGTGGAATCTCAATATAGAGTGCCATTTTTTTGCAAAAGATTTTTTTCATTTCCCAAAGCATTAGACCTATTTATTTTGTGAAACACACTACTTTAGAAAATTCCACATTTTTAGAGGATTTTTCTTTTGTAATCGATGATGAAGAAGATGATGATCACTTGTTTCATTTTTGAAAATCCTTTTGGAAGACCCAAGGGTGGGGACTTGTTTGGTAGGAGACAAACCCCCCCCTCCATTATGACTTGTTTTTTTGTTTCTTCTTTATACAATATGCACATTTAGTGCATGTGTTTCTCTTCGAGAATAATATTATACATGCATTGTAAATGGGTATCACAAAATGTGCCTATTTCGAAAACTATATTGAGGATCATTGTATCTTTCTTTGTAGCGATTGTGGATTCCCATAGTACTCTTTGAGCATGGCATGTTTACAAAAATTCTCCATTCTACTGCAGTGATGATTGTATCCTCTATTTTTTTGTGCCTTCTTGGGCAAGCGATGGTTTTAAAACAATATTTGATAAAAAAATTGTGCAAGTTCTGCTTATTGGAGGGTAATATTTGGAGCAAGTTCTACTTATTGGATATTTTTATCAATGCTTCATCAAATTTTATATTTTTACCAGGTTTTCCAATTTCTTCCCATTTCATCTTTTTAGGTACTTGGGTACCTAACATGGCCTTATTTCTAAGACCCAATTCTTCTATTCACATCACCACCATCATCATATTTAGGGGGGTCCTTCTAACCTATCCACTTCTTCATATCTCTCTTTTGGGGGGAAAATTTTTCCCACTAGATTTTATCCTTTTAATCTATCTTATGAAAGATTTGATTGTGTGTGGGTAACTCATCAGGCCCTATTTCCTAGACCTAATTTAATTTTTCACTTCCCATCTAATATTTTCTTATGGGGGTGTTCATGTAGGATTTGTTTTCCTCACTTTATTTTTAATATCCTACTTAGGATATTCCACCTCACTTGTAGTTTTCCTACACTTATGGGATATGATTTCTTAGGTTTACACTTGTGTACACTATTCTAGGTGTTGGTTACTACTTAACTACACTATTCTAGGTGGTTACCACTTAACTACACCATTATAGGTGTTGGTTACCATTATTCTAGGTGGAGATTGCCATTATTCTAGGAGGTTACACATTCACCTCTTTATGAGAGCATAACAATAGATTAACTAAGAATAATAATGCTGCATAATTTTAATGAATAAATCTCGTTACATTATATTGGCAATGTACATCCTATAAAATAGGAGTCAAGCCAAAAAAACTTCCTATATTAGTGATAGGAGGTTGAAAAAACTAAGTCACGCACAAACTATATATATTATTGTTAAAAATAAAATATTTAAGTAACTAATCATTGGTAACTAATTATTTACCATTTAGTAAATTCTATTTTCCTAATATTCCTCCCCTTAGTGTTTAAATGGGAAGAAAAACATCGGAAAAGTTGGAAACATAATCGTATGCTTCTACATACTTTTAGGTCTGCATACTACTAGCTTGGATCTTGTTGTCTAGATCTTGTTGCACATGACCAATCTGCTTCACCATAGTGAATCCCATACCAGATGATCACACTTCCACCAATTCACCTACATACGCGAACTCATCAATTCCCTCTTTCAACCTTAACAACTTTTCTTCTAGTGTTATAGTCTTTCTCTTGAGCTACAACAACATTCATCAACAATTTTCTATCTTCCTCCAAAGGAATACCACCATCTTACTTCTTAATCATCAAATCTCTTAAGTATTCAAAGTCATTGTTAGGAATTTCAAAAGCTTGCATTACATCAAATTCAAGAGGATGAGGGGGAAGAAATACTAGTACCCATTTGATGTAATCCCAAAAAGTTGCAGTAGTCCTAGAACTTATTACTTCAGTAGATGTTGCTCCTCCTTGTGAGCTTGAAGAACAACCCATCATGTAAATATCATCATCAATACCATCATCATTATTAGCTTCACCTTCTTGTTGGTCCACTTCACATGGAGGGTGGGGTTAAAAAACCTATCACACCAATCAATATCAGCAATTTCTTCAACAGAAACAACCCTAGTAGTTAGGGGATTAGGTAACACTCTTCCTTCATGTGCTTGAGGATGTCTATTTGTATGCCCCATGGGCCCTTTTCCTCTATCATTTTCCCTTTGATCACCTCTAGGATGATTGGAAAATCTATCATGGTTTTATGCTCTTGGCTGACCTTGTGAAGTCTACCCAATTCCCTTCTCATCTCTTGCCAACTTATATGAGATTTCTTTGACAACCCCTGCCAAATTTTTCACAACCTCCTCTAAATCAGCACCCTTGCTAGCTTGAGGTTTTTCAGGGTTTATCAATTTTACACCATCTCTCTTGAGAGGTTTCCCAATAGCCTTGATATTGTTTTCAATTTGAAGTGCCATGGTGAAAGCTTGTCTTAGATTGGTAGGGTTCTTATTACATTTGATAAGAAGGAATCCTTCTCAAAGTTTTGTTAAACCTTGTGTTGAAATCATGAACTGATTCATTGGGGTTCTTCTTGATATTCTCAAACTCAGACAAAGAGAAAGCTAAGATCAATCTTATCACCATATTGCAACCTAAATGCATTTTTCATTTCAGTCCATGAATCAATAGAATTATCAGGAAGAGCCTTGTACCAATCCCTAAAATCCTCTTCTAATGTATGAATGAACAACTTAATATACACATCTTCAAACTCTATCTTGGAATCTTTCATCATGTTAACATAAATTTTGAGATGTTGATCACCGGTTATTGTATTGTTACCTTGGAAATTTGGTAATCTATTTCGACATCTTGTGGGACAGCATTTTGGTAACCATCCATTCCTCTAAATTCTATAGGACCAAAGGTGTTAACAACAAATGGAGGTCTAGGCTAAGCCTTATTGTTTGGTGGAGGTGATCTTGGAGGTGAAACAAGATGATGAGGAATGCAAGATCTTTGGGGATCAAGAATTTATTTAAATGATTCACAAGACTAGTATTCTCTAAATGCTTATTTTCTTGGAAAATTTTATTAGGATTGAAACACACAGTGTAAATTTTAGAAGGAACTTACGGGTATGGCAGAATGAATTTCACTAGGCCGAGGAAAACAAGTTTATGAGAGGATTGATTGAATTAGAATCACTTGAAGAAGAGTGATAATCCTCTACCAAAGGCTGATCTCTCTCACCTATGGATATATATTTGCCTGATGTCTAACCTTTAACAACTTTCCAAACTCTTCTCCTTCTAACTCTGAGTTTCTTGAATCTGTAAACAACTTCTTAGCAGAGTCTTTAAGGAAGAGATCTTCTTCCTTCCAATTTTGCAAAGATTAGCAACACAAAATTAAATGACAGAAATGTTAAGACACTGGTACTTTATCAAGATCATAACAACATGGAGTCACCACTAAGGACTTTCACCCTAGTTGTGCAAATGCACTAAAATACTCTGTCAAATATCTATCAGCACTAAAAATCTTGCCAAACTTTATAGATCAGACCTTTCTTTCTTTGAATTTATCAACCAAAAATGCAAATGAAGTGCAACAACTGCTGGAAACTAGTAAAATTTATAGGCATAACTTATATCTTCACTCAATCCTTACAAATCTGATTATAAAATGATGCTTCAACAATGTATTTGCATGTAGAATTTGC
This sequence comes from Taxus wallichiana var. yunnanensis, assembly GCA_018340775.1. Classification (NCBI taxonomy): domain Eukaryota; kingdom Viridiplantae; phylum Streptophyta; class Pinopsida; order Cupressales; family Taxaceae; genus Taxus; species Taxus wallichiana. Next base: position 123,196,509 of record CM031242.1, on the reverse strand, counting down.
AAGGGACATTACCAGGGTTTGGTATGCATTCAAATATCTCAAATATGTATGCACATGGATCATATTGAACTAAGAGAATATCAAACTCAGAACTCTACTCTTCATTCCAATCTTATAAATCTGATCAGAAGATGATACTCATATTTGTAATTACACATAAATCACATAAGAAGCATTACCACAGATCCGAAATACTAAAATATTGAATAATGTCCTGAAAATGGTACTAGAAAGTGTTACCAAGGATCGAAATCTTGAAATACTAAATAATGTCCCCGACAACGGCACTAGAAAGTGTTGTCGGGGATTTGAAATCTTGAAATATTGAATAATGTCCTCGATAATGGTGCAAAAGTGTTGGTACCCAAATTTGTTCTCCTTTTTAGTCTGAGCAGCATCAGAAATATGGCATGAAGCTTGAAGGCAGATAGATCTTGATATATGTTGTTTTGTAGCCGGGGATGTGATCTAACTAGCACTTAGATTTTGTGGAGAGATGGATAGCAATTTGAAAGGATTTTATCTAATCCTCACTATTTTAGGTTGTTCCTTTCAACCAAGGTAAGAGAACCTATATTGCAGCCTCTGTTTTGTGAAGGAGGTGGAGATATCCTTATACTGTGCATATTGTATGGAGATGGCCTTGGGAAAACATGATCAATTTTCCATTATTCAAACTCAATAGAGATATCACTACTAAATGATGGAAATGCTTTCAAGACAAGGCTAAGGCTACTGGAGACATTGTATGACCCTGATTTGCTTTGTGCATTTTTTTAGGTGGGTTAGATTATTTTGTTGACACACAATGTAATGGAGGGCAGTATGGGTAGGATTAATTATTGAGATGATTTTTGGTGGCATATTGACAAGACAAACTTAAATATATCAAGTCTTTGGAAACCTCTACAATACTTGAACAACTATTAGATAAAATGCTTCAAATAATCGGGATGTTCTTGTCATCCAAAATAAGCCCCTTGCTTATTTTTGACTAACTTTATTTCATTCCTTCCTTCCTTGTGCCTCAATCAAATTTTTACACTTTTTAGACACTAAAAATTATCTGGAAATGGCTTCATCAGATAGAGGATTTTCTCACCTTTCCAGAAAGGTAAAATTTTCCTTCTAACTCCTTGTATTTTGCAAGTTATGGCTCGATAGAGTTTTTGAGGGAAATTTTCCCTGGGAAGGTCCGCAACCAATAGGAATGTGCCACGTGGTAGCGGGATGGCGGGTCAACTCAGGTAAATTGGAAAAAATCACCAAGGAGTGGGTGCGGTGCAAAAGAATTTTTTCCCGTGGGCCCGTAAAGGAAAGAAATGGCTTGATCCCCACATCAAATGAGAATGTGCCACATGTCCATGAGGGTAGCGAGAGTTGGAGGGGAAGAGAAAATTTTAGCTTTTTGCCAAAATAGCAAAGGGAAAAAAGGAAAAAACCGCCCGCCAAGGGGGAGGAAAAGAAAATTGCAAAGGTTTGCGGACCAACCAGAGGATGACACGTGTCTAGTCGTGGCGGGGGACAGAGGCACGGAAGGATTTGGTGAAATTTTCCAAAGTTTTCAAAAAAGGGCGCAAAGGAAAATTTTTGCCCGTAGACCCACACCAAATCAAAGTGTGCCACGTGGTAGCAGAGAAAGCAGCGCGAAAGAAATTTTGGAATTTTTCAAAAATTCAAAAAAGGTAAAATGGCCATTTGAACCTGTGGAGGAATGGGAAAGCACCCCATTTTAGTGGAGTGGTGGGGCATAGAGATTTTTGGGTAATTTTTCCTAAATTCAAAAAGGGAAAAATTTTAGGTTTCGGCTGCCCGACCCGATTTTGTTCCAATTTTGCCCTAAATCTTCGGAGGGCATATATTTTCATCCAGAGAGCTTGGTTTTCTCGATTTTGGTGTCATTGGAAAGATATTGAAGTCCTCTACATGATGAATCTTCAATTTTGTTTTGGTGGAGTTTAGTGAGAGAAAAATGAGAAAACACCTCTGGCATGGGGAAAAGAGTAGAACCGACATTCAACCACCATTTTTAATGTAGTATGGCTTCCATTCTTCTCCAACATGATTGAAAATCATGGGGAATGAACTTATAATGGTACCCATGCTATTTTTATGGATCTAGTTGGTGGTTAAATCATTCATTTAAATTTTCCCATGTTTCTCCTTCCTAAACTCAAGTTTTCATTGTTAAAAGCCAAATTTGGCTCATTTATAAAGGGTTGGATTTTTTTATGTTTTGTAAGCTCCCTCCTTCACCCTAGCAAGTGAATTTGTGGAATATCAGACCTTTTTTGGACTACAACATGTTTTCTACCTCTTTTCTATTGTAATGCACTATATTTTAAAATGGAAATGAAAATGCAAGCTCTATGAATGAATTTTCAATCCTTTCTTGTGTTGTTTGCTCTATCCTAATCCTTCATTACAATTTTAGCAATTTGTGCATGATTTGTGTTGCATTTTTCATAATCTGTGTCAATCTATAGAAATATATGTTCACCACTCCTTTGGTGTATCACCTTGTCAGTTTATTTTTATCTTCTTTTTCTTTCTATCCTTGTCTCCTTAGCAGTAATCAGAGTAGAATTTTGAGTTAAACCTATGTAAATTTCATGCATAGATCTGATCGGATGAGTAGAGGAACCAACCTTCAAACGGAGATTTTTTCCCATTTTTGCAAGTCCCGCACTTGGGGAAAAGATTCCATGTTGTGTAATCACACTAAATGACCCAATTCTCACTACATGATATCAAGAAGGTCATTTAGGGGTGTTGCTGGTTTGTACTAATAGCTATGGCATGCCCGATGGGACCTTAGAGGTCTTTATCTTCATTACAAGAAGTTTGATGTGAATTTTTTGTAAGTTTCTTTCTTAAAAGAGCCCTGATTTGCACATCTGGCGACTCCAAAGAGATAAAATTAACTTGTTTTAGTAGTCCAAGTCTGAAGATTCATGAGAAGGATCCAAACAAGGTCAAGGGCCAGAGAAGAGGTATTGTCTGAGTATCTGTAGTTATCCCCAAGAAGAAGAGAGAGGGGAAGAAGAATTCAAAGGTCTCCATCTCCACCAAATAGAACTCTATCAACTCCTCCACTGGTAGAACCTTCACCCAATCAACAAGGGTTCTCAAGCCAATCGAATGAAAAACACAACCCTTATATCAAATTCACTGGTAGCATCCCACTTTCTCTCAATGTAAAAACCCGGTTCAGTTGCGAAAGCATTGAAGAACATTGCATAATTTACTGGGAAAAATGAGACCACTCCTGGTGATCATGTCAAAGACATTGCTAATGTTTGTGCAATCCATGAGATTGTTGAGATGCAAATTACTGTCAAATTATTGGCATCTTCATTCAAGGGAAAGCCTTGTAATGGTTTAGGAGTCTTGGGGTAGGCTCTATCCAAAATTAGAACCAGTTGTGCATAGCTCTCCATGATCGGTTTGGAGAAAAGGGAGATAATTTTTCTCTATCGAACAACTAAAAATATTAAGAGAGCTCCCAATGAGTAGCTAACAGACTTCAATTTTAGATTTGAAAGGACATGGGATAAAATCCCATTAATAGTAAGGCCAACAGCTAAAGGTGCTTTCTTATACTATCTCAAAGCTTTAAATTCTGATATTTCTATGTTAATCCAATCCATGGGAGGTGCAAATATACATGCAGCTTATAATATCACCATTAGGGATGAGAATTATTTGATCAAAGCTGGTAAACTGGCACCTAGGCCTCCTATGCCCTTATATCGAAACTTGGAAAACCCAAGCACTAGTCAAGCACCTTCTTTAGCTCCTATTCTCACTCCTAGAAATCGAGTTCAAATGAAACTTCTACTTCATCCCTGGTGCCTCAAATGAAATTCAAGAAGTCATGAAACAATTACAAAATTTAGGCAATGAGATGGTTAAACTCAAGAGGTATCAAGCCCAAAGTTTTAGACCTTCTTATCAATCTCAAACTCAACCTAATAGGCAACCATATCAGCCTAATAGGCCACCCAATCTAGTTGTAAATCAAAATCAAGTAAGGCCTCCTACCAATAGACCGTTTCTGACCTATAACCCCAATGTTACATCTACCTCTAAAGCCTTAGTGCCAGTGTAGAATAATATAGCTCAAGAGTATGATTGGTGTTTCCCATGCAATGAACCTCACTACTAGTCTATGTGCTTCAATTTTGCTTTGAACCAAGCCTTGATGGTGACAAAAATTGGTGTAGAGAGTGAGGTGAGTCAAGAAACAAACCAACAATAAGGAACATCTCAACAAAATACAACTCCAAATGAGACTACACTTGTGAATTGGCAGGCTGAAGATTTTTGTGGTATGAATCAAATAATTTCTCAGAATGTAGCAGCTAACACACAGTCAAAGAAGAGGAATATTGGTGAAGGGAATTCATTAGCTCCAGGTGATCCACAACATTCCATCACTCCACAAAGTGTTGGCAAGAAAAATGTAGTTCCAAATGTGCAAGGACAGCCCAAGCCACCTTCTAGACCAGCTCAAATGCTAGTTGTTGCAGCCCATGTACAAGAAAAGAATGTGCAAGCTAAGGGGAAGAAAAGATATGTTTCATCCCCATTTAACATCATTGAGAAAATGAAGAAGACAAATGTGAATATATCTATGTGGGAATCACTATCCATCCTAGGCCAAAGGGATCTACTACAAGCTACCATGAAGAATTGGTCAACTTCAAATCAACAAGCTCATATGCAAGAGAAGGTACTCACAAATGTTTCTCAGCCTGAGGGGAAGCTTAGAGGATAGCAAGGTAAAGTTTTTAAGCCCCCTCCATTCTATGTTTCATTGATCATCGGGGATAAACTAGTACATAATTGTACGATTGATTCTGGGGCAAGTAGTTATGTGATGCCCAAGCAAATAGCTGATCAGTTGGGCCTCCAATATGAATTCATATCCAAATGGGTGGGGCAACTAGATGGGACAACAATAATAATAGTAGGGGTAATTCAATATTTGATCCTCACTTTGCATGCATGCCCCAATGTCACTATTTTGCAAGATGTGTATGCGGGATATATTTACCACCTCTTTTTCCCTATGTTTGTCATGGGATTTCATAGATAGAATTGAAGGCTATTTATTTTTTGATTGGTCACGCATGTTTTTTTAGAGAAGATATGGAACTAACTCCACAATTAGGTCTGAACCTATTGCAAACTTTCACATTGAGCCTCATACTCCAAGCCCAATCAATACCATTTGCTCAACATTTGATCAAGACGATTATCTAGGAATAGATGAAGTTGACACCAAAGTTAGAAGCATCCCAGATTTGACTCTTTATGAATGGGTAAGAAAGGTACATGATTTTGATCCCTACAAGGAGGACCTAGGAGTTTATTACATGCATGAATAAAATCAATCTATTCCTAGCATCACCAAGCCAGACCATAAAGATGATAATGAGGTATGGCAGTTGTTTTTTGATGGATCAAGAAGTAGACAAGGTGCGGGGAAGCTATGCTTGTTTAACCTTAAGGCATTAAGTATTATTCAGATTTTAGATTTTAGTTTGCATGTTCTAACAACACTGATGAATATGAAGCTTTGATACATGGATTGCATTGGTCAAGAAAGAGAGGTATCAAAAACTTACAAGTGTTTGATGATAGTGAGTTGGTTGTTAATCAAGTTAAAGGACAACATGATGCCAAAAATTACCTTCTCAAGAGTTATAAGAATAGGGTGTGGGACCTCATTGAGGATTTTGAAGGCTTTGGCATCAACTTCATCCCTAGGAAAGAAAAACAAGCTACTGATAGGCTTGCGGTATTTTGAGTAGCCTTTGATGTTGTGGAGAGTATCAAGGAAGATAAAGTGCAGCCAAGCATTCATGTGATTGTGAGGCCATCAGTGCTAGACAATAATGTAAGTTGGCAAGTGTTTGAAAGTGACCAACAAATCATCAATTTCTTGTAAGAAGAAGTTGAGTTCTCAACCAAAAATAGGAGAAGTTAGAACAACAATATGGTGATCAAGTGGTATAGCTGAGAACCAACAAACTACCAAAAGGACTTGTCACTTTGGAGTCCATCTTTAATCCTAATGATCAATTTAGGAAAAATAAAGAAAACATCCAAGTCAAGGGAGAATATTCAGTGCCCATCTCGGTGGGAGAAGGAAAATCACTTCAAATTGGTAAAGTTGCAACCAAGCAAGAAAGGTATGAGTTCATACATGTAACATCCTCATTTTATACATTAGAACAAGTCAATTTTTTTTTGATAAATGCTTCCTGGTTCTAAATACATAATTTAGAACTCACAAATCAACTAACCATTCTTATAACAGATAACCATATGCAGCTGTAATGACTCGGAGTACCTCGATCTATTCATTCCATGACTCGGTAATCTACCGATCTATTCATGAGTAATAAGAGTTGGCATTTTTATTTAACACACCACTCTTGCGGTTCTCTTCCCTATTCTGGGATTCAGAATGCTCTATCTAAGGAACCTATCTGAATAATTGTTACCATTATTCATCGGCATCTCATCCCTTAGACTAGGTGACTTAGGACAACATAATCAGTAGCTTGCGATACTTTGGCCAAAGATTTGAAACATACTGCTTATGTCTCGTATTCCTTAACGGCATACTCGTCAATCTGGAATACGTCCTTCACCCCATTCCTATGTTATGTAGAATGTCTTATACTGACTTCTGTCAGTCCCTCCTATCCCAAGTTATTCACTCGGAAACGGATTAGTAAGGTGACAATGTTATATGGATGCTCCCGAGGACTAGGGATACGATGACATACTGGGTCAACCCTAGTTAAACCAGTGTGTCAAGATACCCCGAGTCTCCTAGGCAGCCTTATAACATGACCACATTCCTAATCGGTCCCAGAGTAACTTGTTCGAGTTTAAGGTGTAAATCTTAATGATCAATGCAAAGGGTGTCATCATAAGTCACCTACATTGTTGTATCTTCGAGGAGATCCTAATCTTCTCGGAGGTACAACCCTGCAGTTGACTTGTGCCGTCAACCTTTAAATCCACCTCGAAAAGATCTACTTATTAAAAAGTGTTACATACGTTGAGTTAAATTATACCATAAGATGCTCCCTTTAAGGGTAGTCTTTCCCAATCCCTGGGTTCCTCACCTTAGAATGACCTTTCTTAATAAAACCCAATACACAAGAGAAGTTATTAAGACTAGAGGTCCCATCAAGGAGTTCATAGAATATACATAATTCTAAATCAACGAAATTGGACAATTACTCCCATCCTTCACATGAGATTGCTAACCAAACCCTTTTTAGGTTTATATCAGTTCTCATAACTGAATTTATATCTTACTTATTAGTATCAAGATATAATGATTAAGAATCCAATTAAACGTTGTCCTGGCTTAATCAAGACTAGGAATGAATAATTTAATTAAGCTTTTTTAGCGTCCGCTTAGGTTTATTTTTACCCTAGCTTCCAGAAAGACAGTGATCTAAATTTCAATTTAGCTTTAGATAGAACATACTAGAACTGCTAAACAATCATAAGTATTCATTCACATATTCTTGCAAGCTTACATTGATAATCACAAAAGTCACCAATTTAAACAATAATAACAAGCTCTCAAGATCATTTGATCCGAAGAAGGTCAAACTATCAAGATAAGAATACAAACACATAAGTAACAAATATCTCTCTTTATTCCCTTCAGGATAATCAAATACATTTTATGCTTTCAACATACTTGATACAATACTCAACGGAAAAAGAACATCTTTCCTCATATAGTACATTTAGAGAATCAAGCTGAAATTCATCATAAAACCAAATCAAACAATCGAACATCCTATCGATCTTCATGCTTTTACCACTTACTGTAACCATCTGTAAAAATTGTCAACATGGGTCAGTTCAATGAACTGAGCATGATAAGCACTAACTCTTAAAACAATTGCAATCCACCAACTATTTTCATTAAACAACCTGTTTAAATGAGATCATTTCACCAAACAAGTAAACATATTTCAGACTATGCTTTTGTAATACAAACATGACTATAAACGCGTAACTCAAATTATCGTTACTAAATAGTCCTAGATACTTCTCAAATATTTCATCAAAATATTAGGGATCAAGAAGAACGAAAGTATCCAAAACAACTATCCATCTGAATCCCAAGGACAACAAACATCAGACAGATCATTACATTCAACATAATAAAAGGAATATCATAACAAATCATGATTCCATCAATATGTTAAAAACAGTTCCAATGGTTAGATAAAAATATCAACATATACTTTACAACAGAAGAGAAAGAAAACAAGTCATTCATATTTCCCTTCAAACAAGCTCATGACTGTACCGTCTCCTCGAAAGTAAAGCATTCACCTTATATGCATACGAATAAGTCAGACGAGCCACAAGAAGAACCACAGTTTTGTTAAAATTAAATATAACAAAACTCCTGTAGCTTACTAGCAGTACAGTAGCTCTCACGCCAAAACAGTGATGAATATCAACCAAACAGACTCCACATGACCTTCCACATGAAGTGACAAACAAGAAGATATTCCATGCCATCACCTGTCGAGGTGCAGTCGACAGCTCCTTAGTTCAGTCAAGCTCAAGACTAGATATCCATGCAACAGAAGACGTAATCATGCTCAAACACGACAACAATCCCTCTCAGCAACATACAGACTCATTCTAATCCCTACTAAACACTGTAAGGTTTTAGATCCAAGGTCGAAATCAAAAGAACTTCCCCTTTTTATCTCAGTCAACAAGAGACTCGTTAACATTAAAGCAAATGATGTTTCCCTAAGACTATGCAGAGATATTCATACGAAATCCACGCAACATGCACAGCCTCAATTAACTGCAATTATTCAGAAAGGAAACATAACATACCGTATTCACATCTGAACTCATTCAGAGGTTGAAAAGTATGGTAATCACGACCCACTTTTACAGAGGCCAAGATACAAGATATCTATCTATACTTAAGGAACCCAATAGAGCCAAAAACAATAAGTGTTCATAATCAGGCTTATATAGAAGCAGATACACTGGTTACCTATCAAGGATTTCAACTGAATCCGAACAATAGTATTCACGATAAAGCTTCTACAGAAGCCGATATACAAGATAAATATTAGTTAAGGATTCCAACCATGCCAACAATGGTAAATATTCAAAATCAGGCTTATACAGAAGCTAAATACTGATTTCGTAACAAGGAATCCAACTGAGCCTCTACAACAATATTCACTCAAGCTTACACAGATAGGAAACATAAAAAGTACACCAACTGAGTTTGTACCAAAAATTCATTACTTAAACGAAGGTATTCATTACAAGATAACAAAATTTGTATTACCAGTCACCCCTCCAGGACTCGAGTGAGAATCATGCTGCAGTATTCACAGACATGGCTTCTACAGTAGTCCATAATATGTGAACCATTCCATGGACTCCACAGATTCATTTTGTATATAAATAAATATATTGCAAACTATCAATGGGTTGAATCCCATAATCACAACACAAGGGGGGGAAAAACAACTTCTACTAGGTCGCATTGAAATACTGTAAACACAACAAGTTATCCATTCACAAATAACTTTAAGTATCATAGCAAAACCCAACAAGATTTAGTAACCACCACCTATAATAACCACGACAGAACTTACAAAGAAGTCAAATTAAACTGAACATTCAAACAAAAGTCCAACAGTATCCTTTCCGACAAGTATCAACAACAAGTATCAACTGTAACCTGAACCCAACAAGGAAACAATTCATGGGCTCCCAAAGAGCAGGTTTAGTATACTTTCTTGCATGCATTTCACAAACTTTATCTGGAATGCAAAACACAACAAAATAGTGCAACAGTTTGAAACACAATGCACACCCGTCAAGGGTTAAATTGAAAAATCGAACCAGTAAGAAGATACAGTAACAAAATCACACAAAGCTACCATAAAAACCATCTGAACCCAAAAATCATCTGAACAGAGTTGTTCTAATGAAATCATTTGAAAGAGAGCAATATTTTTAAAGGTTAGGGCCTAACATGCCTGGTTATTTGCTTAAAAATCTGAAGAAGACCACTGAAAGAGCTCGAGCCTTCTCCTCTTTTTCCAAGTTAGATTCACCAACAAAAATTTGTTATTTCCATGACTTATAAATTTTCCTTGCCAGAGAAAAGAGTGAGTTACACTCATATTTGCCATGCAACTCCAAGAAGACTGGTGCGAAGAACCAGTGATCAGACAGAGGGAAAACCGGAGCGCATGAAAAACCAAACAAACTACTAATTTTCCATTTTGCATGCCTTCCCGTGAAACCCGAGCTCGAAGACCAAGCTCATTAATTGCATTTACTCCAAATTTCCCGCTCAATCTCCATTGCCACCGACCGCCATAGTTGGCGATGGACAAATGAAATTCAAAGACCATTTCTAACTTTGGCGATTTGCCACGTCGGCTCTTGCTAGCCGTTAAAACTTCTACCAAATTACCTGTCCTCCATGCTTATCCATCCATTTAATGCCATAGAAACTACCGCCCATGGTTGCACCCTTCCATAGGTCCCCTTTCTTCCTTGTTCAATAGTTAGGTTAGTAACATAGGTTAGGATTTAAGATGTGACTTAGTCTAACCTCCATAGCACAAGTTACTAACTTAGAACATTTAGATTATAGCTTAGGCCTAGGTTAGATTAACACTAATCTAACCCATAGATCATAGTTTAGTTTTAGGTTACTAACCTTAATAAATCCAGTTTAGGTCTAACATTTCAAATGCTCAGAAAAAGAACCTACAACATACATTCACGAACAGGATTCACTCCTGCACTGCCAATAGGCTAGTGAATTAAATGTATCTGAATTATTACCTGGTCCACGATCAAGACCTTCCTGATATTACGATATCGGGAACCAATTCATTTAACACGATCAGCCTGAGTTAGACTCGGACTAGCTTATTCAATGCATTCAGACCTTGCAACCTGCGTAAGGTCTATAATTTTAATTCATCCCGAATAAACTTAAAGCATCACTTGGATCAATACCACTGATCCAAGGCTAGGTCTTATAGATGGATAACTCCATAATTCATTCCGAGATCAGATTAAACTCAGGCGTAAAATGAAAGAATTAAAAGAGTCCAATTATATTCGACTCAGTCAAAGATCTGTAATTTCAAAGAAGATACAGTCCATATCAAGCATGACTTCTCAATCAAAGGAACACATCCTTTTTACAAAAGAAATCACATATCAACACTTGTATGCTCAGGAGGAAGTAACAACAGTTCAGGGTGTTACATGCTTCCCTCCTAAAAGATTCATCGTCCCGATGATTACATATTCAATTAACCTTCAGGTCAACCAATTTATTAGTTCACAAAACAATGTGACTATTTTCCAACTTAAATAGTTCCAGAAATCAATGTCACAACACATTTTATTCAGCCTGAATAATGTTTGCCTCCATCTGGCTTTCAGATAAACTTAAAAAAATAAGTTCATAAAAGAAATGTTTTGTCAACAGATTTCATTCTGTTGAAAAAGAGAAGGAAAAGCAATTTTCATCTCTTCCAGATTTTCCCAAGTTGCACTTTCTTCGTTAAACTGGTCCCACTGGACCTTACATTGTTGTATTTCACAATTTCTCAAATGCAATTGGTGAGTTTCCAGCACTCGTGTGGATTTAACCACGATTATTCCTAGGTCTTAGACCTGCAAGGAATTCCAATTTAAAACATGTGACAGATCTGAAACGTATTTCTTAAGCAAAGAAATATGGAAAACATCATGCATGCGAGATAAAGCAGGTGGTAATGCTAAACGATAAGCTACAGGATTGATTATCTCGACAATTTTGAAAGGTCCCACGAATCGAGGTGACAACTTGGCTGCCTTGTCAAAAGTTATAGAACTCTTTTTGGGTTTAACATGAAGAAAAACCTTCTCACCAAGCTCAAACCTTCGATCAACCCGCTTAAGGTCAGCATAGCTCTTCTGCCTATCCATTGCTTCCTTTAATCGTTCACGAATCAGCTTAACTTGCTGTTCCATTTCTGTGAGAATCTCTGGTCCAATTACCACTCTATCCTCAACACTATCCCAGCTAATAGGAGTTCTGCACCTTCTTCCATAAAGTGCTTCAAATGGTGCCATTTTAAGAGATGAGTGATAAGTGTTGTTGTATGCGAACTCAACTAATGGAAGATACTCTTCCCATTTATAATGTTGATCCATGCAATACATTCGCAACATGTCCTTCAACACTTGATTTACCCTCTCAGTTTGTTCATCCATTTCCGGATGATATGTAGAACTAAAGTTTAGTTTCATTCCAAGAGCTGTGTTAAGCGTTTGCCAAAATCTTAACATCATTCTTGGATCCTGTCGATATAATCGATTACGGTACACCATGTAATCTGAAAATTTAGTGTACGAATCTTTTGGCCACTTGGTGAATCATCCTTTAGATTTCCAGCGATGAAATGAGCTACCTTAGTTAGTTTATCTACGACTACCAGGATAACATCATGTTTATTCCTGGACATAGGTAATCCTTGTACAAAGTCCATGGTTATTACTTGCCATTTGTACTGCGGTATGCCATATGTTCTACCTTAACCCGCTGACACTCCAAACAATGAGTCACAAAATTAATGACATCCTTTTTCATACCTTTCCAAAAGTATTGCTGTTTCAGATCAGCAAGCATTTTTGTGATACCCGGGTGTCCAGAGAAAGGTGAATTATGAAATTCAACTAACAACTTCTTTCTCAAATCATTAAGCATAGGTACATATACTCTGTTTTCATAACGCAAGATTCCTTCATCATCAAAATGAAAACCTTTATACCTTTCATCATTAGGTTCTGCAGCAAGCGCTGCTTTTACTTGCTGAAAGTAAATATCAGATTCTGAGGCACTTTTTACCTCATCCTTAAACTGAGTTCTTAATGTTATAAGAGCAGAAATGTGCCTCCTACGACTTAGAGCATCAGCTACTCTATTCTCCTTCCCTTTGATATAGCTAATATCAAAATCATATTGTGATAAAAATTCTAACCACCTTCTCTGTCTAGCATTAAGATTAGGCTGAGTGAAAATATATTTCAGTCCTAAGTGATCAGTTTTCAACTCAAAAGGTTTCCCAAGTAAATAGTGTCTCCAGACTTGAAGTGCATGAACAATGGCAGCAAGCTCCAAATCATGAGGAGCATAGTTCAGCTCATGTAACTTAAGTTTTCTACTTTCATATGCTATGACTTGATCATTTTGTAGCAAAACACCTCCAAGGCCTTCCCCAGAAGCATCCGTTACAACAGTAAAACTCCCATTAGGGTCTGGTACAGCTAATATAGGTGCAGAAGTCAACTGGCCTTTCAGAATTTTGAAAGCCACTTCGCACTTATCATTCCATATGAATTTCTTATCCTTCTTCTGCAATGAAGTTATTGGTGCAGCTACTTTAGAAAAATCCTTTACAAATTTTCTATAGTAACCAGCAAGACCCATGAAGCTTCTTACTTTGTGCACATTCTTTGGTGCAGGCCACTCAGTTATTGCCACTATTTTTGAAGGATCTATAGCAATTCCTTCTTTACTTATGACATGACCCAAATAGTGAACTTTTGAATCAAAGAAAGAACATTTGGATAACTTACCATACAACTTTCTTTTTCTCAAAATTCCCAAAACTATCTTCAAATGCTCATTGTGCTCCTCAACGCTTTTAGAATAAATGAGAATATCGTCCAAGAATACAAGTACAAACTTGTCCAGATATTCTTGAAAAATATTGTTCATTAAGTTCATAAAGGTTGTGGGTGCATTAGTTAATCAAAGGTAGTAGAGGCCTGTGAATTCATAATGTCTCGTACCTTGTTCGAAAAGCTGTTTTATGAATATCTTCTTCTCTACTCCGTAATCGATGATAACTAGATCGAAGATCTATCTTAGAATAAACCGCTGCCCCACACATCGATCAAATAGATCATCGATCCTTGGAAGTGGATATCATTCTTGATTGTTGCTTTGTTCAACATCTAATAATCGATACACACCTAAGTGTCCCATCCTTCTTTTCACAAATATTACGGGTGCTCCCAAGGTGAAACACTTGGTCTAATCAAACCTTTAGACAAAAGTTCTTGCAAGCGTGTCTTAAGCTCGACTAACTCTATAGTAGTCATTCGATAAGGTGCTTTGGAAATAGGTTCTGTTCCTGGTTTGATTTCGATGGTGAAGTCAAATTCCCTCTTAGGTGCTAACCCTGGTAATTCCTTAGGAAAAACATCCTTGAAACTTTTGTATGAGGAAATCACTTCATGTAGTCGCCATCTTCTTCTGAAAATTAAGATATCTTTATTGCATAAAGGGTACATCCTTTATTTTTAGCCTTTTTAATCTGCATAGCTGATAGTTTTCTAACTGAAATTTCCCATTTCACACCTTGAATCTCTCGTTGTTTCAATTTGATCATCTAAAATTTTTATGTTTTTTCATAGCATGATCTACCTTTGCTTTATGGTCAGCTAACCAATTGACACCGATAACAATGTCATACGATCCTAAAGGTGTAACATAGAGGTCAACTTTCGTGGAGAAATTAGGTAAGTCAAGGACTGCCCCAAAAAGACACATACTCATTGTATGAACAGAGTTATTACCATATTGTACAGTCCAAGATTTATCCATTTTTCTAGCTTTTCTCTTAATTTTAGAAGCAATTTTATTAGAAATGAAACATTTAGTAGCTCCTGTATCAAAAATAATAGTGACAGGTATGCCAAATAACTTACCCAGAACTTCTATAGGTGTCACTTACTTTTCAGCTTGCTTGTCTGCTACTGCAGCATGTATCTTATGCTGCTGATTACGATCATCCTTCTTCAAAGGGCACTGATTTGCGTAGTGGTCTTTGCCACAATTGTAGCAGCCTCCTACAGGTCCCTTTTTAGGCTCAAAATTTCCTCCATCCTTGTAATTGTCACGTTGCCCTCCATAGGGCTTCTGCCCATTGTTATAATTTTTGGCAAAATTATCCCTTACATTTCCAGTAGGCTTAGTTGTCACTGCTTTCTTACTATTATCCCCTGGAAACTTACTTTTGTTTCCAAAATTTTTCCATGGTCCCTTTTTGGGTGCAAGAGAGGTTGAAGAAGGGTTTGCAGTCTTCTTCCGCACTTCCTCTTTATGAGCAGAAATAGCCTTTAATTTCTATTCTTGCCTTATGGCCTTTTCAACAACTCCTTCCATAGTGGTTGGACTATGAACATCGACCTCTCCCCCTATCATGGGATTCAATCCCATGATGAATTTCCGTATTCTGAACTTCTCGTCAGTTTGATACTGCGGTACATACTTGAGGAGTTTTGTAAATCGCTCCCAGTATTCAATTACTGTTAGCTTCCCTTGAGCTAAGTTCTGGAATTCTGTCATTTTCTGATCATAGAAAAATTGTGGCAGCCAACGTTGCCTAAAATAGCCTTTAAATTGATCCCAAGTAATATTGGTCTCATCAATATTTAGTTCAGCTTTACGGCTATCCCACCACAAAGATGCTTCATGGGAAAGCTGATAGGCTCCCCAAATAGCTTTGGTTTCCTCTGAGAAGTTTCTTATTGCAAAGTACTTCTCCATTTTGCTGAGCCAGTTCTCAGCTCCATCTCCTAATGTGGTGCCATCATACTTAGGTGGACTTATCCTTTTTATATCATTAGTGAGTTCTGCTGCCAACCTGGCCTTTTTGTTTTCTGGTTGGACCGGTGCATTCCCAGCATTAACATCAACACCCATATCGGGGTTGTCCTCAGGAGGTGGCTGATTGTCATTACCAGCTTCTTCATCCTCCTCATTTCCCATCACCTGCTGTTCAAGTATAGCTAAACGATCTCTTGTGTCCAACAGGGCAGCAAGGATCTCATCAAGTTTCTAGGTTGTTGCCGCCCCTCCATCAGGTGGAGCATTATTCGCAACGTTCCCCCTTGTTCTAACCATTTTCTGTTACAAGAAAATTCAGGTTCTCATCAGATTATGGACACAATAGGTCCAAGAGCTGCAACCTTCAGCTCTGATACCAAGATGTAACATCCTCATTTTATACATTAGAACAAGTCAAATTTTTTTATAAATTCTTCCTGGTTCTAATTACATAATTTAGAACTCACAAATCAAATAACCATTCTTATAACAGATAACCATATGCATTGTAATGACTCGGAGTACCTCCGATCTATTCATTCCATGACTCGGTAATCTACCGATCTATTCATGAGTAATAAGAGTTGGCATTTTTATTTAACACACCACTCTTGCAGTTCTCTTCCCTATTCTGGGATTCAGAATGCTCTGTCTAAGGAACCTATCTGAATAATTGTTACCATTATTCATCGGCATCTCATCCCTTAGACTAGGTGACTTAGGACAACGCAATCAGTAGCTTGCGATACTTTGGCCAAAGATTTGAAACATACTGCTTATGTCTCATATTCCTTAACGGCATACTCATCAATCTGGAATACGTCCTTCACCCCATTCCTATGTTATGTAGAATGTCTTATACTGACTTCTGTCAGTCCCTCCTATCCCAAGTTATTCACTCAAAACGGATTAGTAAGGTGACAATGTTATATGGATGCTCCCGAGGACTAGGGATACGATGACATACTGGGTCAACCCTAGTTAAACCAGTGTGTCAAGATACCCCGAGTCTCCTAGGTAGCCTTATAACGTGACCACATTCCTAATCGGTCCCAGAGTAACTTGTTCGAGTTTAAGGTGTAAATCTTAACGATCAATGCAAAGGGTGTCATCATAAGTCACCTGCATTGTTGTATCTTCGAGGAGATCCTAATCTTCTTGGAGGTACAACCCTGCAGTTGACTTGTGCCGTCAACCTTTAAATCCACCTCGAAAAGATCTACTTATTAAAAAGTGTTACATACGTTGAGTTAAATTATACCATAAGACGCTCCCTTTAAGGGTAGTCTTTCCCAATCCCTGGGTTCCTCACCTTAGAATGACCTTTCTTAATAAAACCCAATACACAAGAGAAGTTATTAAGACTAGAGGTCCCATCAAGGAGTTCATAGAATATACATAATTCTAAATCAACGAAATTGGACAATTACTCCCATCCTTCACATGAGATTGCTAACCAAACCCTTTTTAGGTTTATATCAGTTCTCATAACTGAATTTATATCTTACTTATTAGTATCAAGATATAATGATTAAGAATCCAATTAAACGTTGTCCTGGCTTAATCAAGACTAGGAATTAATAATTTAATTCAGCTTGTTTAGCGTCCTGCTTAGGTTTATTTTTACCCTAGCTTCCAGAAAGACAGTGATCTAAATTTCAATTTAGCTTTAGATAGAACATACTAGAACTGCTAAACAATCATAAGTATTCATTCACATATTCTTGCAAGCTTACATTGATAATCACAAAAGTCTCCAATTTAAACAATAATAACAAGCTCTCAAGATCATTTGATCCGAAGAAGGTCAAACTATCAAGATAAGAATACAAACACATAAGTAACAAATATCTCTCTTTATTCCCTTCAGGCTAATCAAATACATTTTATGCTTTCAGCATACTTGATACAATACTCAACGGAAAAAGAACATCTTTCCTCATATAGTACATTTAGAGAATCAAGCTGAAATTCATCATAAAACCAAATTAAACAATCTGAACATCCTATCAGATCTACGTGCTTTTACCACTTACGACTACCATCTGTAAAAATTGTCAACATGGGTCAGTTCGATGAACTGAGCATGATAAGCACTAACTCTTAAAACAATTGCAATCCACCAACTGTTTTCATTAAACAACCTATTTAAATGAGATCATTTCACCAAACAAGTAAACATATTTCAGACTATGCTTTTGTAATACAAACATGACTATAAATGCATAACTCAAATTATCATTACTGAATAGTCCTAGATACTTCTCAAATATTTCATCAAAATATTAGGGATCAAGAAGAACGAAAGTATCCAAAACAACTATCCATCTGAATCCCAAGGACAAAAACATCAGACAGATCATTACATTCAACATAATAAAAGGAATATCATAACAAATCATGATTCCATCAATATGTTAAAAACAGTTCCAATGGTTAGATAAAAATATCAACATATACTTTACAACAGAAGAGAAATAAAAACAAGTCATTCATATTTCCTTCAAACATGCTCATGATTTGTATCGTCTCCTGAAAGTAAAGCATTCACCTTATATGCATACAAATAAGTCATAAAAGCCACAAGAAGAACCACAGTTTTGTTTTAAAATTAAGTATAACAAAACTCCTATAGCTTACTAGCAATGAAAGAGCTCTCATGCCAAAATAGTGATGAATATCAACCAAACAGACTCCACATGACCTTCCACACAAAGTGACAAACAAGAATATATTCCATGCCATCACTGCCGAGGTGTAATCATGACACTCCTTGGTTGATCAAGCTCAAGACTAGATATCCATGCAACAGAAGATGTAATCATGCTCAAACACGACAACAATCCCTCTCAGCAACATACAACTCATTCTAATCCCTACTAAACACTGTAAGGTTTTAAATCCATGGACGAAATCAAAATAACTTCCCCTTTCTATCTCAGTCCACAAGAGACTCGTTAACATTAAAGCAAATGATGTTTCCCTAAGACTATGCAGAGATATTCATACGAAATCCACGCAACATGCACAGCCTCAATTAACTGCAATTATTCAGAAAGGAAACATAACATACCATATTCACATCTGAACTCATTCAGAGGTTGAAAAGTATGGTAATCACGACCCACTTTTACAGAGGCCAAGATACAAGATATCTATCTATACTTAAGGAACCCAACAGAGCCAAAAACAATAAGTGTTCATAATCAGGCTTATATAGAAGCAGATACACTGGTTACCTATCAAGGATTTCAACTGAATCCGAACAATAGTATTCATGATAAAGCTTCTACAGAAGCCGATATACAAGATAAATATTAGTTAAGGATTCCAACCGTGCCAACAATGGTAAATATTCAAAATCAGGCTTATACAGAAGCTAAATACTGATTTCGTAACAAGGAATCCAACTGAGCCTCTACAACAATATTCGCTCAAGCTTACACAGATAGGAAACATAAAAAGTACACCAACTGAGTCTGTACCAAAAATTCATTACTTAAACGAAGGTATTCATTACAAGATAACAGAAGTCGTATTACCAGTTACCCCTCCAGGACTCCGACAGAATCATGCTACCAGTATTCACATACATGGCTTCTACAGTAGTCCATAATATGTGAACCATTCCATGGACTCCACAGAGTTATTTTGTATATAAAAAAATATGTTGCAAACTATCAACGGGTTGAATCCCATAATCACAACACAAGGGGAAAAACAACTTCTACTAGGTCGCATTGAAATACTGTAAACACAACAAGTTATCCGTTCACAAATAACTTTAAGTATCATAGCAAAACCCAACAAGATTCAGTAACCACCACCTAATAACCATGACAGAACTTACAAAGAAGTCGAATTAAACTGAACATTCAAACAAAAGTCCAACAGTATCCTTTCCGACAAGTATCAACAACAAGTATCAACTGTAACCTGAACCCAACAAGGAAACAATTCATGGGCTCCCAAAGAGCAGGTTTAGTATACTTTCTTGCATGCATTTCACAAACTTTAGCCGGAATGCAAAACACAACGAAATAGTGCAACAGTTCGAAACACAATGCACACCCGTCAAGGGTTAAATTGAAAAATCGAACCAGTAAGAAGATACAGTAACAAAATCACACAAAGCTACCATAAAAACCATCTGAACCCAAAATCATCTGAACAGAGTTGTTCTAATGAAATCATTTGAAAGAGAGCAATATTTTTAAAGGTTAGGGCCTAACATGCCTGGTTATTTGCTTAAAAATCTGAAGAAGACCACTGAAAGAGCTCGAGCCTTCTCCTCTTTTTCCAAGTTAGATTCACGAACAAAAATTTGTTATTTCTATGACTTATAAATTTTCCTTGCAGGAGAAAAGAGTGAGTTACACTCATATTTTCCATGCAACTCCAATAATCTTGGTGCGTAGAACTAGTGATCAGACAGAGGGAAAACCAGAGCGCATGAAAAACCAAACAAACTACTAATTTTCCATTTTGCATGCCTTCCCGTGAAACCCGAGCTTGAAGACCGAGCTCATTAATTGCATTTACTCCAAATTTCCCACTCAATCTCCATTGCCACCGACCGCCATAGTTAGTGATGGACAAATGAAATTCAAAGACCATTTCTAACTTTGGCGACTCTGCCACGTCGGCTCTTGCTAGCCGTTAAAAATTCTACCAAATTACCTGTCCTCCATGCTTATCTATCCATTTAATGCCATAGAAACTGCCGCCCATGGTTCACACCCTTCCATAGGTCCCCTTTCTTCCTTGTTCAATAGTTAGGTTAGTAACATAGGTTAGGATTTAAGATGCGACTTAGAATAACCTCCATAGCAAAAGTTACTAACTTAGAACATTTAGATTATAGCTTAGGCCTAGGTTAGATTAACACTAATCTAACCCATAGATCATAGTTTAGTTTTAGGTTACTAACCTTAATAAATCCAGTTTAGGTCTAACATTTCAAATGCTCAGAAAAAGAACCTACAACATACATTCACGAACAGGATTTACTCCTGCACTGCCAATAGGCTAGTGAATTAAATGTATCTGAATTATTACCTGGTCCACGATCAAGACCTTCCTGATATTACGATATCGGGAACCAATTCATTTAACACGATCAACCTGAGTTAGACTCCGGACTAGCTTATTCAATGCATTCAGACCTTGCAACCTGCATAAGGTCTATAATTTTAATTCATCCCGAATAAACTTAAAGCATCACTTGGATCAATACCACTGATCCAAGGCTAGGTCTTATAGATGGATAACTCCATAATTCATTCCGAGATCAGATTAAACTCAGGCGTAAAATGAAAGAATTAAAAGAGTCCAATTATATTCCGACTCAGTCAAAGATCTGTAATTTCAAAGAAGATACAGTCCATATCAAGCATGACTTCTCAATCAAAGGAACACATCCTTTTTACAAAATAAATCACATATCAACACTTGTATGCTCAGGAGGAAGTAACAACAGTTCAGGGTGTTACAATACAACTTTTCCAAGAGTTCCCAGATATATTTTCTTGGAGCTATGAAGACTTGAGAGGTTTCAATCCTGAGGTAGCTTAACACACAATTGAATTAGATCCAAGTTCTAAACCCATTAGGAAAATACAAAGACCGGTCAATCCACACATGGAGCCTCTCATGAAGAAGGAATTGAATAATTTAATAGAGGCAAGTATCATATTTCCCATCAAACATTCAAGCTAGGTTGCAAACTTGGTTCTAGTTAGAAAGAAGAGTAGAGAAATCAGATTGTGTGTAGACTTTAGAGATTAGAATAGAGCATCCCTCAAGGATCATTACCCACTTCCTTCTATGGAGCATATTTTACAAGTTGTTGCTGGCTTTGAGAGATTTTCATTGCTAGATGGTTATTTAGGGTATAATCAAATCATGGTGAAGGAGGATGATCAGTTCAAGACAGCCTTCACCACCAAATGGGGAACTTATGCATATAGGAAAATGTCATTTGGGTTGTCTAACGCTGGAGCTACCTTCCAAAGGGAAATGGATATGGCATTCAAGGGATTGATCAACAAAATAGTGCTGATATACCTAGATGATATTTCTATATTTTCTAAAAGTGCAGCGAGATCATTTTTTCATTTGAGACAAGTATTCCAAAGATGTAGAAGATTTGGGGTATCCTTGAATCCCTAAAAATGTATTTTCTAGCTCATGAAGGAAGGCTCCTAGGGCACATTGTTTCTAAAGAGGGATTGGCAATTTATCTAGAGAAGGTTGAAGCAATAAAAGAACTACCATTACCAAGTCATAAGAAGGCCCTTCAAAGTTTCTTGATAAGAATTAATTTTGTTTGAAGGTTTTTCTAGACTTTACTACCCTTGTCAAGCCAATAAATATGATGTTGAATAAAATTATGGATTTCAAATGGATAGCTGAAGGTAAGCCAATTTTTGAGGCAATCAAAGAGGCTATCTCACAAGCTTCAAATTTCATTAACCCAAATTTCTTTTAGGATTTTATCCTTTATGCATTTTGCGGTGATGATACAATTTCTACAATTTTAGTACAATAGAACAAAGAAAATGTAGAGTAGCTAATTTCCTTCTTTAGCCAAAGCTTGGAGGACTATGAGATGAGGTATTCCTTCATTGAGAATCATTTTCTTGTAGTGATTAGGAGCTTGAAGAATTATAAGCATCTAGTTTCAAACAACAAGGTCCAACCGATGGTTTCTCATGTGGGAGTTAAGGACTTCCTCCTCAACAAATACCTAAATGAAAAATGTGCAGGGTGGATTACTTGTGTCATGGAGTATGACATTGACTTTCTGGTCCAAGGAAAGGGATTGTGTGAGCAGCTGGTCTTGAGTAAATCAATGGAA
This sequence comes from Taxus wallichiana var. yunnanensis, assembly GCA_018340775.1. Lineage (NCBI taxonomy): Eukaryota > Viridiplantae > Streptophyta > Pinopsida > Cupressales > Taxaceae > Taxus > Taxus wallichiana. Next base: position 123,173,923 of record CM031242.1, on the reverse strand, counting down.
GTAAGCAATGGAAAGGAGGTTATTTTGGTGTTACAAGACAACCAGAACAAAGAGGTGTTCAAGAAGAGAATGGTGGTATGCTCACTCCTTTCTGGACCCAAGACATAATGCACTTCTTAAAAATAGGCCTATGCCCTCCAGAGATGAACAAAACCAAGAGAAGACACTTTGATTGTAGGCTATTCCATATACACTTTTTGATGGTGTCTTGTTCAAAAAGGATATAAATGGAGTGTTGTTGAGATGCATTGGGAAAAATCAAATTAAGAGAATGTTAGAAGAGTTCCATAGTGGATCAGCTGGGGGTCATTTTTCTCAAATAGTGATAGCCCTCAAGATTATGAAGGCTGGATATTATTTGCCCAAGGTGTTTAGTGATTGTTATGCGTGGATCAAGAGGTGCAAAAATTGTGCATTCTTCACAGGCAAGGAAAGATTAGCAGCCCTTCCATTGCACCCAATTTTAGTTGACCAACCATTCATGCAATGGGGTTTGGAATTCATTGGAGTCATTAACCCAAACTCAAGCCAAGGACACAAGTGGATTCTAACAGCAATAGAATACTTCACCAAATGGAATGAGGCAATGGCACTCAAAGATGCAAATGAAACTGGAATTCTAGACTTCTATGAGGGGATAGTAACTAGGTTTGGTATACCTACCACTATAATATCAGATAATGCATTGGCATTCATAGGATCAAAAGTAACTAAATGGGCTGTTAAGAATGGGATTTATCTCGAGAACCTCATCAAAATATTACCCTCAAGGTAATGGCCAAATTGATTCTACCAACAAGAACCTATTAAAGATCATCAAGAGGACTCTTGATGAAAATTAGAGGACTTGGCACACTAAACTTAAATCAGCCTTATGGGCTGATAGGATAGCTCCCAAGAGATCCACTGGTAACTCTCCATTCAGAATTGTTTATAGAAAAGAGGCAATCTTTCCTATGCCACTTGAGTTGCCAATGTTGGAACTCATGAAGCAATCTAAATTGTTGGAGTTTGAACCCATGGAGGTTAGATATGCAGAATTGATGGAACTCGTGAAATCGAGAGAGCATGCAGCCCAAATAATGGAGAAGGACCAAGCCTTGATCAAGAGAACATTTGATAGGAAAGCTAAGGCTAGAACCTTTCAAGTTGGAGATTTAGTGTTGAAATGAGATGTAGACTAAGAAAAGCTAGGAAGGCATTCAAAGTTTGATGCCATTTGGAGTGGCCCCTACATGGTCACAAAATGTAAGAACATTAATGCCTTCTAATTGTCTACATTGGATGGTGAAGAACTACAGATTCCTATTAATGGAATCCATCTAAAGCAATTCTACTAGAATGGGAACCCCTCACCTTATACATATTAGCTTAGATTTTCATTCCTCTAAGTGCTTGTGCACATTGTTTTGTTGTAGCTTAGTTTTACATTTCCCTAAGTGCTTTGGCACAAGCTTTGTTGTCCCAAGGATGCATCTTTGTAGGCCATGCTCTAGATCAAGTGATGTTCTACTCTCACAATCTTCTTATAGAAATTTTCTAATGAGTTGAGAGTACCAAGTAGTTAAGTTGATGACTCCATGCCCAATGGATGCTTCAAAGGCCACTGATCATTCATCCATCGGTGGATGACCCCCCTGAGTCACCAAAATTGTTATCCAAAATAAGCCCCTTGCTTATTTTTGACTAACTTTATTTCATTCCTTCCTTACTTGTGCCTCAGTCAAATTTTTCTACTTTTCAAACACTTAAAATTATCCTGGAAATGGCTTCATCGGATAGAGGATTTTCTCACTTTTCCAAAAAGGCAAAATTTTCCTTGTAACTCCTTGTATTTTGTAAGTTATGGCTCGGTGAATTTTTGAGGGAAATTTTCCCGGGAAGGTTTGCAACAAATAGGAATGTGCCGGTGGCGGTGGAAAGGTGGGTCGGTGGAGGTAAATTGGAATAAATTACCAAGGAGTGGGTAGGGTGCAAAGAATTTTTTTTCCCGCAAGCTCGCAAAGGAAAGAAATGGCTTGATCCCCACATCGAATGAGAATGTACCATGTGTCCATGAGGGTGGCAGGAGTCAGAGGGGTAGAGAAAATTTTGGATTTTTTCAAAAATAGCAAAGGGTGAAAAGGAAAAAACTGGCCCACCAAGGGGGAGGAAAAGAAAATTGCAAAGGCTCGAGACCAACCAGAGGTTAACACATGTCCAGTCGTGGCGGGGACAGAGACGCGGAAGGATTTGGTGAAATTTGCCAAATTGTTCCCTAAAGGGCACAAATGAAAATTTTTTCCCGTAGGCCCACAAAGGAAAGAAAGTTGATTAAGGCCCATGCCAAATCAAAGTGTGCCACGTGGCAGTGGAGTGGCGGGGCATAGAGAAATTTTGGAATTTTTTCAAAATTCAAAAAAGGGTAAAATGGCCATTTGAAGCCATGGAGGAATGGGGAAGTTCCACATGTCTCAGAGAGTGGTGGGGCATAGAGATTTTGGAAAAAAATTCCCAAATTCAAAACAGGGAAAAATTTTAGGTTTCGGCCCGCCAACCCGAGTTTTGCCCCAGCTTTTCCCTAAATATTTAGAGGGCATATCTTTTGATCCGAGCTCAGTTTTTCTTGATTTTTGTCACACTAGAAATATATTGAAGTCCTCTACATGGTGAAATCTTCAATTTTGTTTTTGGTGGAGTTTAGTGAGAGAAAAATGAGAAAACACCTCGACCCGGGAAAAGAGAAGAAGTGACATTCAACCACCATTTTTAATGCAAGTATGGCTTCCATTCTTTTCTAGTATGGTAAAAAATCTTGGGAATGAACTTTTATGGGTAACCATGCTATTTTGATGGATCTGGTTGTTGGTTGAATCATTCATTTCAATTTTCTTGCATTTCTCCTTCCTGAACTCGGGTTTTCATTGTTAAAAGCCGATTTGGCTCATTTGTAAAGGGTTAGATGTTTTTATATGTTCTTTAGGCTCCCTCCTTCACCCTAGTAAGTGAATTTGTGGAATATCAGACCCTTTTTTAGGACTGCAACATGTTTTCTACCTCTTTTCTGTTGTAATGCATTGTATTTTAAAATGGAAATGAAAATGCAAGCTCTGTGAATGAATTTTCAATCCTTTCTTGTGTTGTTTACTTTATCATGATCCTTCATTACAATTTTAGCAATTTGTGAATGATTTTTATTACATTTTTCATAATCTGTGTCAATCTATAGAAATATATGTTCACCACTCCTTTCATGTATCACCTTGTTAGTTTATTTTTATCTTCTTTTTCTTTCTATCCTTGTCTCCTTGGTAGAATTAGAGTAGAATTTTTAGTTAAACCTCTGCAAATTTCATGCATACATCTGATAAGAGGAGTAGAGGAACCAACCTTCAATCTAGATATTTTTTCCCATTTTTGTAAGTCCCACACTTGGGTAAAATATTCCATGTTGTGCAATCATACTAAATGACCCAATTCTCACTACAGATCTGAAGGTCATTTAGGGGGTGCTACTTGATTTGCACTAATGATTATTTCAACGAGAAGATGCATAAATGGAAGCCCAAGTTGCACTCTTCACACAATATTTTAGAACTCACCACAAAATCTTGAAATAAAGAACTCAATTAAACACAAAAATCCTTGATCAAACCACACCTAAAGTAACCTCAAAGGCTTACACGAAATCCCAAATCAACAAATGAAGGTGGAGTGATTTTAAAGCGCTTATTTTCAATGCCGGATGAAAGATCTTCTAACAAAAAACTGCAAGTGCCACTAGACTATCAATAAGGATGATATTCTGTGATTTCTAAAGACTTTATATACGAGATTGCAACAAGAACAATTAAAACTATTTATAGGTATTTAAAATGATATCAGACATCATATTGCCCAAAAAAACACATATTAACTCAAAAGCTTGTTAGATTCATCAGCAAGGGAGAGTTTCATGAACAATCTCAAAGTTGTGTGATGGTTATACACTTGTAATCAACTCACATACATGAAGATCCAACACAAAAGAAATTAACCTGGTTCTTTGGTGGGTTTCTCAGAAAAATGAGATTTCTCTCAAAATTTGCTCGTGATTTTCAACTTCCCAACCATTTGCATTTCTCAAAAATGCATTATATATCTCTTGCCACATTGGAGCCTTCTTTTCCAAGAAAATCATATGCCAAGGATCAATTTTGTTACAACATTTTTTCATGATTTTATCTGAAAATGACATTTAACAAATTTGCAATGATGAGAGTTGCCAAGTTTTTAAAAAATATTGAATCATTTCAAATATTTAGATCATTATCTTTCCTGGAGGCATGTTTTTCATCATCAAGGCATGTAGATGCCTTTCCTCTCATCATTTCACCTTTTCACCTTTTAAAACTACCTGTGTAACTTTCAAATTTGACATTTCACGTGTCTGGATGGATTAGGAAAAAAATTTGTTTCAAAAACACCTCAAATCTGCAAATTGAGTTATGAAACCGATTCCAATGATCCTAGAAGGCCAAAATGACATGGAATCGCCAAAAATTTGATGCAAAATTTGTAATTCCAAGTTTCTTGGAGCAAAAATGGTGGCCAAAAATGAAGATGTACTAGTTACCCTTGATCTGCTCCTTCTCCTTCAATCTGGGCCCTCCACGTGTGAAAATATGATTGGGAATCAATTCAGGCTCACCTTTTGACTTTTTGACATTTTAGGAAAAATGGAAAAAAATGACTTTTTCTCCGACCCCTCCGCCCTTGAATTTTGGTGATGACACGTGGCACATGGTGGGTCCCATTGGGATCACGCTTCAATTCTACGTGTTTTGACCCTTTTTGGAAATTTGGAAAATTTTCACCTTTTACCCCATGGGCCTGCATCTCCACCTTTGTCCTTGACACGTGTCATGCTCTCTATTGCTGAAATTCCATGGGCTTATTTCATGTTTTGACCCCTTTTTTCGCCAAGGAAAATTTTCAATTTTTATTCCGCAGCCCGTGCCTCTGATTTCTCCCTCGCCACGTGTCACTTGATGATTTGTCATGGGGCCATGCCTCAAATTTTTCATTCCAAGTCTTTCTTACAAAAGGGAAAAATTTCCCTTTTTTCCTCCATTTTGCCTCACCGACCCACTCTACCTTCACCACATGTCTCCCTATGGCTCATTCACGGGCAGTAGCTCAATTTTTTTCCTTAACTCCTTTTGCCAAAAAGGGAAAAATTCCCCATTTCCTTCCACGGCCCGCACTTCCCTCTAAATTTTCATGGACACGTGTCCACCCGTGATTGGCCACGGGGCCACACTCCAAAATTTCACCTTAGCATCTTCTACCTCCAAAGGCAAAAACTTCAAAAAATTCCGCCATCTATAACCCCTCTATTCTTGATTTTTGCCACTTTTCCTCCTTTGATTGGAGTGGGGATGCAGTCCATTTTGTGAATTTAGAAAAATAGAGATAAAAATCTAAGTCCCTCGTCAGCCCATGCCTCCCTTTTTTTTATTTTTAGGACACGTGTCCACTCCCGATTGGCGGCGGGGCTTCGGACCATTTTGTGACTTTAATTTTTTTGTAAAATAAAGTTCTAAAAACTCTAAGGAAATCCAACCACCCACCATCCCTCGGCCAATTAGAACCCGCCACGTTGCCAATGCATGTTGAGGAAGAATTTGACGGGCAAATGATGCCCGTCTGACCATCAAAATATAGAAAATGCCAGGGATGCCCTAGAAATTGATTTTTTCTTCATGGGTGATGGATTTTTTGCTCAAAAAACAAGGGGAAGTTGATTTTATGCAATTTTCAACCATGGGGAAGGATTTTTGAAGACATATATGTATAAAACAATCAATTTTGATTTTTCACGATCGGTAAAGGGAGACCACAACATAGTCTACATATTTAAAGAATTTAAGGAAAATTTTAGCACAAATTTTGAGTATTCTTGCAAAATGGGGCATGTCAAATGATTTTCAAATGGACTAAGGCATGGGAACAGAGGCAGCAACTTCATTTCACCCATTAAAACTATAGAAAATTTTTCAGAAATGCAAAGTGAAAGGAAAATTAGGGCAAAAGCATAGAGGATCAAAATGGACACCAACAGGGCTCATGGTACTTTTGAGATGGTTAGGAATGAGGTAAGGAGCACATTTACTTGAATCTTGTTACATCATGAGGATAGGTAATATCTACGTACATTGGTACAATGGAGAAGGATACACTATGGTATTCTTACAAGCCATGGAGGAATAATAGATAGACCAATTTTAAAGAAGAAATATGTTAGCATATACCCTACGTGGGATAGTAGTTTGTTGGTGGGTGGTTCACAGGTATGATATTTTCAAATGGAATAAAGTCAAGATTTCTCTAACAACTCATTTTTCTAGGAGTAATGCACCTACTCAAATCTACACTTATCATGGTAATCAACTTGTTCAACACCACATTTATTAGTGTGAGAGGCACTTTGGATGAAGGGTAGGAAGATTTACCTCCTTCGCTATGGGTGAACAAAATTTACTCCACTTTATAAGGTTACACACGTGTTTGGTATGTATATGCGAGCTATAGAGAAAGCGCAAATTGGTATGATTTGATTGTAGGAATGGTCCATAATTTTGACTACTTGTCTACTAAACCTCAAATAGAAGATTCATTAAGGGTTATAAAGTTTTTAACTATGGGAGACAGTATAAAGGTAGAAGAACTCATTCAAGAGTTATTTGATGAGAACAATTTAGGAGCACACTTTGATGAAGAAGTAGAGATAGATGCCACACTACTTAAGCATGCTTGCTTTGAGAAAGAAAAAGGAAATATGGTCTACATAGTGGATGATTAAGAAGTATAAAATATGGATATATATCATTCAACAAGTATGTGCAAGGTTTTGAATAGTTTGGATAACAATGCATGTGCCTATCATGAACCTATGAGGAAAAAAAAAAGTAAATATTGGTATGGATACTAAACATAAGGAGGCAATAAATGGATATTCTTGGTCTAGCTTTGAAGTTGCAAAGATAGTGGAGTTTCTCCATGATTTACAAGAATTATTTCCTAGGGGCTACCATGAATTAAAAGGAGTGCAGGAGTCATTAGGAGAAATGAATATCAAGCTTAAGGAAGATACGTACCCGATCGGAAGAGACCTACTACAGGATAAACCCTAACCTACATGAAAAATTTAAAGAATAAATTGACAATATGTTGAAGTCGTGTATCATCAAACCCTTAGAAGAATCGAATAGGTTAGCCCCATGGTTACTAGTATAAAGGAAGATGGTCGGTTTAGGATTTGTGTCGATTATAGAGAACTCAATGCTACATGTGTGATTGATCCCTTTCCTACACCTTTCACAAATGAGATATTATAAGGTGTTGCAGGGTGCAAAATATATTCTTTTATAGATGGATTCTCTAGGTATCATCGAGTCCAGTTGCACGGGAGAATCAAGAAAAACAAATTTCACCACTGAATGTGGAATTTTTGTATATATTGTGATGCCCTTTGGTCTGAAAAATGCTCCTGCTTATTTTCACGAATAGTTGTTTAAGCATTCAAGGATTTTATTCACATTTTATCACAAGTTTACTTGGATGATTGGATGGTGTATGGATCGGTTAAGGATCATTGTGACAATTTGTGCTTAATTTTTGAAGGATGTAGACAGTTAAGCATCTCTTTGAACATCAAGAAGTTGCTACACCTTTTGGCACTCTATTAGGGCACATCATCTACAAGGAAGGTTTGTTAGTAGATCTAGCAAAGGTTGTAGTTATTATAGACCTAGAAGATCCTACCAGTCAGAGTGAGGTGCATAGATTATTGGGTGACACTAGGTACTATAGAAAATTTATCAAAGGATATTCTAAGGTTTCCATGCCCTTGGAAGAGTTGCTAAAAGGAAAAGGGACATTTTATCAGGGAGAACCGCAGTAGCATGCATTTGATACATTGAAGAAGAGACTTACTACAATGCATATTCTGCATTTTCCCTTATAGAAGCAACCATTTCATGTACATGTGGATGCCTCTTGCACGACCTTTGGAATAGTGTTAGCTCAGCCTAGAGAGGGTATTATAGATCATCCTATTTGTTTTGTTATTAGAAACTTGACTCTGCATAGTAGAATTATACAATTACTAAGCGTGAAGCCTTGTTAATGATCTATGCCTTTGCATAAGTTCGAGATAATACCTTCTAGTAACACCATTCATATTTTACACCGATCACATGACATTGAAATACTTGGTAAACAAGACCATTTTACAGGGGCACATATGTCGATGGGTACTCTTATTCCAAGAATTTGATTTCATAGTTGTGGTAAAACTAGGGAAAAGTAGTTCTAGCCCAGACCACTTATCAAGAATCCAGTCAGGAGAGGATGCGCAGACAATTGAAGATACAATGTCAGATGCATAGTTGTATAGGTTATAACACACACCTTCAGAATTGGAGGATATTGCTATCTTTTTACGTATAGGTATGGTGCTAGAAGGAATGAAATACTTAGAGAATAAAAAAATTACAATTCAAGTGGCACCTTTAATGTTGATTAATGGTCACCTATTAAAGTTAGGTCAAGATGAAATACTTGTGCCAGTGTGTACTAAAGCACAAGAACACAAACTATTTCACTTGATTCTAGAGTGTTTCTTTGAATATTGATGAAATAGATAAGGGTAGAGGGCTAGGAGGAATACCTTTTAAAATGTTGGTTGTAGGTTATTACGTGCGTATGACTTCTTGATCCACATCCGATCGTGATAACTCCCTTTTCACTTTGAGGAACTACTGTTATATGAGCTTGATGTCTAGTTGGAAATGGTGGGTGATCAAATGGAAGGAACTTGGTGTCATGTTGGTGCTTCCTCGGATGCTCCGTGAAGGAAAAAAACATTTTGAATGCGTTGAATGGTGGTTGTGGATGCTCGATGCGTGTACAAAAGCTGGTTCTACTTGCGTGTGGCTCTGGTTTCATCTCTTGCTCCTAGAAAATGTGTCAACCACCTTGAAATAAGGTTTTTTGGGGATTAAATGGTAAGCGATCATGGTTATGGGTTGGTGGTGGTGGTTTAGGGTAGCATGGCATCGTTAGGGAAGGATTTCCTAGGTTTTCTAAAATGGGTAGATCCCCTTGATTTTCTTGGATCTCATTGGTTTCCTTCCATGGATTATAATGGAAACTTCTTTTCTAATAGGAGGGAATTTTAGTATCAAGGTAGAGGATATGGTCAAGAAACATGCGCAATTCAAAAAGTGCGGGAATGTTTAGGTATGTTCCATTACAACAAAGGTTGGGTCGGGATAAATGATCACGGTAAGAGGTAAGGTAAGATTAGTATGCCAATCAACATGAGTAACTTGAGTGCTGCAAGGTATAGCAAGCACATGAGGTCACAAGTCACTATCAATGTTCCAAGTCCCAATATCTAGGTCATGGCATGGGTACGGCTAAGGTCTGGGTAAAATAATGAGTCCCTAAATGAGGATTAGGTTAGGAAGATAAAATGAAGTGTCCAAGTGAGGTGTGGGTGAGGTAAAAAGGATTTAGGTCAAAAATTAGGGGTAGGGGGTAGGAAAAAGACTAAGTAGGTAAACTGAGGATGGTTTTAAGGAACTGATGGTGGTCGTGATGGACTGACCATGGTAAGCTAGGGCATAGGACCGATGTTGGTCAAGGTAAAACAATTGCTAGTCAAGTCGGGTAGGTTATAAAAAGAAAAATTACCATGTTTTTCAAATCATTTGTCTTTTACCGAAGTGGGGAAAACGATAGGTGATAGAGAGAAAAGTGGAAATCATCCATGTGAAACAGGAGAGCTGAGTTGGTGAGTGGTGTAGTGGGTGATTGGCATTGGATAGGCCAGTCCATGAGATTTGATTAATCGATTCGGTTATTTGGAGGTGAGACAGTTGATTGGGTGATGGCAAAGGTAGGAGAAGAGTCGGGTGGACCACCGGTGTAATGGCCTGATGTGCCACCATGGTGACGGCAACATGATGAGGTAAGAGTCAATCCTATTATTTTTTTTATGTGTTAGATTCAATTAGATTTCGGGTGGGGAGAAAACGGGTTTTGGGTGAAATGTTTTTTGAATTTTGGGAGGGAGAATCAAGGTTAAATAGGAATTGAGAGAGTGGTGATTGGGTGAAGGAGGGGTGGGGAAGGGTGGAGGGGCAATTTAGGTGGGATTAGGTGGGTAGAAGGGAGAGAAAGGAATATTTTAAGAACAAGGGGGTTTTGGGCGTCATGGTTTTTTGTAGAGCAACACCGACCGGTGTCAGTTGAGGGTTAGCCAATGTCGGTGATAGTGAACCAATACCGGTCATGAAATAGGTGACCAATGTCGGTTTATGGGGGACCAGGGTTGGTTAGAGATAACTGGTACCAGTCATAATTTGGGGAAAAGGGGCCAAAAGTGCCCTAGGTTGGGTGGGTGAGGTAGGTAGTGGTCAGTAGGAGATGTTTTGGGAAAATCATAACATAGGTAAGGGGTAAAAATAGGTAAGGGTGAATGATAGTGAATGAGGGTTAGGGTGGGTAGATAGAAGATGTGATATGAAGGTAATGAGGTCTAGGGAAAGAGAGGTAGGGTGGTAGGTGTAGGTGAGGTGTCGAGTGGGATTATGGTTATGATTAAGGTGAAATTAATGTGATGTTTTGTTGGATGTAGGTGAGAGATCAGTTGAGGATGAGAGATAAGGTGTCACCCCTGCTCTTGAGAGTTTGAGGTACAACAACAATCGAGTGGAGGCATGTCACAGATGTGGGCCTGATTGGGTTCCAACGCGCTACCGGAATATAGTGCAGCTGAATTTTTATGATAACTCTCATCAATAGATGGGATTCAACAACCAACACGTTCCACCTACCAACGGGGAGATGATAGTCACCCTAGAGGACATTTACGGAGATCCTGCAGCTACCTATATTTGGGACATACGTTTATTCAATCTCCTTAGTGGCATCGAGGAGTTGATGTTGGCAGTATTCGGTGAGGGATCTGGCGGAGCTGACCTTCTACAGTAACAACTTGAGTTATGGAGAGATGTACCTAGCCCATCTAGAGGAGACGAGGCTAGTAGTATTGCGATGGAGTCGATCTGTTGTTTTGCCTTTGTCGGATGTAGAGGGTGGGAGAGTCACATGATCAATGATCGGGTATTACATGATATGATGATAGATAGGACCTGCTTTGCATGGGTGCCAACATTCCTAGTGCAACTATCTAGATAGTTATGGGCATATGGCGGCTCCGCGGGTTCAACTTATGCTGCACATTTATTCTTCACTGTTGGGCTTATGAGCAAATTGTTTGTGTTTGTCAGATTGGTATGCCTCTGGAAGATGCATTTGAGCCTATTTTTGTTTAGGTAGGGTATAGGAAATGGGTGTATGTGATGGGAGAGCATCGAGTAGGTAGGGTTACACATGATGTATCCTATTACAAGTAGTTATTGGAGGGATTGTATGGTGTGGACATTATTTGGAGACCGTATGTGGGCTATCCCTCATACAGATAGATGGCTGATGAGTTAGATGGCCTACAAATACTTAGATGGATTGAGGGGTGTCGTGTAAGGGAGCATGAGATGATCCTAGTAGATAGGGTCAGACGAGAAATTCGGGCTACCACAGGATATACCACCACCTTTCCCATACTACCGGAGAGATGATGTGGAGAGACCACTACCGCTACCACAATTGAAAGTACCTATAGGGTAGGAGGAGTAGGTAAATAATGTGAGATAGATGATGTTAGAGTGACTGATAGGTATAGATAGTGGTGGGTGGCTCATTTATGAGCAGTACCTCCCAGGCTGGGGCAACCATATTTAGCCACCATCACCATGTAGAGAGACACCCTATAGGGGCAAGTGGTGACCCGATTACATAGTTGGGGATGGTATAGGGGGTAGTTGGCAGGTTTAAAGGTGGAGGTGGCCACATTGCATGCATAGGTGGCCAATCTACAGGCCTAGATGGCCTAGGGTGGAGATGGAGATGGTGATGATGAGCAGGTGGCCGCCCTACAGGCACGGGTTACAAGTTTGTAGGGCTAGTTGGCCATTTACAGTGCATATTGAGGCATTACAAGATCAAGTATAGGCACAGTGTGAGGCCGATGGCACATCCATAGCACCTTTGGGAAAGGGTCCTTGTTCACAGGTAGGGGTGGGACAGGGTCCCACAGGATAGGTACAGGGGCAGAGGCCAATAGGGCCACCACAGACAGTACCCATATCTAGGTTATGGGATGCCTTAGGTGAGGATAGGTATTACCAGGATAAGTTGATGGTGGCGGGGATAGATTTTCCATCTTATTGAGAGTATAGGGCACAATAGGCCTCAAGTGAGAGGAGATAATCCCACACCCATAGCGTGGAGAGCATGGGGGCCATCGAGCCCCAAGACAGAATCAGGGTGAGGCTACTAGTTCACGAAGGCCAATCCCAAGGTATATACCAATAGGGACCTAGCCATGCCCTATGAGAGGTAGAGAGATGTTATTAGGCCACCAGTCAGGAGCTGAGGAGGAGACATGAGAGATCGATATGAAGGATATCCGGCAGGATGATGCCTAATGTATGTCTCTTCATTTTGATGTATTTATTCATTTTTTATATATACTGGCCTGTGTGCTAATGAGAGTGAGGATGTATATGAGATTTTGTGTAGTTTTGATCATATATTGGCCTACGTGCCAAAGATGGTGAGGCTGTATATGAGATTTTTGAGAGATTTTGTTATATACACCGGCCTACGTGCCAAAGATGGTGAGGCTGTATATGAGAGTTTTGAGAGATTTTGTTATATACACCGGCTGCTGCCAAAGATATTTGAGAGGTATGTATATGGATACACATGTTTGGATGTTTTTATTTATAGAGATGATGGTGATTTTGGCATGATGTATCTGTGTTGATAGAATTTTATTATTATGCATAGATGGATTCATGATAGGTGTGTTAGGCATGGTGGAGTCAGGTTATAGGCATGGCTGAGTCAAGGTTGTGGTTTAGGCATGGATGGAGTTAGGTCATAGGAATGGCTGAGTCAGGTTGTGGTTTAGGCATGGATGGAGTCAGGTCATAGGCATGGATTGAGTCAGGTTGTGGTTTAGGCATGGATGGAGTCAGGTCATAGGCATGGATTGAGTCAGGTTGTGTTTTAGGCATGGATGGAGTCAGGTCATAGGCATGGATTGAGTCAGGTTGTGGTTTAGGCATGGATGGAGTTGAAATGGGTTGAGTCTGTAATTCATTAATTTGTGCAATTAATGATGATATGGGTCATGTTTGAGATGTTTTATAGTAACATGCATGATAATGGTAAAAATGGTAGACATAATGAATGTATGTTTGATGATGATAAAGGTGTAAAGTAATATGTTGTTTGTTTGGTTTAATTTCCAATTATTGATATAAAAAGGAAATTAACTAGGGTAGAATGTGATTTAGGAAAATAAAAGGTGAATTGATTAGGGTAGAGAGTGGCCGAGCTAACCTCTAAGGGCCCTATTCCCTAGGATTACTACCTACATAGTCCCGGTTTAAAGGGACCTCAAGACAATGTAGTTCTACCATAAGCTAGGGAAGAATGTGAGGAGGTATGAGAATGAGTTGGTAGGTTATAGGCATGATTAGTTCTATCTCTTTTAGGTATGGGTGAATTGTGCTCACATTGGTATGAGTGATTTGGAGTTGATTATGGTGAAAGAGGAAAATGTTTTACCCAAAGATAAGCGTCGAGAATCTATTCTACTATAAGGTAATCAATATGTAATGAAGAAGGTTAAAATATAAGAGGAGGTAAGAAAGCCACCTGATTGGTAAGGATCATAATGGGTGGGTCATACCTTAGATAGGCTGATGAATGTAAGACCGTAAAAAAACTGCATGATTGATTATTCTAAAGGTGAAAACTAGTAACATGATCACCAAATGTCTTGGTTCCAGTAGGTCCCTTGAGGTAGTAGGAAACGAAAGTGTGAATGGCGAGAGGGTGAAAAGTGGTTAGTTTATATGGTATTTGGTAGCATGTGTTTGGGTAAGAGATCCAAGATCACAATGGGAAAGTCCATGACAAAAATGTTTTCTGTTTGACTTGTATTTGAGATAGACTGATCGATGCGGGAAGTCTATATGGGATGAAGAAATTAAATCCTTGAGGTCTTCGTGAAGCTGATCGATGTAGGAAGCTTCAGATTCTCTCTTTTTTAAAGTAGGCTTTACATAGTTGTCCTTTGAGGGAGCAGTCTATTTACAGTAGCGATGTAGAGAGAAAGATGTCCTTTTGAGGGAGTCATCTTTTATTGGAAGTTTGAATCAAGGAGTTTGATCCCATGTGAGGGCATTTGAGTCATGGATAAGACTAACGTGAAGAATTGGATTCTTATTTAGAAAGAAAGGTGAAATGACCATGGGATCTCATCTAAAAGAAGACAAAAATTATCCATGAGAATCATGCCATGTGCAGCATCGTGGTACACATATTTAAGAGAAGATAAAAGAGTGATGGGTATGCACATGATTCTTGTTTAATCATTGGGGGTGGCATAGTGAAAGGAGGGAAATGAAAAGTACTCAAGGGATGAGCATGAAAAGAGGTAGAAGGTGAGGTAGGACTGAAAGTCAATAGTAAAATGGTTGAAGATGTAAGGCATTAAGGGGCTCAGGTTTTGGTTTACCATCTAGTGAAGATAAACGATAAGCACCTAATCCATAAGCACGAGTCACAATGTATGGTCCAAGCCAATTAGGAGTAAATTTTCCCTTTTACTTTTTTTTGCTTTGGTTACATGTTGATTTTCCTTCAGGAAAAGATCACCAACTTGGAAGGTTTGTTCATGGACATGTTTGTCATAGGCACGTTTAATACATTTTTGGTAAACTTGAAGATGGTCAAGAGCATTAAGATGACATTCGTCTAATAACTCAATTTGTGCTAAATGGTCCTAGAAAAATTTGTTATCATTGAGCATGTCATGGAGAGAAATGCAAAGAGAGGGAATTTGGACTTCGAGAGGTAGAACAACCTCTGTACCATAGACTAGAGAAAAATTTGTGGTAGCAGTGGAAGTGTGAATACTAGTGTGGTATGCCCATAGGGTGAAAGGAATGTGTGTATGCCAGTCCTTCCCAGTATTGTTAACCACTTTCATGAGAATTTTGTTTAGGTTTTTATTAGTGGATTCAGCTTGGTCATTGGTTTGTGGGTAATAAGGTGATGAGAAACTCAATTAAATACCGAAGGTGTTACAAAGTTTCGTAAGGTTTTATTTTTGAATTGTTTTCCATTATCAGTGATGAGGTGATGTGGAACACCAAAGTGACAGATAATGTGATGATTGATGAACTCACATATTTTCTCAGCTTTCATGGAGATGAGAGGTGTGGATTCAACCCATTTGGTGTAATATTTGGTAGCGGTAATGATCCATTGATGTCACTAGGAAGAATAGGGATTGATCTCTCCAACAAGATCCAAATCCCATTGAGAGAAGCGCCAAAGGTCACGAGATACTGTAGAGCATGAATAGTTGTATGATGAATATTGGCATGTTGTTGTCATTTTACATAATGCTTGATATAGTCTCAACAATCCTGGTTAAGGGTCAGCCGGTAATAGCCTATGTAAAGAATACGCCTAGCAATAACAAGGCCACTTTGAAGTGACTTCCATATATGCCATCATGAACTTCCTTAATGGTACAAGTAATTTCAGAAATCGTAAGGCATCGTAAGAGAATACCATCAAAGTTGTGATTATAGAGGAGGCCACCCATGATGACATAACGAGAGACCTTTTTAAGAAAAGTGCATTGTCTATTGTTAGTGAGGTCAGGAGGCAAGATGGAGAGGGAAAGATATTCTAAGTATTGTTTATACCAAAGGTCACTCAAGTCAGAAGCAACGGTTCCGATAGAGAAAAATTTGTGAGGTAAATAAGAGGGTGATTGGATTCTTTGTATGGTGACAAATATTTTAGAATCGGCGGTTGAAGTGGGCATTTGAGAAGTGGGTATCAAATTTTTTTGGTAGAACAGGGAATGGTTTGAAGGGCATAATGGTCAAAGGTGGTCAAAAGTATGTCCACATGATGTTTATACTTTTAATTATCTCATTACAACCTTTGGTATATACAATTCACTTTGTTTATGACCAATTGAGAATCACAAAAGATGTTGATGGACTTAATATCTAAGGCATATGTAGCTTGGAGCCCCAATACGAGTGCTTCGTATTCAACAATAATATTTGTACAATCAAAATCATGTTTGAAAGACAAAGGCATGGGTTCACCATCAAGTGGAATGAGGATAACACCAGCCCCACCCCAACGCTGACACTTGGAACCATCAAAGAAGAGTGTCATTTGGTAAGTGGGTTCATCTAGGGAAAGAGTAGCAATTGACTCATCTGGAAAGTCAAAGTTAGAGGGTTGGTCCCTAGAAATAGGTGTGTCAGCCAATTGGTCGGTGATAGCTTGGACCTTTATGGACTTATGATGGATGAATTTGAGGTTGAGGTCAGCCAAAAGCATAAGCTAGTGTGCAACATGTTGATTTTTGTAAGGTTTGGTATACATGAAGTGCAAGGGGTTGGTGTTGGTCACAATATATGTTTTGTGGTTGAGTGGGCAATAGAAAAGTTTTGTTGCAACGAAAACTAAGGCTAAGCATATTTTTTTGGCATGCTTATATCTAGTCTCATAATCCAAAAGAGTACAACTTATGTAATAAACCACCTACTCCCTGTGTTGTTCATCGCAATGAGAGAGCATGGCCCCCAACGAGTGATCGATAGCAAAGATGTATAGGTAGAAGGGTTGATCATATTTAGGTGGAATGAGCATGGGTGGTTGGAGAAGGTATTTTCTAAGGCTTCAAAAGCTTTATGGCAGCCATAATTCTATTTAAAGGAGATATCCTTCTTAAGAAGATGATGAAAGGGTTGACAATGATCCAACAATTACAAAATGAAATGGTGAATAAACTGCAACTTACCTTGTAGGCTACGGAGCTGCCTAAGAGTAGTGGGCAGAGGAATTTAAAGAATAGCCTTGAATTTAGTAGGTTCAACCTCTATACCACGTAAGGAAATGATAAATCCTAGGATCTTTCCCAAGAGAACAACAAAGACACACTTCTTGGGCTAGAGGTAAACACAATACGTAATGAGGTGGTCAAAATGGTTCTTAGGACAGCGAGGTGCTTGGAGAGGTGTTTAGATTTGACCAGGAGATCATCCACATAATATTATAATATACGATGCATAATTTCAAGGATATGTAAGTCATAGCCCATTTGGTATGTGGCACCAGCTTTTTTAAGGCCAAAAGACATGACTCGATAGGAGAAGGTCCCCAATGGGTGATGAATGTAGTTTTGTGTTGATGCTCTAGGGCAAGCAAGATTTGGTTATAACCCGAGAAGCCATCCATGAGTGATAGCATCTTGTGACAAGTGATAAAGTCAACTAGTTGGTCAATACCAAGAAGAGGAAAGCCATTTTCGGGTAAGATAGGTTGAGGTCATGGAAATCTATGCAAATGTGGAGTCCCCCTATCACCTTAGTGATAGGGACAATGTAAGAAATCCACCGAGGATAATCGATGGATAAGATGAAGGAAGTGGAAAGAAGGTGTTGACGTTCTTCTTTGACCAGAAGAGCAATGAAAGGGTGCATTTTCCTTAGCTTTTATTTTACGGGTTTGGCCTCGGGAATGGTTAGGATATTGTGGACCACTATGGTCGGGTCAACACGGTATATCTACGTAAGACCAAGTGAAAACATGGTTATGGTTTGTGAGAAAAGAAGTAATGGCTTCCTATTGAAGTAGCATCTAAATATTTTCCTATCTTTAGAATGTGCGGGTGATCCCGAGTATATATGTTGATCTCGATAATCGATTAATCAAACATGGTTTACATCTCGAGATGGTAACAAAAAATGAATATATGAGTCTTCTACACCAAGGTAGGTGAGTATAGATTCATCATCCTGACATTAAATGATGTTAATCAAAGGTGTATCGTCATCGATCATTTCAGGATACAGGAAGGGAAGAGAAGAGGGAGCCTCACCCTCACATTGATAAGTCAGAGGCCCTAAGGAAATGGTGTTTATGAAAAAAAAATTTAGGAGGAATGGATTATGGATCCATTGACTCTGTTGGTGAAGGTGGTGAAGAAGGTGGAGTGGGTGAAGAAGGTGGAGAAGGGATGATATCCTCAATGAATTCAATGTGAGCCTTCTTGGTAGGTGGTTCAGAAATTCGATACCATTGTAGTTTTTATGTTTATGGGTAGTACATGGAATAATAGTGTGATGGCCTTGCTCATAAAGCCAAAATAAAAACCCTTCCATGCACATTAGTGCGGGAAGGTGTGGCGAGAAACGGTGATTGGTGAGTGATTGGAGGTTGGTAGAAAATGGGTGGGTTTGTGATGGTGGTTTAGATGTATAAGTGGTAGTATCAAGTCCCCATAGGTGAGATTGATGCGAAGGTGGGGAGGACCGTAAAGGAGACTCTCTCTATGTGATGATCGTAGTGAGGTGTTTTTGAAGGCTTCCATTCTCTTTTGGAGTAAGGAATGTGTTGATACCATATAAGTGATACTCCCCGAGTGAGGCGTTGAAAAATGACTTCTGAGGGATCAATGCTCAATATATGGGTAGCTGGGATAGATGATGTGTTAGAGGTTGAATCGGAGGAGGAGATAGCTAATTGGGAGGTGTGACGGGTGTGGAGGTTGTGGCAGTGATAGGGATGGAGGATGTATGTGTGGTTGAGGTAGTGGAGGCACTAGTGAGTGGAGGTGTAGGTGAAGAAGGATTTGGTCATGGAGGTAGATTCCTTAATGGGTATAAGCACGTCATTCGGTCGGTAAATCATGTTTCAAGTTTTGAAAGGTGATGGTCGGTCGGAATGATATAGTTTTTCCCTTCATGCTCAAACTTCACACAACAATGCAAAGTGAAGGAACACAACCCATAACATGAATCTAGGGTCTACCAAGCAACATGTTATATTGAAATTCCACCTACAAGACATAAAATAACTCTGGAATAGTCTAAGGGTGCACATGAACATAGAGGATGATGGTGCCAAGTGTAGAGGTGATAACGTCATTAAATGAACACAACATGATGGGATGTTTATGCATGAAATTTTAAGGTACACGCATTTGGTCGAACACATGGGAGGAGATGATGTTAATGCTAGATCCATGATCAATCATAACACATCGTACACATATATCATCAATGTGGACAAAGATGAAAAGGGCTGGATCGGGTCATCACTTTGGTGCGGTGAGATCTCTTCATCGAGAAGCGAGGGACGCTACTCGGTGAGTAGGTGGAGGTGTAGAAGAAGATGGTAATTTGGTAAGAGAGGCTACATGATGAGGTGTGATGATGGAGGCTACGGGTGTAGGATCATTGGGTAAAACCTCAATATATTGAAGGACCTCCATGAGAGCTTGACGATGGGATTGAGAGATTTGGATGATGTCATAAAGGGACATCTTGAGGGAGGATTGGTGTAATTGTTTGAGCATGGCGCGATGTGTAACCCCATTAGAAATAGGATAGGTGGGGCCGTGGATAGTGACTTTAGGTGTGGGTGTAGATGGTATGTTGGGTATCGAGTTGGTAGGTGGTCCGATTTCCTTTTCCTTTCCTTTGTCCTTCTGTGCGTGGGTAGCAACGTGGATCATATTGATTTGAGGGGAGTTGGTAGATGGAGAAGGTGTAGGATGAGTTGTATAACGACATGACAGGTAGAAACCTACCGAAGGAGAAAATCCTTGTGAAGTGAGCTGGGCGCAATGACATTTAGGTGGTGGTTTGGAAATTTCTTTGATGCAAACCATGCTAATTTAGAATCTTGGGGTGGCTCTAAGGGTTGTGGAGGTGGAGGTCTTGGTCACTGAGTAGGAAATGAGGGAAGAACTGTGGAAATGGGTGCTAGTGAAATGGGGTCCTCATCAAGAAGGTCATCATTGTAAAAGTTTTCTTTAGGAGGACACAATTGGATAAGAATGGTTTTCAAATCCTTACAATTCTCTACATCATGCCCTGGCACATGATGGTAGGCACAAATTTTGGTGTCGTCAAACCCCTTTGGTTTGGGTTTGAGTGGGTCATAAGGTTTGAGAGGCGGTAATGTGATGATAGAAGTTTCAAGGAGGTTGGTTAAGATTTTGGCATAGGATCCTGCTAGTGGATCACAATGGGAAGTGAATGTGGGTTTAGTTATAGGTGCAATTGATTGTATAGGAAGGGTCTTTGCAAGAAGGGGAGTGGGTCGAGCTATGGTTTTAGGTGCTGGTGTGGTCTTAGGTGTTGGTCATGTTTGCTTGGGTAGGGGTATGGTAGATGAACTGGCGAGAGAGTGTGTGGTTGGTTTGACTACCTTATTGGAGGGTAGAAGATTTTTGTCTTTAGGTTGCACCTTCTTGGGTAAATGTGATACAGGCACATGAGATCTAGAGGGAAAAGTGGATGGTGGAAGAGGGTGAGTTAGCCACAAGGATAGCCAAGGTGTTGTAAAGGTAGATGTCATGGACCATACGAGAAGGTGTGAGGGAAAGAGAATGAATTGTTATGGGTAATGGAGTTATCAATGGTATTGAAGGTGTGGGTGGTAAAAATGTTACAGGTGTGGGAAAAAGTCATGTCGGGTGCTTAGAGGGTAGAATGGGCTCTTTGTGTTTTTAGTTTACCGACGAGTAGAGGTTTCTTAACTAGGCTAGAAGGTTGAGGTCCTAAGATGGACGAAAATGGTGAAGGTGTGATCGGTGAGGTTGGGGTATGAGATCTAGGGGATTGGTTCTTCTGTTTGGGGTTTGGGTTAGGTTTGATGTTAGTTTTGGAGGATGTAGCTAAATCTAGTTTGATGGGTGGATGAGTGAGACTGGCCGTTGGGATGACCCCTAAGGTAGTAATAGGTTTAGGAAAGGAAGATGATGTAGGTGTGGGTTTGGATGTAGATGCATGTTGGGTTATGGGTAGGGGTGTGAGTTGAGCCATGAGTGGTACCATGGGGGAATTTGTGATAGTTGTGGTTGTGTGTGGTTTGGTTGGCGAAATATTTTTGGTAGATAGTGGAGGTATCAGTGAGTGACATCTACATTTTTGTTGAGATAGGAAGAAGAAAACAACTCCAAACTAAGGCTCTATCCACATAATCCAGGTGGTTGGCTAAGCATGAGAATTTCACTACGGTGGGTGAGGTTGATGAGGATCTAATGGTGATTCTCATAAAATGTGTCTTAGAAATAGGGAATTTTCTAGCTTTAACTTCTATGGGTAAGAGATCCGAGAGTAAGTCCACATGATCTTGGGTAGCTGATGGAGAATGGTAACCTAGATGTAACGAAATTTCTAAGGGATCTTTGATAGGTTAAGGAGATGACGATTGTTCCTCTGTGGGTGGAGGAGATAAACAAGTGTCTTTCATGGGTCAGAGAGGTACTGCGGGTGACGGCTCTCTAGGTGGAGAAGCAAAAGGTGAAATGGTATCAATGTTAACAAGAAGCTCTTTCATAAGTGAGTGAGGAGATGAAGGGTGTTTCTATTTGGGTGGAGGCATAGGTGAAGTTTGTTTTTATGTAGGTGGAGGATTTCAAGCTAGGATTTCTTCTATGGAAGGAATATGAGGTAATTGAGAAGCGGCGGTGTGTCGCTGAAAATAGCATGGATCTCGCGGGTATGGCTATCATGAGTTAAGGTCTCTACGGTTTGATCGTAAGAAGGGGCATGATTAGGAAATGGTTTTTGAAGATGTGTAGGTTTTGATTGGTAGATGCATTAGGATTATCCAAGGTTAACTCACCTTTCTCGAGCATTTCCTAGACAATGTTTTTGAAAGTGATGCAATTTCATCACTATGACCTTTTACCCGATGATAGTTACAGAAGTCGTGCTATTTATACCTTGTGGGTGTGGGGTGAGTAGGATCAAAAATAGTGTGTGGATTTATAGGAGGAAGAGTGATGAGCCCAACTTTAATGATATTTTCTAAGACAGAAGAATAAGGCTCCCCAATTGGGGTGTATTTCCATTGTTCTCGTTTGAATTGAAAAGTCTGAATGGGTGAGAGATTAGATGAGGGGTTAGCCTGATTTGATGGATGGGATGGGTGGGACTTGAGTACCATTTTGTTAGTAGTTCCCTTGGTTTTTCAATAATTATTCAATGGTTTTGAAGAAGAAGAGGTATCATTTGACTTAAATGTTGAGTTTTTATTGCAGAGTTGAATTTTATTTTCTTTGATGGACCAAATCTCTAGCTATTGTGCCATGTTCAATGCCTCATCAAAGGTTCAAAAAGTATTCACCTACAAGTTTGGAAAGATATGTCTAGCACAAGCTTGCATGAAGATTTCTATGAGTTCAGTTTTTGGTAGTTTGAATGTGAGTTGATTGATCAGGCTACGCCAATGACCGACAAAATCTGTGATAGATTTGTCATCATATTGATGCGTAGAGTAGAGGTCAGGCATGGAAACCTTCTTAACAAAATTGATGGAGAAGTGATCTAAGAAGGCTTGGGCTACCTGATTAAATGAGAAGATAGAATGTCTAGGCAACCCACTATACAAGTATAATACAGGCTCGGTCAAAGACATGGGAAAGGTCCTTAAGAGCAAAGCATCATCATGGGAAATAAGATAACACCCATGTTTGAAAGACCGTAAATGTTGTTATAGGTCCTCTTTATTGTTGAAGCGGTTAAATTTAGGCATTTCCTAATGTATGAGATATGGACAAATAGGAATGGATGGGTGGATGGGATCATTACAAATCTCATTGTAGGTGAGAGAGTTTGTGTGTAGAAACCGATGCCTCCAGTGTCTGCATCTTATCCATCATTAACTTGATTAAGTCATTAGTAGGTTGTGATGGATGGGTACCTCCTGTAGCATAAGGAGGTTGGTGTTGGACATATGATAGAGGTGGCATTCTAGTATATGGTGATGCCGTATAGGTAGATTGAGAAGGAGGAAGTGAAATAGGGGGTATGTACCTAGAATGAATGATAGATGAAATAAGAGGCTGCTGATAGTATGTATATGGAGGTGGAAGGGTTGTGGTGACCCTAGTAGCAATGGGAGCTAAGGATTGTGGAATAGAAAGGAAAATGTTTTGAAAATGGGTAGGGGTCACCGACACCAAGGGTGGTTGTGTAGTTATAGGTATATGTGAGACAATAGGCACGAGATAAGGTTATGTTCTGGGTAGTTGGTGAAGGTATGGTGGATGTAGTGGGTGCAATAGATGTGGAAGATGCAGCGGTCATAATAGGTATAAGGCCTATCTAAAAATCGACTAGGGGCAAGGTAGGTGTAGGAAACGTGGAGCTAGCAGAGGTGGAGTAGAAATAAGAGCCAGTATAAGGGGGATAAATATGGGCATGTCATGTATCAACTAAATTGAGGCATATTGAGTGGACGAGTGGAAAAGATAGAAGCTGTAAGGTAGTGGGATTCTAATCAAGGAGTTGTGTGAACTCCTATTTTCCCTGTGGTGATAGTGATAGGTTGGGTAGGATCCATGGGTGATAAAATAGAATATGGTGAAGGGATAGGTGGGAGTGGTTGACAACTTGTGTGGAATATGAGGGCATTTTCCTTGCTACACGTTAACACCATGTGAACAAGTACTGACATGGTAGGACTAATTTCTATAAATGACACAGAAATATAGCAAAGATAAGAAAAATAGGTGGTGGTAGGTAGATTAGGTATAAAATTTCAGCTAGAAATTTGAACAAGCTAACCGATGTCGGTTAGGGTAAATCGACACCGGTCACATGAGTGTAATGTGATCGCTCACCGTGGAAAATGGATAGTTTGTCAAAACAAGGAAAAAGGTTGACAAGCTGCTAAGTAGACAAGATGTTGATAGAATTTACTTGGAAAGTGAATATGATGAGAGTGACAGAGACTCTGAACAACAAATAAGGTGAAGCAAGTGTCCTTTTGGGTAGGTTAACCAAAAGAATATTAAATCGATGTCGGTTGGGTAAAACCAATGATGGTCAGAGGGTAACCGATGATGGTTGTTGGACTGACACCGAGTTACTGTGAAATTGAAATAGAGATGAAGAAAATGTGGTTATGAGTTAAAATCAGATATGGAATCAAACCCATAATTATGAGAATGATGAAAATAGGGTCCAGGCACACTTAGATGAAGCTAGAATACACCAACTATGATGAGGAGCATGCAAGGAGAAATGAAAAGATGAAGAACATGTCCTCTCACCTCAAAATGCAAGCCAAGTAGAAACACTAAGAAAAATATGATCCTAAAAGTGATTTTTCTATTATGTTTGTTTAGCTTATGCTATTAAGGACTGACTCATGAACTTTAGAATAGAATTTTTGGTGAGGAAGGCTTCCTACAAAGAAATATATCTAAAGGGAGAGGTTTTAGGTATGTTATGGCAAGGGCGGGCCATCTTCTAAAGTATGACTTGACAAAAGTAGTGATTTGGGAGTACCGCCAATCCTCCGATCAAGTGCGATAGTTGTGGAATTCCCAGGAAATATGTCATTTAAGAATGTGTATATTTTTGAATTTGTGTAGTTTGGTAAGATAGAGAGAGAGAGAGAGAAGATGTGCTTTCTATGATTCGTTTGTCAACCATCAGCTGGGAATGACTTCCAGCATATAGGTTGCCCTCAATTAATGTGAGCTAATGTAGAAAAGTAGAATGAACTGAAATGATTTTTAAACCCAAATCGAAATATTGAATTCGATGACACAAAAGGATGAACAGGAGAAGGAATGCTATTTCACTAATGCGATACCAATGAAAGGAAATAAATGTTCATTTTAAAGCACCAAAATATGATTTCTCTTAGAAAGTAGAAGAAAAGAATATTCTAGGGGAGAAATTTTAATGTGATAACCTTTTGAAAAGGAAACAAGCATGTAACTTTTCACCTAGAAATGAAGAAATGCAAAGAACTCCGAATGGGTCCCACCAGGCATGCCAAAAATTTTCACCTAATTCCTGAGAATTTCTTTGAATATCAATGAAATAAATAAGGGTAGAGGGCTAGGAGGAATACCTATTAAAATGTTGGTTGTAGGTTGTTACACGTGTATGACTTCTTGATCCATAGTTGACCGTGACAACTCCTTCCGGCTTGGAGGAACTACCGCTTTACAAGATTGATGTCTTGTTAGTAATGGTG
Organism: Taxus wallichiana var. yunnanensis; assembly: GCA_018340775.1. Taxonomy (NCBI): domain Eukaryota; kingdom Viridiplantae; phylum Streptophyta; class Pinopsida; order Cupressales; family Taxaceae; genus Taxus; species Taxus wallichiana. The sequence goes on along the minus strand of CM031242.1, from coordinate 123,148,711 downwards.
GGTGATCAAATGGAAGGAACTTGGTGTGGTGCTGGTGCTTCCCTAGATTCTCCCATGAAGGTAAATGCCATTGTAATTTCTTTGGATGCTAGTTATGGATGCTTTGATGTGTGTACGAATTCTTATTCTACTTGCATGTGGCTCTGGTTTCATATCTTGCTCCCAGAAAATGTGCCAACCTAAAAATAAGGTTGTTTTGGGGATTAAATGGTACCTAACCATGGTTCTGGGTTGACCAATGGTTGTTTAGGGTAACCGATGTCGGTTAGGGTGGGATTTCCTAGGTTTTCTAAAATGGGCAGATCCCCTTGATTTTCTTGGATCTCGTTGGTTTCCTTCTATGAATTAGAATGGAAACTTCCTTTCTAATGAGTGGGAATGTGGTTATAGGGAATGTAGGCTTTGATGTTTAGGCTTTAGGTAGGTCTTAGTTAGTTATGGAAACATACTAAGAATAGGTCTTGGGTGAGGTGGCTAGATGAGGTGGATGGGGTGAGGTGGATGGTGTGGGCATTATCCAATTAGAATATTTAAATAATAAATATTATGAGGACATGGATTAATTTAATTAAATTAATATTAGAGTGGGGTGAAAGGGGCCATGGTTAGGTGAGTGTGTTTGAGGTGGTTATTTGTTGAGGGACCAAGGGGAGTGTGACCCAATTTTGGTGTCTACATAAACATCATGGAGGAGTCTCATGGTGGTATAGCAGGTGGGAACTATGCGAGGTGATGCCACTGCATACAATATTCTACTTATTGGATTATGGTGGGAGACCTCCTACAAAGGTTATAAAGCATATTGTAGGGTGTGTGATCACTGTCAACGCATTAGTAAACCCGGAAAAGAGATGAAATGCCTTTAAGACCTATTCCTAGTGCCGATCCATTTGAGAAGTGGTCTATAGACTTTGTGGGTCCTATTTTTCCAGCCACGTGTAGAACATGATCATGTTACATCATCACTTGCACATATTATCTTATAAGATGGGGTAAATCAACACCTACCAAGGATTGTACATCAGCTACATCAATCAGGTTCTTATGGGATAATGTTCTTACAAGGTATGGATGCCCATTGATCTTGAGAAGTAATAGGGGTACACACTTTCTAAATGAGATGATCAGGATACTATTGGATGAATTTATGATTGCACACCATAATATTATACCCTATCATCCTTAGGAAAATGAGATTGTTGATGCCTTTAACAAGATTTTGATCCATAAATTGACAAAAATTTGTGATGTTGGAAGGAAAGATTGGGATGATAAAGATTCTGTCATGATTTGGGTATATAGAACAACATACAAGAGGTTGAACAAGGCCACACCATTTCATTTAGTTTTTGGTACAGAAGCAATTCTTCCTATGGAATTCATGTTACCTTCTTTGCATATTGCGTGCATTGGAGGTCTAGCTGATGAGAAATCCTAGAATAAAGAATTGAAAATTTGATAAAGTTGGATGAGAGATGAGCAATAACACGTTGGATTCAGAAGAAAGAAAAGGCCAGGAAGAAGGCATGGCATGATAGGAACATCGGTGATAAAAATATTAAGACGGGATAGATGGTTCTTCTTTATGACTCTAAGTTTCTACGCCATCCAGTAAATCTTATAGTGCATTGGTTTGGACCGTACATATTATCACTCATCTACTTGAATCAGGAACTTGTCAGTTAGAGACACTTGATAGAATATGGTTACTTCAATGGGAGTAGGTTGAATCCCTACTATAAATAAATTTTATTGGTGTTTGTAATAAGGTAGTGTTGCCATTTAGACTAGGTTTTCATTTATGTATTTCCTTAATGTATTTCCTTCTTCATCACTATGCTTTGTCAATTTAGTTATTATTTTGTGTAATAAGCACGTTTGTGCACTAGAAGCTAATTACCATTTGAAGAATTTTTACATGTAAAGGTCGCACATCCCATTGGTGTGGAGTGGCTATTTACAATTTGGGTACACATAAAGGAATAAACTTCTACATGAATTATTAAAGTTTGGAGAGGAGTTGTTAGAAAGGATATTACTTTAAAAATATGATCGTAGATGTAGATAATGAGGGAATAGTATAACTTGAGGTAGGTAGCGGTCATGGAAACTACTAGGGAAGGCGGGATAGCAAGGTACTTAGGTGCATGGAATCAAGTTGAAGAGAAGTCTGTATCCAGAAGGTAGGAAGGTGAACTAAAAGGTTATAGATGGGGTGTGAATATGTACCATGTGGATATTGTGAAAATGGTCAATTAATGAGAGGACAGTTGGTAGGTAATGGATTAATAAATGCACTAACGTTTTGAAAATCTATATAAGGATGTGATGTGGGTTCATTTTTACCTTTGTGATCACAAGTATTTGAGTGAGCTAAGTACAATCAAGATAAGTCAGTCATATTGAGGTGCAGAGAATGTGAAACTAGATGTGGAAAGCATATTATTGCAAAAAGAGGCTTGTGTCCCCATTGGCGAAGAGTTTGAGTGAAGTAGAAGCATTTAGAAGGAGCTAGGGCATCTTTGTTTCAAGATAGGGCACATAGATTCAAGCTAGGGTTTGATTTTATCATCATGAGGAGACGAGAAAAGGTAGGATTTTTATGATGGCACCAAAGAAAGCACCTGCCATAGGTGCCAAAGGAAAAAATAAGATAAAAGGTGAAGTTGAGATTACTCGAAGAGTAATTTTTCAGATATGCAGTACCCAAAAGGTGTGAAAGTCAGACAAGAGTTGGATTCCCACATCTGTAGCTGAAAAATAAGTGACTAAACCACCATATATCTAACAAAAAGAAAGAGTTAAACGTATTATTGAATATAAAGACCAACAAGCGCATGGTGGAGGATATGCCAATATATGACGACGTTGGGGAGAAATTGTTAAAGTAGGTAGGAGTCTATCAGTTGTATGAGCTCCCATATTTTGGAAAGTATGAACCATTATACCAATGGTTGATGAGAAGAGTCCATGAGGACTTCTTCTATTTTCATCGAACAAAGGGTTAGAATCACAACAACCCTGATTTCAAACCGATAGGATTGAAGGGCACAAGGGTATACCTCGACTAATAAAGAAAGCAGTCATAGAGATAATAAAGGAGTTGGGGTATACTAAGGGTCTACATGGAATGGACATTGATAAATTGAATAAGTACCCAGTGGTTTAGGAATTCACGCATCTGGTAACTAAGTTGAATGATCAAGAGAGATGGTCACAAGTGAATACCATGTGGCTACATGTTGTGAAGAAAATGTCTCAGGGAGTAGTCTACAACCTAGCATGCTACATTGTAGACACCATTATTGAGGAAGCACACACAAGAGAGAAGATAAGTTTTGGTGCTATCCTCCTTTACCTTCTGTTTTTAGAAATTGGAGTTTCCAATGGGCCAAATAACAAGATGTAGGAGTATCCCAAGGAAAATAAGTCCCTCACGGAAAGGTTTGACAAATATTTATGTGAAGGATCAATGAGTGGGCCATTTAAGCTGAGGGTGGAAATTTGGTATCGGTGACTTCACACAAAATTTGAGGAGTGGCGTATTCCCAAGGAGCTACATGCGGTGGTGGGCAAGGCAATACAATTCATGGTGTACCAATACTTCGCATCATTTGATTTACTATGAGGGATGGGGCACGAGAGCCCATGGTGAAAACTATCGTATGCCTTCATAGCGCACTATTTATAGGCATCGATTCACCGATTTACTAATGCATGATGCCTAAAATTTAATGCAGATAAGGTATACTTTGACTACCATACTCTGAGGAAGGCATATGTGTATTCGGGCTAGATTTCCTACATTGAGAGGCTCATCTCATATGTCATAGGTATGAAGACATTAAATTTTCTATTGGGTATAGTGGATCAGCACTCGTTTACCTTTAGCTTAAGCCTAAATTTGGAGAATAACAAGTATGTCAAAAATGAGTTCGTGCTCCTAGCACCACCTAAAGGAAAACATACAGTGGAGAACATGCCAACCCCATAGCCTGTAAAAAATATAGCAGTAGATGAGGAGGATAAAGAACATGAAAATAGTGGTGGCTTAATTCATAGAGGCCTAAGGCATCCCACGAGAAAAAGTAGATTCTCGAGCACGTAGGTACTCCACCTCAGGTACAAGAAGAAGAAAAATACTTGGACGTGGAAGCATTCCATAGAGAGCGCCACTTCAAAAGGGTATTGAAAATAACAAGGAATCAAGGTGTGAGACCTTCACATCATGTAAGACGTTCATCATAACTCTCTCCTAAAAAATAGATAACTAAGAGGAAGAGGAGAAAATTAAAGTTAAATGAGGAGGTGGAAGAGTCTTTCGAGAACGCACCTGGAACCCTTGTACAACTAGAAGATGTGGAAGAACCCAGGGATGAGGATATGAAGGATGAAGAGGAAGGTGTAAAGGAGGAAGAGGAAACAAAGCATGATATTGCTCAAAACATTGAAGATCCAACTCCAAACCTTGGCACTCAAGTTCTTAAGGGGCCAAGAATGAAGAGAACCAGTGGGGAGTATGTTGGGCCAAGTATGGGCTATGTTGAGGACACAAGTAAAATTGTTCATGCCTATTTCTAGAGAAAAATGGGCCTTAAGGGGTTGTATGGATGGGAGTTGATGGACCCATAAATTTGTTAGGAATTAGAGAACAAATATGTAGAAACAATTCCTCAAACCACAATAGTAGGAAACTATAGAGCAGAATTATACATGCAGAAATATAACAACATAAATAAATAATGCACAAAAGAAGACAAGACAAGATTTAACATGGTTTAGCCAATGTGGGCTACGTCCACCAAGAACTTGCTCAAATTTTATTATCAACAATAGAAAAACAACTCTCACTGTCTTCTCTCAGTTATGAACTCACAACAGAATTCCAAAGATGCTAAACCACATATAAAGCACAATTGACACCCAATTACTCGAACCTTGATCACTCTTGATCACCTCTTGATCATTAAGACTCAAGACCTCTTGAACACACAAGATATCTTAAAGATACCCTAACACCTCTATTTATAGGATTACAATCCTTTAAGAAGTCCAAAAGCTGACTCTAAAAGTTTAAAAGTCATGACCTTTCATCTTCCCATGGCTTGAAAAGAAAATGTCATGACCTTACATCTTCCCATGGCTAGAAAAGAAATGGTCATGACCTTTCATCTTCCCAATTCAAACTCCACACTTCAATACTGATTTGAGAAGACCATAAATAGGCTCCACACCTTAATAATATCCCACTTGGAGACTATTCATACTAAGGAAAGTTCTTAACCCTTCACTATCAACCATGAAGGCAAATCAAAGTTGAACAAAACTTCAACTTCCTCCTTATGACCACCTTGGTCATCATATTTGCAAGATTCTGAATGGTATGAATATTTTCTAGCTTCAACTTATCTTCTTCAAAATTTTCCCTGATGAAATGATATCTCAGTTGAATGTGCTTCATCCTAGAGTGAAAAGTGGAGTTCTTTACTAAATTAATAACACTCTAACTATCATTGTGTAGTCTCCCAAATTAATGCTTATGACCCAACTCATCAAAAAAATTTGTAGCCAAATCATCTCCTTGCTTTCCTATGTGGTAGCAACATACTCAACCTCTGTGGTTGACAAAGCCACAACCTTTTGTAACCATGAAATCCAACTCATTGTTGTATCACCAACCATAAATACATAACCTATCATGCTCCTCCTGCTGTCCAAATATCCTACCATGTCTAAATCTACATAACCATGCAATGTAGTGTCTAATCTACCGAAACACAATGTTTCTCCCATGGTCCCTCTCAAACATCTTGAAGGATCCACTTCACTTTTTTCTATTTATCTCTACCTGGATTACACATAAACCTAATTATTAATCCCACCGCATGGGAAATTTTAGGCCTATTGCATACCATAGCATACATCAAGCTACCAACCATTGATGAGTATGGTTCCATGGACATTTGGATTTTATCCTCCTCAATCTTGGGACTCTGCTCCTTTGATAATTTAAAGCGACTTGCCAAAGGGGTACTAAGCGGTGTAGCATCCTACATACTAAACCTCTCCAAGACCTTATTTATGTACTCTTCTTGAGATAACACCAGCTTCCTCTCTTTCCTGTTCGAGTTATTCTCATACCAAGGATTTGTTTTTCTACCCCAAAATCCTTCATAACAAAAGATTCACCTAGATTCTTCTTGAGTACCTTTATTTCTTGCATGTTCTTCCTGCAAAAACATATCATCCACATACAGGAACATAATAATATAACTACCATAAATAAACTTCTTGATGTACATGCAATGGTCTGAGTGACACTTGGAGTAACCTTGCTCCTACATAAAATTGTCAAACTTCTTGTACCACTTTCGTGGAGCTTATTTCAGGCCATACAAGCTCTTCTTCAATTTGCACACTAACCTCTCCTTCCCTTTGACCTCATAACCATGTGGTTGCTGCATATACAGATTCCTCCTTCAACTCACCAAGAAGGAATTCAGTCTTCACATCCAACTGCGCTAATTGTAGGTCTTCTACTACTACTAAACCAAGAATAGTCCTAATAGAAGTCATTTTAACAATAGGAGAAAAAATTTCATCAAATTCTATACCTTTCTTTTGTGTAAATCCCTTGACCACCAACCAGGCCTTGTATCTTTTCCTACCTCCATCTTCCTCTTTGATTCTGTACACCAATTTTTCTCCAATGCTCTCTTGCCCTCAGGTAGCTCCACCAGATCCCAGTTCTGGTTTTCCATAAAGATCTATTCTCTTCATCCATGGCCTACTCCTACTTCTTCCTAGCATCCACCTGCATTGCTTTCTTAAAGCACTTTGGCTCTCCACTATCAGTGAGCAATAAATAATTCAAATATGGAGTAAATCATTCAAGTTCCCTTCTTACCCTAGAAGACCTTCTCACCTCAGGAGTTTGGGGTTCTGATGAGTAGGTTCATGAACTGGATGTGTCGGAACATGTTACACCTAAACCAGCCCCTTGGACACCTTACTATCTGCAATGTCCTCTAACATTGTGTATTCTTTCTTTGATTCCTCTTTCTATTCCTACAATTGATATTTATACATGAATTTTTCATTAAATACAATATCTCTAGACCAAAATATTTTCTTGTCCTTAAGACTCCAAACATGGAAACCAAAGTCATCCTCACCATATCTAATATAGGTGCATTTCTCAAAATTAGCCTTTAACTTGGTCCTATAATCTTTATCAATGTGAACAAATACCTCGCATCCAAATACTCTAAGAAATGAGTAATCAATTTTCTTACCAGACTAATCCTCCTTAGGTGTACCTCCATCCAAATCCATAGAGGGTCCTCTGTTAATTAGATAAACAATTGTGCTCACCACTTCTACCCAAAACATGAGTGGAAGCCCCGCATGTAACCTCATGCACCTAGCACGCTCCATGATTATCCTGTTCATTCTCTCTGACACTCCATTTTCCTGTGGATTATTTGGAACCGTTATTTGCCTACGGATCCCATTTACCAAATAGTAATCAAGAAATTCATTGCTGCAATACTCCCCTCCATTATCTAACCTAAGACATTTCAACTTGAGACATGTTTCATTCTCAACCAATGCTTTCCATCTTTTGAAGGTTTCAAACACATCAGATTTCTTTTAATGTAATATACTCAAACTTCTATAGTTGAATCATCGATGAAAGTGACATAATAACATGAACCACCAATAAAGTTTACCTTAGCTGGCCCCTATACATCTATATACACTAAATCCAAATTACCTTCCTTTCGGGTAGGTCCAACCTAGAGGAATCTCACCCACTTATGTTTTCCATAAACACAATCCTCACATAATTCTAAATATAAATCCTTTAATCTAGGAAACTTGTCATTTATAATTTGCATGCCCTTTTGACTCATATGAATGAGTCTCTGGTGCCACAAAGTTGCATCTCCATCTGTAGCAACTAAATTACAATAATCAACACCATTGGTTAAATAAAAGTACCATTTTTATTATCTCTTACAACCACAAGAGCTCCCTTGGTAACTTTCCAAGAATCTCTGTAAACTGATCATACAGACCATCACTACCCGGTGACCCATTAATATCAAGTTCTACCTCAACTTAGGCACATGTATAACATCCTTAAGTAGCCATGTGTGCCCATTCTACATTTTCACCCAAACACAACCTTTCCCTACTATTTTTCATGGTTCATCATCACCAAGATATACATGTCCAAAATATCCTTTTAAAAAATTAGTAAAGTAATGTCTATGTGGGGTGGCATGGAAAGAATCCCCGAATCTAACATCCAAGACTCAGTAATATTATCTAAAGAAATAATTAAGGAATCCTAACAAACATCACCTTCTCGCCACATTTACCTCTTTAGTTTCCTCGTTCTTCTTATCTGAAGAACCCAAAAATATTTCTTAGCATGATCAACCTTCCCCAAGTGCCTACATTCTAACTTACTCTTGACTTTGACCTTTGTGATCATTTTACTTCCCACAATTACCTTTCCCTCTGTTATTTTGTCTCACTTTGCTCTCCACCGTTAAATCATTTCCGAAGTAGAAGAATCTCTGGTGCTCTTCCTTCACATTTCCTTGCTTAGGATCACACCTATTACATCCTCAAACTTCAACTTTGAATTATTAGAGACTGAATTATTTACATCCATAACCAATTTTTCCTAGCTATCTGGTAAGGAGCAAAAAATAAACAAATCACCGACCTCATCATCAAAGTCAATTTTACTTGAGTTTAACATACTCACAACCATATTAAATTCATTCAAATTAATAGCAATAGAACCATTCTCAGACATCTTCATATTAAATTACTTTTTCATCAAAAATATTTTATTTGAGGCAAAGGGTTTTTCATATAACTTCCACAACACACTCATGAGACCTTCTGTGGTCTTCTCCTGTGATATGTTGAAAGCAACCAGAAGATGTAACGAATAACTAAATTTCATCGAGTTCCTTTATATCTAGCAACTCCCAATCCTCATCTGACATGGTTGTAGGTTTATTTTATTTTCTAGCCAATGGAACATGGAGGTCCTTTTGATATAAGTAATCCTCCATTTACATCTTCCACAAACCAAATTTCTACCCATTAAAATTCTCAACCCTTGATTTGACCTCATCTGCCTTAACTCCCAGTCACACTAAAATTTCCCTATGATTTACCACTTCAGTAAAAACCCACCAAATCTACGATACTAGTTGTTATGAATTAGAGAACAAATATGTAGAAACAATTCCTCAAACCACAGCAGTAGGAAACTATATAGTAGAATTATACATGAAAAAATATAACAACATAAATAAATAATACACTAAAGAAGACAAGACAAGATTTAATGTGGTTCACCCAATGTGGGCCACATCTAGTAAGAACTTTCTCAAATTTTATTATCAACAAGAGTAAAAAAACTCTCACATTCTTCTTTTAGTTATGAACTCACAATAGAATTCCAAAGATGCTAAACCACATGTAAACCACAATTGACACCCAGTTACTTAACCTTGATCACTCTTGATCACCTCTTGATCACTAATACTAAAGACCTCTTCAACACACAAGATATCTTTAGGATACCCTAACACCTCTATTTATAGGATTACAATCCTTTAAGAATTCCAAAAGTGACCCTAGAAGTTTGAAATTCATGACCTTTCATCTTCCCAATTTGAACTCCACACTTCAATATTGATTTGAGAAGATAAAAAATAGGCTCCACACCTCAACAAAATGGTCACTACGCATGTGAGGAAATATTTTTCCTTCTTTATGCAAACTCACATGGACGAGCCCGATTGTGATTTATGTGAGGAGTTATGTGTGTCACGATGAATGAAGAAGGCACCATAAAGTAGGCACATGACTATAAATCCCACTCTCATGTCTGATGAGAAAGTGAGAAATGCCTTGATTAAGGTATCTACGAGAGGTTGTGCATAGGAACATATATAAGGTTGCCACTATTAGAGAGTGTGAGAAGATATCAAGGTAAAAGTTGTCGAAATAACACATTTGAAAGGAGAGAAGGACTTATAATAGAAAAAGAATGAATCCTTTATCAGCATGTTAGAATAAATTAGCGATTATGTCCTAAAAGAAATACCACACTTAGAGTATAAGGTACGAAAAGTTTCCTTCAGTTATTCATTATGTGTGTACATTAGTTGATTTGGTGCTTAAGGATGGACCAGTTCACATGCTAGTGCCAAACGAACCTGAATGTGAAGTAGAGAGAGCAAGGGCCTCTGTGGTTATATATATATATATATATATTTCATCTTACGAGGTATTTATCCAAACTTTACAATATGAGATGAAGAAATCAGTTCAATCTTTGAACATATGCACAGCTCCAGAAGTAGTGATTAGGATAAGAACTATATTAGAAGATAATGAAGTTCTAAAATAAATGAAGGATGATACTTTAGGGCACATGGAGAGATTGGATTTAGAAAATAAAAATCGTGAAGCCCCGGAGAAACACAACATCTACATAAGGAGAGGTTGGATGAGCTTGGAAAGCTCATAACACAAAAGATGGATCTTTTGGAGGGAAGGATGTCTACTATGGCTAACGTTGTCCTAGTATTACAAAATGAAAATGGAGAGATGACCCAGGATGAGTTGGAATCCATTACTACAGACATTCTAGAGAAGACCAGAAACACATTGGATGATTGACAAGCCTTGGAGGATGAGATTAAAGAAGAATATCTAGAGTTGATCCTCCCAGTTGAAGCAAAGGAGTCTTTGCCACGGTGGAATTTCATTCTTTGTAAAGTAATTCTTTACATTATTTCTATTCTTATTCTTTACTCTTTGGGAAAATCAGAAGGAACCCCATTTTTGGGATGAAAATGTAGTTTAGTGTTGGGTAATGTTGAGCAGACAAAATATGACACTAAGGAGAGGACACACATAAGATTTACGTGCAAGATCAAGGCATATTTTAAGGTGTGGAAGGATAGGAAGGAAACATGCGTGAATGATGAGTGATTCAGACTTAGTTATTTTCATGGTTACGAGCTATTTTTGGAGATAGTGTATAGAGCACACAATGGGATGAGGACTTGTGTGACATGAAAATGCTATTTTGGAAAGATAATGTACTAAGATTCATGCATGAGATCAATTTAATAATAGGAATACTACTGCCAGTTAACTGTAAGAGATCTATTATTAGCACACTTGCATGTGTGCATGTTATTGTAAAGGTGCATGACTATTTTTAGCATGTGACCTATTTTGGGAAGTGTGTAAGTAGTGAAGGGAAAGTCCCCACCCTTATAAATATGTATTAATTTGTGTAGTTAGAGAGACACTGTGTATGAGCTATTGTGGAGTTATGTTGCCAAATCTAATGCATGCATAAACTTATGATACTACTTATTGTAAGAAGCTTTTGTATTTACTATTTTTAATATAATGGAGTATATTGGGTGAATAATGGTGTTAAACATGACTGTAACTGGTTCTTACATGGTTGATTTCATTATGTTTATCATTTGATTCATGATTCTTTAAGATCTAGATTGTGAATATGCTTTATGGAATTTTTATGTTATTTATGGATCTGAATGCATTATATCTTCATCATGTTCACATCCTACATAAGCAAATATAAGGGGATCCTGGTACCTTTTCACACTTTGGGTGAGCACTCATCTCAAGTTGGGTGATGTGCCAGTGCACCTGGGTTATTCGTGGTAAATTCTAGGTTGCATCAATAACTATTGGTTGATTCAGCACATCTTCCTTTCTTCTTTCCCTACTTTTGTTTTTCCCCTTCTACAAATAACCCATCAAAACCACTTACTTGCTGCCAATTTACCCAGTTGTGCTTCACAAGCTGTGGGAATTAAATTAAACCCCTAAAAATAGTTATTAGGATTCATCCTTATGAAATTGATAAAAATATTACATGGGAGCCTCACCATTAAATGAGGGAAATTTATCTCATGACTGCTTAAGTTTTATGTTGTCCATAAAATCTAGCCAACAATCTCAAGGTATTTTGTACTTGTTCTATGTCATTATATTTTTTCACCCCCAAGTTTCGATAGACATGATATTTTACCTTAAATATATTTAATCATCGTAATGAAAGTTGGTTTCATAAAGGCAATAATTTTATTCTTATTGATTCAAACATAAAACCTGATTTATATCATGATACTTACTTATATTTAACAGATATGTGTTCATGTTTTAAGAAAGGTGAACTTAACTTGTTACGGATCATTTATTAATGATTATAATCATAACATAATAGTGAGATATCATTTATTATGATTATCTCTTATCGCGTTATCGCAACATTAGGTTGTTGATATCATTTATATGATTAATCATTGAGCATATGATTAATCAAAGTGTACTTATATCATTTAATGCATAATTAAATGTGTCGTCATATGAAATAAATAGCAAATGTATCTTTAATAGTGTTAGATATTATTGTTAAATTTGTCTTATTATGTTGACTCATCTTATCATACAATAATAATCAAATCATAATGAAAGCAAATCATCATATTGTACTTACAATATTGCATTCATATTCTATCATAATTTTGGAATTATAACATTTTCGTAAAAAACAAGTATGCTGAAAAAAATAACATATATTCATATAATAGAGGTTAAAACCTTGATATTAAAGTACATAAACTTAATATAATCAATAATAATTACAACAAGCCTTAATTGCCTTATTCATTTGTGAAGTTATACTTTCACTTTTAAATCAAATACAAGTACATTTATTACTTCATATAGACCCATACGATATCAATCAAATATCATAAAATACAAATTCTTTACCCTTTTCATGATACTTATCAAAACCTACAATTTGAAAAATAATAATTTGTACATAGTCAGCTCAGAAGAATTGGAATGGAATTAAAACCCTTTATCTAGTTGTTTCATCACGAAATAATTGAACACTTACTACTTAATTCCATTTCATTTAAATAAAAACATGTGTTTAATTAAGTAAGCAATAATTGAATGGTCTATTAACATGAACATCATATAACATCAACATAAAACCATCTATAATGTCCAACTAACATGATTCAAAGCATGATAAACACGTTCTTATCCAAAACCTATATTTCGTAAATAGGATCAATAACTTAATAGCACAATGTCTTTATATCAAAATAAATAGATAACACATTAATGAGAAATGAAATTCCCTTTCCCCACTTATATGCAATAGTAATAACTTTCATCCACTTATGAATATTGAAAAGACAACAAATATTCCTTTTGATTGTATTAAAATACAAATAACTCAATCATGGAAATAATGTAGATAACTAATCCCTTTTACTTTTAGTTCATTTTTTACCTATTGAATAACGAAATATTCAAATATAGATATCCATTTTTATGTAGACGGAAAGCTTTTTCCTTTATGGATACTTTCTAGCTTAATAACCTTATCACAAAGTATGCAATACATAAGACAAATAAAAACTAAGTGAATGTTTTCACAACAATACATACCATATGTTGGTTAAACCCTTGAATAGTCTACGATTACTATTTAATATTCCTATTAGTTACTCTTTCATAATGTAAATAAAGTTCTTCACGAGATAGAGTTTCGAAAAGAAGATACATAGGTTTTTAACCTATTATACCCTCTAAACAAGTAGGATGAGCTATTTACGGAAAACTCACATACATAGATACATGGATTCATAGATCCCATATAAAACTTGAACACACAATAATTAACCCCCATAACTATTTGTGAGCTTTCATATCATGGTATGGAGACGGTAAATAGAGATACAATCCCTCATAAAATAATGTATACATTGCGGTTATAAATAAATTGACTTTTCAACCGAATTAATTGAACACCCATCATCTTTAAATTAGCAACTTCAACACAAATTAGGAAACTCATATCAACCAATTTTTTCCCTAAAGTACCAATGAATTTTATCCATCAGGGTTTGAATTAAACCCATTTTCCCATCTTGCATGATGACTATATTATCATATTTCATAATAAATACTCCAAAATTCAGCTCATGAAAAAATACAATTTCGATGACCTAGACTTGTTAAATCGTCAAGGTTTAAAACCTTAGTTGAGTTTGTTTTAAAAACAAAATGTTAACACATATATACCCATTAACTAACAAACCCAAAATAAATCAAATGAAATGCATCATACCCAATAAGCCTATTTCAATAATGGGTTAGGTACTTAGCAACCTAGACAAGATTATAGTTCAAAATCCATAAAAGAAAACTCAATAATAAAATTATTTCTACACTCGAGACAAGGTAAACTCCTCATATTTTAATTAAATTTCCACATAATTCATTCAATCATTTTGAGATGAAATAACTAGAGTAAGGAAGATAAATCCATACTTGTTAGCTTATAAATTTTCTACAACTTCTCCTTTGTTTTTCTCTTGAAAATTTCTCATGATTTCTAGTAAAGCAAACTAGTTTCCTTAAATAATAGAACTCTCGACCCTTAACATGTTTCAAGTTTATATTTAACTAAATTTTCTTTTTATTTTCTCCTCAAAAATATCCATAGAAATATCTTAAAATCATCATGCACAGATTTCTTAGGAAAGGAGCTTGAATGGAGGAAGATCTCTAAGTTAAAAATAGAATAATACAAATAGAATATCAAGCATGCTAGATTGGTAGCTTGTCCAAGAAGCATCAAGATTTTGAGGGACTAAAAATTCATTGAATGTATGTTGATGAGAAAAAAAATTTGGTGAAAAAATTAGGTGTCTCCACCAATTTTCACGGGGTGAAGCCGCTCTGCATTAAATGGTACAAATCCCATTATTAAAAGTAAACTAATATTAATCCTATCTAAATGTTGTGGAAAAATTGGTCGGGGATCACATAAGGACATTCCACTTAACCTATTGCAAAGTGCTTGTGTGGGGCACAAATAAGACAAGTTGATAGCTGCGATAGATCAATTCATCAAGGAATTCAAGGAAAAGGAACCCACCCCAGAAATCCACCATCAGGAGGCATGATTCAGTAAGGTTCATCTTAGCAGGAGGTTTCTTCATTAGATGTGGTAGCTTTTCCTTCCTTCTCTCTTTCTCCCTCTTCTTTCTCTCCCCTTTCTAATTCTTTGTTGGGAATAATCATTATATTTCATCTCATTCACTTAAGTGACTTCATAAAGTAACATTGTAAAAGTCCCTTTAATTTATAAAAAGGGAACTTATTTCTCACTTCCTAGGAAGGTGAAAAGTCACGAGTTGAATGAGAAAACAAAGAGTCATGTGGGGGTAGGCGAAGAGTCAATCCAAATTTCTATAAATTGGGATGGCTTATCCATTCCAAGGGATCCTAAAAATTATAGCCTAAAAGCTTCATCCACGAAAATTACATTTTGAATTTTTGTACTTTATAGAAATAGTGGATTGTAATATGTTGTTGGAATTTGTGTCATCCATATACATGAAATAAAGCTACATTTATTCTACATGCTTTCTTCTTTTCCCTTTCTTTGTACAACTTGTGTAAATTTCAATCAAGGAATAGAGTTTCTACTTTCCAAGATGTATGAATGTGTGTAGCTTTGTATGCATGGTTTCCTCTCATCATTTATGAAATAAACATAGTTGTTATAAGCATCTTGTGTTTCTTCCACTTCCATATTTCATGCAATTTGTAAGTATAGTGATGAAAGATATTTTTATCTTCAATAGATGAATATGATAACTTGGTGTCTTGGGTTGTCCATCTCACTAGATAGTTTCATTGTGCTTTCCTCTATATTGAATGTTGAACTACTCCAGTTATTGGGTGTGAGCTCTACAATCTACTCACGGAAGTAATCTTCCTTTCCTAATTTCCCTCCTTTCCCCTCATTGTTGTAATTTCCTCCCTTCTACATTATACAAGAACTTATCCATATGTTCGGTGGAGTGTCCCCATGTGATCCTCGAAAAAAAATTCCACCCATAGCATTTAGATAGGATTATGATTAGTTTAATTTCAATAATGGGAGTTGTACCATTCAATGTAGAGGGGTGTAGCTCCATGAATGTTAGTGGAGACACCTAATTTGTCCACCCGAAAAATTTTATCACCAAAAATTCATTAACTTATGTTGTGCAATGTAGTGGATATTTTTAAATTGTAATTACTTCCCTCTAAATATGGTGGTGATGGAGTTTTAACGAAAGGTTGAAGATCTATAAGCTTAAATAACTAAATTACCAAGGATCTACATGGGGTTGACAACCGAACAAATTTAAATTATAAACAATTACATAAACACTCAATGATAATGGAGTGTGTGGTTGAGACCCACTCATTTTCAAACAATTATAATTCTTACCACCATGGTAGTGAACAATATCATATTATTTCCTTGCCATGGTAAATGGACCTTTTTGACAATTCATAATTGTTTTAACCTTACCTTTCAAGACCAGTTGAAAATATATGCCACCTTGGTCTATGATTAAATACCTTTCAAACTTACTAAGTTTTTAATGTAAATGATAACAATTAAGTGCCATATACAATTACTTAAAACCCATCCCTATCTTAGCACCTTATCCTAAAAATATTCTATTATTTCAAATTTAAATAGTAAGGCAAATAATAGTATATCCATGCATCTCAAACATGGTCGAAGACCATTTCTTATCAACTAATTAGAAGCCAATAAGTATGGTAGAGACCAAATTAACAATAGAAATTAGGAATTGATGGTGGTCGAAGACAAATTAAAAACAATACAATGTAAAATAATATGCATGGTGATGATTAACATACAACAATAACCTACTAACTTGTACAATGAGGTCTATGTGTAATTCCCTCAATATCTTATCTCCCTCTCCTTTAATAGAGACCATTTCAATGATTGTTAGTATAAAAAAATTAAGATAGATAAGTTAAATAAATAAATAAGCAAAAGAAAAGAATGAAATTAAAAAAAAATACATGAAGTGGTGGTGGATGAAGAGTAAAGGAGAGTGGGTGAGTAGTTTTGGGGATAAATTGTGGAGGCATGGTGTGTTGGAGGAGGGGTAGTCTGTCATGGCTTTCAACATGCCTCAAGGCATGAGAGCCCTAAAAAATCCTAAGCAGCCTTCAAACCTATCATTTTCCTTGCATAATAATAATATACGCACTCTATTTGAGATCCAGAGGCATTAACCATGATGCAACCCAAGTTACATTGTAACTTTAGCAAGTAATTGAATAGTGGCAGTGAGGGAAGAGTCAGAACTCTTCTTTACTAACAATGGCAAAGAAGGGTTTTATATTAACATAATTAATAATCGAAGGTTAAATGGAACTATGCTAAACAAATTTCTAGCTAAGTCGTCCTAAAATTAGTCTCAATATGGGTTAAATAAACCCTACATATAGAGATAAATATATAACTCCAATATCTCCTCATTTTACCATATGAAAATTGATTGATCTAGATTTGTATTTGTATCTAAGGTGGGTTCAATGTCTCTAAGAGGATCTACTACCTTTCATTGTATTTTTTGTTATAGGTGGAAAAAGAAGAAGAAGATTGATTATTAGGAAGTGCTTCTCCTAGGAATAATGTCTTTTTGTATTGACTTTACTTCTTCTACTTCGAGCACTTGTGTTGCATATAGTTTAACCTTTGCATCATCATTATTGGGTAGACATCGGCTACCACTTCATTTACCTTTTTTTTATATTTTATTTCAAGTAGTTGTTGTATTGATTAAGACATTGAAAGTGCCCTTTCCTACTATCCCATGTATTTCTCTATAATATTTGTCTCTTTCTCTCTTCATGCATGTGCCAAAATGGAAGCTTTGGAGGAATTTTCAGTTTTTTTAATAAAGGAATTAGAAACATTCAATAAATTCCATTTTCAATTGTCAATCCAAACTCGTAAACCTTTTCCAATGTCCTCATTTCTCGCATTGAGTGGGAGTTTGAAACTATTGTGCATGATCCTCAATGGTGAAGAATTATTAAAGACATGAATATCATCATGAAATAGGGTATTCACTTCACCAAATGAAACCAACAGGGGCCCATGGAACTATTTCACCTTTGCTAGCATATTCTCATCCTTTACTAAGGGGGCTTTGAATCGGGAAGTTACAAGTCCATGAGTAATGTGTATGAAATATATGGAATTTTTAGGTGGATCATGAACTGATTGAAAAAATACAAAAATCCTTCTCATGGAATTTTACTACTACATCATTAAAAATACATGGTTATCCTCATATATCGTTCTGATATTTCACCAATGCAATATACAGTGTTCAACCCAACCAGATCACCTTTCTCGCCATACTACCAACTTGTACTAAAATAAAAGTCATAAAATAGGGTATGGGATTCAGTAAAGCACATAGAGAATGAGGTATTTTTAATATGTTGTATTTGTAAATTCATTATTAGTGTGTATACAAATCAAGGAAGCATGAGCAAGCCATAAAGTCTCATCAAATGTGGTGATAGTGAGTTTTCCATAAAATAGGTGTGGTTTTCTCATTCCTTCGTACTAATTTTTTTGTTTTCATCATTCTTGTCTTATGGAAATTAAATGTTGAATGAAATGGAATGTAATTCCAACAAATGAAAAAATTGTACCTTGACACAAACTATCAAAACATCAACAAAAAAATCTAACCTCAAAATCACGCATCAGCGTCGGACCCAAATATATCACAAATACAAAACTCCTAAAGCATGAGCTTTGGTAACACAGCACACCATGGATAACCTTAACCAAGTTGTTTGAACTTATTTAAATCCCTTTCAATTCAATTTTCAAATCCCACTTAGCTTATCAATCACTTATAGTGATGTGCTTATATTAATAAAATGTGATCGATTCCAGCTTGTGGTTTCCATTTAGCTTGAGAAAAACTAGAAACCATCACCACCTACCTCTAGACTACCAACATGAGAATTTGAACCAACCATAATTTCAACAAAAATACTTTCAGAGGCTAGTTTTTCAAGCGGGTTTTGGGGCCCATTGGTCATTTTGTGAGAAGAGCTCGACATGTTTACGATAACAAGCCCCGAGAGTTTCCTTTGTAACTTGATTCGTGCTCATCATAATTGAATTCTTTCATATGTAATGAATTATATAAATATGAGGGAGTTAGTAAAAATCATCATACTTTGTTTTCAAACTTAAAGCAAGTGTTTTCAAGATCCAATTTGTAAGCACTTTAGTTGTTTCATCTAACTTTCACAAAATTACAACTTTAGCTAAACACACCTTTTGAGGGTCAAGTTTCACTCCTACTACTTTTGGAACCTTGTAGATATAATTTATTTAATTTATATAGTATGAATTGATAAAATTATTGTATGAATGGTTTATAGAATTTATGGTGCTTCCCTCTCTTCTCTTTTCTCTCTCTAGAAATAACTTTGAAAACTTTGAATGGTTTTGAAAATGTATATGGTTTTGAAAAAATGGAAATTTGATATTTGACATATGTCATTATGTTATAGTGAATGGAAAAGAAAATGAAATTTTAGACTTTCTATCTCCTCCTTTTTCTCTCTCTAGAAGTAACTATGAAATTTTGAATATTTTTGAAAATGTAAATGGGTTTAAATGTATATGAGCTAGAAATGAAATGAAAATTAGATACAAGATGTATGTGGTTATGATATGGTGATTTGAAAAGAAAATGAATCCTAGAATTTCTCTCTCCTTTCCTTACTCTTTTCACTAGAAAAAAATAAATTGAATGTGGAAGTGTGAATGTGTGAAGAAACAATCTCTCTCTCTCTCTCTCTCTCTCTCTCTCTCTCTCTCTCTCTCCTTATCTCTCTCTACTTTTTTCTTCAATTGATTAAAATGATGGATGCATAGAATTTATGCTTGAGTGTAGGGTATTTCCGTACAAGTCTTAGGACTAACCCTGTGTTGGTTTCAGGTGCTCCGAACAAGAGGAATTCAGGATGTGATATGTTATTTTTAAAGAGTTCTCCTTGTCATTTTTTATTCAACTTGTAATATGTGTATTACCATAGGAAAATTATATGTAGTGTTGTTTGAAGAATTTTTCTTTGTACATGTTGAAAATTAAATATCAATGTGGCTATATTTTATAAGTTTTGAAATGGATGTGAAGTTGTACTCAATGTTGTACCTATGTTATAAAGATATTAAACTAATATTTTACTATGTTAATTATTGATTTATCTCCTAACACTCACAATGCTAGGTAGAATCTCATCTCACCCAAACTATCAAAATAAAAATGATTTTATAATCCCTACTATATGATTACCTCCCAATAGATATTTTTTCGTCTTTATAAAAATCTAACCATGTTAGTAGAATGATCTAGTATAATTAATCATCTTATTGTTTTGCACCTAAAACAAGTCTTACTAAGGACCATTTCCTTGAATATTTTATGAGGTGGTGAATATAATTTATGAAACATATGATATCCGGAAAATTAAGGCCATTATGTCTAGGTGTTATAGGTCTAGCCATATCATGAATAAGTTTAACCCGTTATGTGTAATCTCCTTAGTGCCTGTACGATAGAAAATCAACACATGACCTTCTATGCACCTAAACTCCTAAGGTCGTGACGAGATAGCCCAGTGTGAAATGAAAGGGGAGTGAAAATGATGGTGATGACCAAGCTAATTGGGAAACCTTATGTCTTCGACACGTAATAACAAAATCTGTGAATCTAAGCCAAAGAATGCTCTCCTAACCTAAAGGGGTGTAATGGCGGGGTCTGATATGATAGGTACTCGGAGATCCGAATCGATGTCTATCTCAACCAATATTCTATTGGTGGGTTATGGAATACATGGAAAGTAGCCCATAGGTGCCTTGTATCGGTTTCCAAACAAGGTCATGGAAATTGGGACAAGAGAGCTAGCAGAGTTGTAGGGACTAAGGGTGATTCTTTGGTCTCATCCAGGAAAGTCTTAGCCTGATCGGATGCTATGTTCAACAATGAAAGTTATGTGATAATATCGGAGAAGCGGTGATAATATTTGTGGGTTATAACCAAAGACTCGAGAGGCTGAGGCCCTGGAATGGTCATACACACGGTCAAACCCTATTCCCGTGAGAGCACCCAAAATTTTTAGGCCTTGTTAGTAACTATGTTTAAAGTCTCTAATTGTCTTATTTTCTCTATGTATGTGGTGGGTTGTGATCCTTTGGTCCCACAACCCAACGGCCACAGTTCATAATCGACATTGACATAAGATGAATTTGATTCATTTTCAGGTGAATAAAATATCTATCAAATGAAATATAAACTATAGTTTTGGTGTTTTCTCAATGTATAAGAACAAAACAATAAAACAAGCTAATCTATGGAAATAAATATTTTTGTGATTTTATAACTTTTCAGACAATGCATCTAATCTAACGAATAATTTACAGAAAACAAATAGCTTTCCGGATGTAGCTAGCTATCTATGTAGATGTGTGAATCTAAATCTAAGATCTACTCTAATTCAAATAAAATCTCTCCAACTCTACCTCAAAAGTGAAGAATAAATCATGACTCTAACAGAGCTATCATTCACCCACTATTTCCTGGCAATATTGAAGAGAAAAATTCCTATTGAATTGATCTACTTGTAACTATCTGATTAATTGAAATGAATTGTTTCTCTACTCTATTTGATATGTAATTTGACAAAACAAAGAAAACAAATACACAACTCCAACCTAGAAGAGCAAGAGCTTTGGAAAATCCGAAGTATGAGTATCTGTCCCCTCAGTTCTTTCCTTTCTTTCTGTAAGCATTCATGTGAGTCCAAGGATGGGAATGCAAAGAATAGAAACAAGAGGATGATGCTTGAGCGATGGCATCTTGGAAGCAATCTGGGTGTAATGCAAGTAGAAGAAAGATAACACAAGAGATCTAAACTTGGCTATGTAATTCCTAGCAAGATTATTGCAGCACAACAATGCAAGATACACAAAATTCTTAGGCCCTTTTCTTGAATACAAGCATGGAATATATAGGAATGGAGGCTAGAAGGTTACTTCATGCACAAGGAATTGAAGAGGCAGTTCCACTCATTAAATCTATTTAAAATAGAAGGAACTAGGAGAACCAAGCAAACGAAGCTATTTTTAGC
This sequence comes from Taxus wallichiana var. yunnanensis, assembly GCA_018340775.1. Classification (NCBI taxonomy): domain Eukaryota; kingdom Viridiplantae; phylum Streptophyta; class Pinopsida; order Cupressales; family Taxaceae; genus Taxus; species Taxus wallichiana. The sequence goes on along the minus strand of CM031242.1, from coordinate 123,126,547 downwards.
AAATTCGACTCACGGATGCGTTCAAAAGATAAACTTAAGTGAATTGTCACATGTAATTTCTCACGTGAAGATTCTGGAAAAATCGATCAGGACCACTACCCTATGCAGGCGGTGGTTTCGGGACCTCTGCCCGATCAAGGCGAAGTTTGTGAACCACCACCGAGCAAGGCGCGATCCCGACACTAAAGGCCAAAACAAGCACATAATGAAAGGGGAAAAGGGAAAAATGTAGGGAAAATATAAGTAAGGCTATCTAGGCCACAAATATATACTACTGAGACGGGTTTTTTGAGTTCAAAAACCTTCTCAAAAGGATTTTGAATCATCACTGGGGACCTTTATAACCATTTTCCCACCAATATAGCACATGTACTTTTGGGTGCATACATATTGCCCCCTTGGAGAAGCATCTTAGCCATAAAAGAGGCATAAAACGTAAAGTCCAAGTATGGTGTTCCCGAAATGAAGAGTTAGAAGCTATAGCTGACACACCCATGTGTCAAAATCTCACCGCCCAAGCTCCCACTACCTACAAGAGAAAAAGAAGACTCAAGTGCTAGATAGATAAAATATCAAAAAATAAACACTAAATTAAAATGACAAGAGGACTTACCATTTGCACGGGGATGTAGAAATATACCTGTGCCAACGCTCTAACCCTATGAACACATATACTCAAGACGAGGTTAGAAAGACCATATATATATCAAAACAAATTCATTTTCTAATTCATTTGTGCATTGTTGATTTGGATTGTTTGATTGATTTGGAGCTCTGGATTTACGGTGACCATTTTTGATGAGAATATAGTCAATACATTTGTGTCGAGATTGTGATCATGCCTCCACGTGTGGGAGATCGACCAACGTGCTCCCAGGTTAGTTATTTCCTTCTTTTTCTTTTTGTACCCTAAAATTTTAAATGTTGAAAACTTCACCTAGGGGAGATTTTAAAAAAATGGTCTTGAATAAGTCTTTAAGGGGGTGCCCATAGGTCATGCTTTTGTTCTAGCAAAAATGGTCAATTTTATCATTTTTGGTCTTCCTTAGGGTTCATGGCGTGTTTTGAAATTCAGATCGGGACCATTTCCCAAAGTAGGTTAGCGGTCACTGAAGACCGCCGCCCAACTCAGGGCGGCGGTTTTGGATAGAACATCAAAACATGCTCAAAACTTAACCTTTTTAGATTTTGAGAGTTTACTATGTTTTTGATGAGCTTATTGTGTGGCATGCTTTACTAAATTTCTCTTTTCTCATGTTTTGGTGGATGCAAAAAAAGGTGGAGTACATATGTTGGAGTAGAGAGAGAGTGCGATTGGCTCCCTGGGATTTTAGATCAGCTAACCTAGGCTGAGATGGATCTTCTACAACAAGCAAGGCATCTAATGAGATAGCATGGGTGCCCCATGTTGCTCCTACTAGTCATATTCTGTGTGACTTATTTTCTTATTGGGATGCAGACCGGAACACTTTCCAGTTCCCAGGTGTCAGGGGGGAGTGGACCATCACTTTGGAGGATGTCTATCACATTCTTGGTCTCCCAGTACTTGGTAGGAAACTGACATTAGAGACAACGGGGTCCAGAGCTGTGATGAGATAGCAGGCTACATACATGGGAGATGTTATTGTCTCTTCTGGCTTAAAGAAGGGAATAAAGGTTTGGTCTATTGCTACTGCTCCCATTCCTACCCTCCGAGAAAGCCATCATGGGTATCCTGTCCTTGAGACTAATCGGGGACAAGGGGGAGATACACTTTTGTACTATTGGGCCCCCATCATTACACATATTAAGGCTCATGGTTGTAGGTATGTATGCAAATCAAATATCTTGGGGACCACATACCATGATTTATACAGAGTCATGAGATTACAGGGGCATTCATTGAGCCACCCCACTCTGGTTATGAGCTGGGTCTACGAGCGTTTCATCCCGTATGGTAGGGGGTGGAGGTGTCAGATCCAGGGGCTATCGGGCAGCTAGATGGATAGGCATGTTAGTGCTCTGGACTCCACATTAGTCGGTGGCCTCTCTGACTACGAGATGACATGACCCCCACACCCTATCAGGATATGGCAGGGATATGGGGTGAGGAGACTGCGACGATGGTAGCTTGCTCTTCCATAAGCAAGCTAGTTGATAGGGCTGAGAGACTAGAGATTCATCCCTTTGATCGGGTACCTTAGTAGTTCGGTCTTCCATACCCTATCATGCTTCCTCTAGTGACACCTATTTACAGGACTATCCAGGAGGCATGAAGAGGTCCTAGAGGGGATCTTGGCTGGACAGTTGTTACTCCTGGTGTGCCTATTGTAGTTAGGCATGTAGTTTAGGATTGTGAGTAGCTGGTGCTCCTCAAGCACCTTTACTTCAGATTGGGGTGGCTCCTACTCACAGTGGGGAGGAGGATGAGCCAATTGACTTGGAATCTGATTCTGAGGAGGAGGTGGGAGATGACATGGAGGGGGATTCGGGTGGAGAGGAGGATGAGGGGGTAGGACCTTCAAAGGGAGATGACAGTGACCTTGAGTGGCATGACACCCAGGAGATCCTCATAGCAATGCATGAGGAGGTGAGTACACGAGAGAGAGACTCTAGTCTCAGAGGAGACCCTTAGAGGAGATGATGAGTACGTGATGGGAAAGCACCATGCCTTTGGATTTGAGGAGGCTCCACAGCCACCAGCAGCACTGTCGCGCTGAGCCACTAATCCCACATGGTTGTCCGAGAGAGACCGAGTATGTTCAATACTCCTCTCTCTATTTTTGCTTATTGATTTTCATAGGTTTAGTTTAGTATTCTCTTCTAACTTGCATTCTATGATTTTCTCTTTGCTCACTATCTCTTCTTTTTCCTTTTGTAGCATCCGTACACGAGTGGCGAGAGATCATTCGGTGGGTATGCATGGACACCCTATTGATCCCCTTAGGAAGACTCAGGCTGAGTTGGCTGTTGATTCAGGGAAGCCCTTAGCTCACCTGGACAACATTCTAATGTATTTTCTCTTGTTTGGAAGATCACAAAGATGGTGACCTCCCTTTTTGCAATAGTAGCTAGGTATGAGACCACCAAGAGCCCTATGAGATGAAGCCATTCACATAGCAAGGCTATGGGAAGTGGGTGTCACCATGAGCACTCACATGATTCAGTCCATTAAGCAGCATCATCAGTCACATCAAGAACCCTTGGCATGGCTGCGCACCATCTGAGGGATCCCATATGGATTGACAGGCCACTGAGCCTTTATTATTTTGATACTATTTTTTGACATTATACAATTTTTTTGTTGTGTGTTTTGGGCTCATTACGAGTGTTTTTAACCATTCTGGTGCATGATGACATTGTATACAAACTTGATCCATTATGATATACAAACTCTATTTTTGTTTTGGGATTCCATTGCATCCGAGTTGAATCCCTTTGGATTATCTCTCATGTGTAATCTAGATGTTTAGAATTTTCACTTTCCTATGCTTTTCAAAATGTATGCAATGGATGTGAAATGATATGATTGATTTCTTTTTTATATTTTATGATGCTGATATATGATGATGAAAATACAATGTGATCTTAAAACTTAGTTTCTTTTGTAATATATTTGGTACTTCATATTTGTCTTGAAAAATGTGATGACATAATGATATGATGAATAGATATGCTTTACCCACTCCTAAACCCACACAACTAGTAAGATGTGAGGGCTCAACACCGAGAGCTATGAAGGGCACACGTCATGAAATTATTTGAATGGTAGTGGTGAGACGATGTGAGAGGTTTGTGAGCCAAATTGGGATGCTAAAACCTTACCCTACTAATGCTACCTCATAGTTTAGAATGTGAATTGCTCTACAGTTTATCTAGAATTAGATCCGTAGATGGCCACTTGGTTGACAAAATATGGTTTTAAGGTTTTGAATTATTCTTGGAATTTTGAACATCTAATCCACTTTTCTTTGACTTAAGATTTCCCAGTAATTGGTCTAATTGTTCATGACTTTTAGGTTTGTCAAAGAGACCCCCTATACCTTGCCCCATACTACCGGGAGGAAGCATGGGCTCATCACCATGGACAAAGCATAGGTGAGTAAGGGCATTTTCTTCTTTTCCCAACCTTATGTCACTAGTAAGAGATGCAAGCTCAACACAGAAGGTTGGTAGGGAAAAGAAATGTGTAAAATAAATTTTTTTGTTGATTTTTACTTGACTTACTTATTTGGGAAAAATATTTAGAATGTTCTAATTTCCAAGCAGATGTATGTGGGATGGATGTGACACCATGAAGCTTCTAGAACAGACCATGAACAAAAGACACCGATCTTAAGAAGAAACCAAAAGTAGAACCAAGTATGCAGGCCTTTGTATGGTTATTGTCAAAAATTTGTCTTATCCTGCTCGAACTGATGAAATGATGCATAAATAGTTGATGATACAATGAATTTTTGAAGGGACATGATTCAAATGTTTTATCAATATTTTCGGAAGTTCTTGGGGATTGCTATAAGGATAAGCTCCTTGATCACACTTTTACAAAAATGACAGATAAATGAAAATGCAATTTAGATGCAATAATGTACATATGAGAATGCTGATGGATCATGCATAGTATCTCTTTAGGTGAAGGGAGTTCACGGATTCACTAAACTCCTCACCTTCTAGAGTACACAAATGGAATGTGCCATTTTTATAATCTTCCACCACTCAATATGGACCTATCCACCTAGGTCTAAACTTTCTTCCCTCATCGGTCTTCTTGTCAATTTGGCTATCAAGCCTTAACACCAAATCTCCTTCGTAGATCTCACATTCATATACCTTTTTATTGTATTTTTGAGCCATGCGGTCAACGTATACACTATTTCGTTGCTCAACATTCAATCTAACTTCATTGAGGCTTTCTAATTGGGAGAGACGAGCTTCTCGATAACCCTCTTCTCCTAGGATCCCATGTAATGAAATGTGGAGGCTAGGTAGTTCGACCTCTAGTGGTAGAACTACCTCAACACCAAACACTAAAGAAAAGGGAGTCACTCCGTTGGTGTTCTAACTGACGTTTGGTAGGCCCACAAGGCTGGAAAAATCTTCAGATGCCAATCTCATTTATTCTCCTTAACAATTTTTAGAAGAATGGACTTTAAAGTCTTATTGGTAGCCTCGACTTGTCCATTAGCTTGAGGGTAATAGAGAGAAGCTGTGTGATGACTTATTTTAAACTTTGCACATAACTCATGCACCTTGTCATTTTTGAAAGATGTTACATTATAAAAATAATGACTGTGGCACCCTATACCTACAAATGATCTGGTTCAAGATGAACTTAGCGATTACAGAGCCAGGGACAGTGGTAAGGGGCATGACCTCTACCCACTTGGTAAAGTACTCCGTGGCTGTAATTATGAAATTATGGCCATCTATTGATGAGGGAGAGAATTTCCCTATCAGATCTAGGCCCTTCTCAATGGAGTTGTAGTCAGTTGTAAAGCTTGTGTTGGTATGTGGATTTCATGGAAAAATATTGACACTTGTGGCATATGCGCACAAAATCTACCACATCATGTTTGAGGGTGGGCCAGAAATAGCCCATCCGATGTATCTTTCGGGTAGTAGCATGGCCACCGAAGTGACCACCACATACCCTGCTATGTGACTCATAAAGAATCTTTTCAGACTCTTCAGAATCAACACATCTTAATAGCATTCCGTCAAAGGCTCTATGGTAAAGAACCTATTCCAGGATGACGTTCTTGGTGGAAATTATGTGTAACCACCTTCTTTGTTGTGGTGTTGTCTGCATTGCTGGGTACGTGTGGTCAATGATGAAATTGATGATGTCAGTGTACCAAGGACATATAGAGATAGGGGGCCTGGTTTCAATGAAGTATACGCACTCATCAAGAAATTCCAAATCTACCAAATCACCCCATCTAATGGATTATTAGCCAACCAATCTGAGATGATTTGATCCTAAAATAATTTTTTATTTATAGACATTAGCTTGTACTCACCCATTAATTTAATGAAATGCCCAGAATTTTTAGACAAGGATCCTTGCATGAGGAATGTCCGTAAGTTGTCTAACTTGACGATGACCCTTGTCTCTTGATTAAGCATGTAATGTCTTAAGCACTTGGTTGTGAAAACTATGGCAAGGCATTCCTTTTCTACCTATGTGTAGTGTGTCTCATAATCGAGTAATGTACAAGCTGATAAAATAAAATGACCTATTCTCACTTGTCATTGTCTTGTTGTGCCAATATACAAAGCTAGTGAAATGTCTCGTAGTCCGCGAATATAAGATCAAAGGGTGATCTGACCTTGGTGGCATTAGCATGGGAGGGGATAAAAAAAATTAATTAACTACCTTGAAGGCCTCATCACATTTCTCTCCTAATCCAGGCTATAATATTTCTGTAACAAATTGTTGATTGGATGAATGGAAAAGGTTAAGTCAGGAATGAACCTTCGGATTACACCGAGTTTCCTAAGGAAAGATCTAATACCAAACTCATCTGATGGCGGAACCATTTCTAACACAACCTAGATTTTGGCTGAGTTAACATTAATTCCTCATGAAGATATAATGTAGCCCAGGAGCTTTCCACTTCTTATAGTGAATACACTTTTCTCTTGATTAAATGTGACTCCATACTCAATCAAGTGCGAGAGAATGATATGAAGCACCTTTGGGTGATCACAAAGTGCTTTCTGGCCTTGGTCGATAGGCCATCCACATAGGATTCCACAATATTATGAATAATATCATGGAATATGTAGGTCAGTTCTCATTGGTATGTAGCACCAGCATTCTTAATACCAAATGGCATGACGACATAACAATATGTTCCCTAAGGAGTTATAAACGTAGTTTTAGCTTGATCCTCGGTAGAGATTTTGATTTTATTGTATCATGAAAACCCATCCATGAGGGACAAGAAATCAAATCCATTCATTGCATCGATGTTTACATCAATGGATGGTAGCGGAAAATCATCCTTGGGACAAGCATTGTTGATGTTCTGGAAGTCTATGCAAATATGGATCTTTCCATTTTTTTTAGAACGGGGAAAATGTTAGATACCCATTGTGAATAATCAATTAGATTGATGAATCCTACTTGGAGAAGATTTGTTACTTCTTATTTTACCATAAGGGATACCTTTGGCTTCATAGGTCTTGATTTTTGCTTAATTGGTTTAGCGTCTGGCTTAGTAACAAGATTGTGAACTGCGATGTGTGGTGCAATTCCCATCATTTCCTTATAACTAAATGTGAAGGATTTTTGATGTTCCTTAAGGACTTGGGTATGAATTTCTACTTCCTCTGGAGTTAAAGAGGACCCTAGCTTTAATATTTTTGGTTCCTCCTTCATTCTGATGTTTATATCAATTATTCCCTCAATTAAGGAGGCATTACCCTCCTCAAAATCAGGTGGGGTTGGTGGCAAATCCAAGTCCCCTTCCTCTTCTACCTCGTAAATTTCAAGATCTCTTCCTGGAGATGACTCAATCATTGGATTCCCAAAATAAGAGGAGGAACATGGAATTAAGGAAAATTCTACCTCTTGACAAGTAAGATGTAATTCCGCCAAAGTGTTTAAATAAGCTAAGGTTGACTCATCCCCATCGATAGGGTCCGAAGAGTCAAACTGGCCCTCAGCTTCCATGTATGTCAACATTGACGCCACTGGCACTTTACAAATCAAGGATTCAGTGTGGAGTGAAACCGTGAAGTTGGTGTCCTCTAAATCATTACTTGGGGTGAAGTGTGAGGTGGAAGTCACTATAGAGTCTACCAAAAGGTTCTATTCATGTGGAACTACCTTGATTGATATGAAATCAAATCCCTTAGTTAGGTCCAACATGACAGTTTTATAGAGTTGTAAGTGTTCATCCCTAGTCTTGTATACCTCGGATACCTAATTTGTGACTAGTTGTGAATCACCCAACACCCTAATATTGAGGATGCCCATTCTCTTGGCTATAATGAGACCTAATAGAAGAGATTCATACTTAGCCCCATTTTTTGTGCATTCAAAATTCAATTTGAAAGAAAAGGTAAAACCCTTCCTTCGGGTGAGGTAAGGATTGCACCTGCCCTGACACCGAAGCGACACTTGGCCCCATCAAAGTGGAGAGTCTAGCAATCACTTGGAAAGATAGATGTTGAGTCATCCTTTGTAAGTTCTTATTTTATTTTGGTTACATCTACCATGCAAACCTCATCTGCTGGAAGGGAACCAGGTCCCAAAGCATGTCCCATACCCATGGAATCGAAGGGAAGAAGGATAGGAAAATCCTTTTCTAATAGTTCAACAATCTTTGTTGTAGTTCCTAGTGAAACTATCTCTACAACAACGCTTTCATCCTTGAAGGTCGAATACCCTCGATCAAACCTGTAACCTCTAATTCCATCATGGGAACCAAATTTTCTTCTAGTAACATGCTTACCGGTTTGTTTAACTGGTTGGTGGGAAGCTCGAATTTAGAGTGGACCCCTGGCCTTTTCTTCAAGTTGGCCAGGTGTATGTCAAAGGGCTTTGGATCACCCTGAGTGATAAATACTTTCCCTAAATGTAGGAATCTGACTTCTTGGAATAGGGTGGATGGGATTGCTTTCATGTGGTGTATCCAAGGGTGACCAAGAATCATATTATAGTTGGTTTCCGATCTATAATATAAAACTCAGTAAGCATCGTCTTGGGTCCAAGAGTGACTAGTAATACTATGGTCCCGATTGAGGTCACCTTGAGACTATCATAGCCTCTTAATGTGTTTCGTGTCAAGGAGCAATTAGTCTCCCCATATCCTAACTTTTGAAGAAAAGAGAAGGGGACGATGTTAACTACTGCCCCATCATCGATCATCACATGCTTCACATAGTTTTTATAGATCCAAACTTGCAAAAATAGGGCTGGATCACCTCTATGAGCTATTTCAACATCTGTAGGCATCTTGCTTATGTCAAATACAAACCCAATATCCCTTTTGGGTTGTCCTAGAGGGAAAACATCAAATTCTATATGGTTTATCTACACCTCTGGCGGTAGGGTAACATTAGCCAAATGGCCAAGACCAAGAACTTCCAAGAGAGTGGCTCAATGAGTGGGAGAATTCTTCAGTAGATCTAAGAAGGAAATTTGTGAAAAGGTCTTGGTTAGATCACTGATCAAGTCATAAGCCCCTACTGGCTTGCTTAGCATGTCATGAGCATTATTCGAGACAACTGGGTAAATTGGGATCAGCTACGATGAATAGTCTTTGGCTCTTGTTGCAACATTAATCTAGAGTTTAGCGTCCAACTCAACCAAACCTACGATCTTCATTTGTTGGCGACCATCCAAAGGAGGTGCCACCTGTGGGTTTGACAAAGTTGAGGCCTCATGATCATGATTCCCTATTACGATGGCTTTATTTAAGCCATTAGGATCTATTCTTCCATCCATTAGACATGTGGGAAGAGGATCATTGAAGATTCCCAATGGTGTGTTATGTGGAGACACTGGTCCCATATAGGTGTTTTGATTAGGCACAGTTGGGTTGGCCATAAACATGTCAACAAACAACTATCTTTGGTCTTCTGGCAAATGTTGCAAAAACTTATTACAATAGTGGCAAGTTTTTACATCATGCCCACGGACCCTATGGAAATCATAGTATAAGTCAGGATCATAATCCTGAGGCATTTGGTTGGTTCCTTTTTGTGATCCAAAACCATGGTTATTATTTGGTTATTGACTATTATAGTTAACACTTTAGAACCCTTGCCCCTGGTTCTGGAATTGGTTAGGGTATTGACTAGGGCTTGAGGACGGAATTTTTCTTTATGGCTGAGGTTGTTGCTATTGTTGGGGATGCTTAAAATATAGAGTGTTTACTGAGGGTGAGATATTTTTACTCCTTTGATTATTACCATTGTTATTCCAGTATTTTGTTATTCATTGTACCTATACCAGTTGGACTAACAACATTAGGATTTTTGGGCTGGTCAGTTACACCATTGGTCATGACTCCATGATTATTTTTAAGGATATTTGGTCCTTTATTGTTATTTGTATTGTTGGAGTAGCCAAGAGTGTTTTGAGAAGGGGTGACTAACTTCTCATTTTCTTCGTAGGTCTTATGACCACTGTCAATGGCCGCTTGGTTGATCCCAAGAGAACCCTTTGGCACCTCTTCATAGCTCCTTAGCGGGAAATTTTGAACCTCTTCCTTCATCTCTCTATTGAGGGAGTGGAGGAAAAAATCACAAAGTTCTATTTGGTCCATGTTTGGAGCACTTACGAGAAGAGTAGAGAACATGTTGCCACCTCTGAATGAAGTGAGTTGTAGACTCATTATGTTCTTGTTTGATATGAAGAAATTCTCTTATTCCTATTCACAAAAGCTTTTTCATATCAAAGGATTTGATAAACTCTAACACTAGTTGCTTAAACAAGTGTATCAAAGCCTCTGATATCCTATAATACCAGTCAAGAGAAATACCTTCAAGTTTCTTAGGGAAAATCTTTACAACAACTACATCTCATGGGAGCAGCTCTCAAATGGTCATTGCATAAGCTTTGATGTGGGAATTTGGATCACCCTCCCCCTTGAACTTTGGGAGATTAGGCAAGGGTCTCGGGAGCATGACTTCCCGAATGGAGAAATATATGGGTTCTTTGATATATTAAGAATAACTCCCATTACATATGTTTCCACCATTGAATACCCTTGTTGGGAGGTGGGGCTGCGTTTGCTACTGAAATGGGATTGCATAAATATTTTCTAGGGTTTATGACATCCCTTTCATTTGTCCATATGGACCTAGGTAGGTGTACATGTCCATCTGTGGAGATTTGGAATACATGTGTATATGTGGGGGTTGACTTCTTTGATATGGAGCTAAAGGCGCAAAGCCAAGGAACGTCACATTTCTAGCTAGTATAGTGTTTGAGAACACACTTTCGGCCTGTTGTAGATGACCATATGTGGCCTAAGGAGGCATACCCAAGGTACCTATCCCAGTTAACAAGTCCACATGGTTTGGAATATTCATGTATACTAGTGGGTTCTAGGCATTCGGTATTTTCCCATGGTTTTATGGGTAAGAAGGATCCCACGCTTTCCATGCGTATGAATTTTTTGTATTCTAGGCAAGCTCTAACTCCCTAACCTTATTAACCAAATCTGAAATGACATTGCTCATTGATGGGGTGGTTCCTTGCTTAGACTTCTTTGGTTGAACCCTTGAAGTTTGCTAAGGAATATGGTGTCCCGCTATGAATTTTTCATGATGTTTCCACCCCTCATTGGTTGTATTGTCAGTTGGTGGCGGGGTAGCATTATTGTTTTGAAGAGAGACACTACCTTGCCCTTGTAACCTATCAAAAGATTCATTCATTTGTTGGAATTGTTTCTCGATCCTAGAATATCATGCTAGATACTCCTGATCAAGATGCGGGAGTGGATCAAATTACATGGTGATGGGTTGTTGAAACAATACCCGAAGATATGAACTAGTTTCTCCTGTAAATGTCATGTTATTTGAACTTGATTGTTCAAGGGGGTAAGTCTAAGTGATCTGATCTAGTTATTCAATGTGCATAGAATATCCAACATTGGTTCCCTAAAGTAGAGGGTTTTGAGTAGATGAGGGGTTGTCTGCCCATGTTGAAAGTGAAGGTGATTGTTTTGGTATGTTTGAATGGTGTTGGTACAAGTCAAAACCCAGTATGGGTCGACCATATTCGTCATATCCTCGACATATTTAAGGGGTATAATAATACCCATAGAATAAAGGATGGATGAAAGCGGAAACATTTAGAGACTAGCTCTTCACGTCGGGTTCACCAATTTGTACAACAGAAAATCAACACGTGACCTTCTGCACACCCGACCTCCCGAGGTTGTGCCGAGACATCCGGTGTGGAATTTGAAATGGGAGTGAAAATGATGGTAATGACCAAGCTAATTGGGTAACCCTATTTCTTCGACACTTAATAACGGAGTTTGTGAATCTAAGGCAAAGAATTCTCTCCTAACTTGAAGGGGTGTAATGGTAGGGTCTGATATGATAGCTACTCGGAGACTCCAATCAATGTCTAGCTCAACCAATATTCTATTGGTGGGTTGTGGAATATGTGGAAAGTAGCCTATAGGTGCCTTGTATGGGTTTCTAGACAAGGTCATGGAAATTGAGACAAGAGACCTAGCGGAGCTACAGGGACTAAGGGTGATTCTCTAGTCTCATCCAGAAAGTCTTAGCCTAATTGGCTGCTATGTTTAACAATGAAATCTATGTTATAATATCTTACGGAAGTGGTGAGGATATGAATACCTGCGTGCATAGGCTAGTGTTGATATCTAACTAACTAGTAGGTTTTTGGGTTGCGGGATTTCTTGGTGAAAACAAAAGACTCGTTGAGGTGAGGCCCTAGAATGGTCTTACACACAGTTAAACACTATTCCTAGGAGTAGTCAAAAAGTCATAGGCCTTGTTAGCAGCTATGTTTAAAGTCTCTAACTATCTTATTTTCTCTGTGTATGTGGCGGGTGTGTGTAAGATTGTTAAGCGTAAACTTGTGTCAATGTCAGTTACTAACTCTGGCCCGTTGGGTTGTGGGACCAGAGGATCACAACCATAGGTCTTTTCTGTTGTGGACCATTGATGGTCATACAAAATGAATTTGATTTGTTTTCGGTGAATAAACTATCTATCAAATGAAATCTAAACTATATTTTTGGTGTTTTCTCAATGTATAAGAACAAAACAATAAAACAAGCTAATCTATGGAAATAAATATTTTTGTACTTTTCTAACTTTTCAAACAATGCATCTAATCTAACCAACAATTTAAAGAAAAAAATAGCTGGATGGATGTAGCTAGCTATCTGTGTAGATGTGTGAATCTAAGTCTAACATCTACTCTAGTTCAAATAAAATATCCCAAATCTAACTCAAAAGTGAAGAATAAATCATGACTCTAACAAAGCTATCATTCACCCACTATTTCCCTGGAAATATTGAAGAGAAAAATTCCTATTGACTTGATCTACTTGTAACTATCTGATTAATTGAAATGAATTATTTCTCTACTCTATTTGATATGCAATTTGACAAAACAAAGCAAACAAATACACAACTCCAACCTGGAAGAGCAAGAGCTTTGGAAAATCCAAAAGTATGAGTATCTATCCCCTCAGTTCTTTCCTTTCTTTATCTGAGCAATCATGTGGGTCCAAGGATGGGAATGTAAAGAACAAAAATAAGAGGATGGTGCTTGAGTAATGCCAACTGGAAGAAATCTGGGCGTAATGCAGGTAGAAGAAAGATAGCACAAGAGATCTAAACTTGGCTATGCAATTCCTAGCAAGATTATTGCAGCACAACAATGCAAGATACACAAAATTCTCAAGCCCTTTTCTTGAATAAAAGCATGGAATATATAGGAATGGAGGCTAGAAGGTTACTTCATGCATAAGGAATTGAAGAGGCAGTTCCACTCATTAAATCTATTTAAAATAGAAGCAACTAGGAGAACTAAGAAAATGAATTTTATTTTTAGGAAATTTGACTCATAGATGTGTTCAAAAGATAAACTTAAGTGAATCTTCGCATGTAATTTATCACGTGTAGATTAAAAAAAAATTGATCAGTACCTTTTCCCTGTCTTTGGGTGGTGGTTTCAATCTGCCTTTGATCAAGTAAGGCGATGACAGTTTGCGAGCCACCGCCCAGGCATGGTGGCAGTCCTAGCATTGAAGGCCAAAACAAGCACATAATGAAAGGGAAAAGGGAAAAATGTAGGGAAAATATAAGTAAGGCTATCTAGGCCACAAATATATACTACAAATGGGTTTTAGAGCTCGAACACCTTCTCGAAAGGATTTTGAATCATCACTAGGGACCTTTATAACCATTTTCTGCCAATGTAGCATATACAATTTTGGGTGCGTATAGTACCTAGTGGGTGGCCAAATCTTTGAAGGATAGTTGGTGGTTTTACCTGTGAGTGGAGGCTACGTGTCGAGTTACTAGTGTATTAAACTCTTGCATTAAAACCTTTTTCCCTCTTAGATGAAAGTGTTCCCTTGGTGAGTAGTAGTGGATTACCTCGGGTTGATCAAAGGTGTTGAGAAGTAATGATTTTGAAATCTCTTGTAATGTCTAGTATTAGGGTGTATTTTCCCCTTGAATGATTTTGAAGTTAGTAGATCGTGGGACCTCTCTTAAGGTTATTAATGAAATAAACTCTGATGCATATTTACCCAATGATTGAAATAGTTCCTTGGAAGGAATTTGAAATGCATAAAATTGTTGGGATGTCTCGTTTGTAATATACATATAATAATTGAGTATCTAAGAACAATGAGGTAAGTTTTCTTATGCGATATTTTTCTCCTTATAGTCTTAAATCCCTAGGTGTAAAGTAAATGTTATATGAACTACATTTTTTCTAAATGGTGATAATTATTGACCAAATTAACTACATTAATGTATTTAGAATAAGGATAAACAAGGATAAAAATTTTAATGATCGCTATGAAAATCATATGCCCTTGAGAAATGTCAAACCAACTAAAATTCCTAATGTGATCATAAAATGAATGTAATATAGGAGAGTTGCATAGGTGATAAAACAACCTATGAAATTGGGAAACCAACTCTAAGGCTTGAACACAAACTTTGTATGCATAAATTTGGTTAAAAAATGATGCTAATGAAATAATGAACATGAAGCCTTGAGAATGGAATACCTTGGGTTGTTTCCAAGGTATTGTGAGTTAAGAATATTACAATCTAGTTTGACTTGTAAAATTTAGTAGAATCCCTTGGGCGTAGATGGGAATACATGAAACCTAGGATCACTCAAGGAGTAGAATTAATGGCCAAAACTTGTAGTTTCCTGTAAATATCGAGAATGAATCCTTAAGATGATGAAACAAAAGTATATTGAAATGTGAGATTTTTCACTTAAATTCAAAGAAAAACCTCTATAATGGGAACACAAGTGTAATGTACCCTTCCATCTGTAACATTATTGTGAAAATATGGATTCCTAATTAGAGAAAATGGATTGTGAATCATGAATGATATAAATTAATGATTTAACTTGCATAGTTGGTTGTAATAACTTGAAGATGAAAAGAGTGTACCCTTAGTGTTAAACAATGCTATGAAAAGAACTCGGAATAGGTCCACTCTTGACCTAATAACCTTCCTTTTACTTTAGTGAACTTTTCCTCCTTGTAATGAAAGTATAATGCCAAACCAAGTAAACATGATTCTTATAAATTAATTCACGGGAGGGTCAAAGCATACAAGTGTGTCCCACTTTGTAGCCATAAATATTTTAAAATCTTACTAGTAAATAAATAATTAAAAATACTATAAAAATTTAAAAAATCAGGTAAATTCTGGATGCCCTGCACCTTGGTATTTATAATCTCTTAAAAATGCATGTTTTTTCATTTTATATGTGTTTGGTCATGTTTTGGTTGTCAGACATAGTTTCTTTGAAAGTACAAAAACTACAAAAAAGTGGGACACAGTTATATGCTTTTACCGAGGACAAGTTTTGGTAGACTCATGGGTTTCTAAATGCTCCTAATGATCATCGAGTTATATAAATTAATTACAATAAAGGAAACAAACAATATTCTAATGGAACTGCTATAGGTGAAATGTTAAACAAAAATATGTAGCCTAGTTTTAAGAGGAATGAAGGGCCCCATGTTAAGTGTTCTTCATATAATTATAGTCAATTAATAAAAATAAGATGGTAATAAACATGATACCATGAAAAACACTATTTCATGGGAAGTTCTTGTCAATAAGTGTATATTGTAGTGGGTCATTGTTATAATTTTTCATTTTGAGTTATGTGACTTTGATGTGCATCATGTGTTTCATGTTATATATGTGGTTCCATGGTTGTGCAAACATCTCATGTGTTATATATTATCCAAAGTTATCCCATGTGTTGTCATGTATCAAACAATGTAAGCAAAAAACATTATCCCGTTATTTTGTGTGTTGTATTTGTGTGTGTAAAATGTGGGCATAACACTATGACTTGTTGTAATGTTAATCAAGAAATCATAACATGCACCCAAGGCATGGCCAATAGACTTTAGAAAAAACCCACAATATTTATTTTTCTGCAAGGTCTAAGACCAACATAGTCAAACCCAAAGAAATAACCACTTTACTTGGTGTTACGATGGCTCGAAGAAGAAAATCAAACCAAAAAGTTTTGACACCATGCATATTGATAAATAAATCAGTCACAGTTATTTCCATTTATCAAAATAATACATTTTAGCTACATATAAATCCATCATTACTAGTTATATCTCCCATCATCGAAATCATCATACTTAGCATGGTAAGTACATACAAACATCAAAACAAAACAAGAATAAATTTTAAATGATAAGTAATTTACAAACATTGGATGACAAGCACTATTGCGTGGTTACACATGAAACTATGTGTAAGTGTGTATATCCTTTTCAGGATATACATATGCACTTGTAGTTGCATACTCAGCTATATAACATAGTGTATCCCTTAGATCTCGTAAACCTATCTTCATCTAACACTTATCCTTTTAATGAAACAAAATAAAATTGTGGGATGTGACATAATCATATTAATCCACTCCTAATTCTACTTCACTATCCCACATTAACAATAAGTTATGCTTCTCCTCAAATGGAAAGATATAAAAACAACCTTCTACCTTTTACCAAATCACCATGTCCTAATAAGACATACATACTCATTTCTCATATGAGCATTTCTATTATTTCAATGCTTTCCAGAAGTGAGAAACACCCTACTTGTTAAAGTAGTAAGAGAAGAATCAAACATGGCTCTTAGGTCATTTTGAGGAGATATCTTCCTTACTAAGATCATTATTCTAATATAATTCATGGTTTGTGCTCATCTTGTAAGGAATACCCACATATTGAAAGCACATCTACATAATGAAGGGAGGTTTGCATTCATGTTTTTAATATTTGTGCAAGTTATTTAACTTCTTTCCATATGCTTTATCTTAATGTATTTAATTACTGAAATATATTATGATTTACTTGGTGTTATATCCTTATCTTAATTTTATTTATTTCTTTAGCATGCATACAAATAGCGCACTTTGGTGGGACACCCTTTTGTCTCAAGCACATTTCCTATATAGTTTTACATGTATTTTTCCTTCAAGTTCTCTAAAAATTTATAACATTCCATGTTCTTGTTGATATTTTTGTGTTTGGTAGTGTTAAGTGTTTTTGGAAGGTAGTAACGAGGCTAGGTGCTGCCAAAATTTGATCTTGCCAAGAGAAATTCTTCATTTTTGTACATTATTAGCTTTTTTTAGTTTTGGAAATTTTATTAGCCCTACCCTGGTAAATAATGACCTTGATGTAAATATCATTGGCACATATTCTTCTATTGTAGGAATTGCCCTATGTATTTATGCTTTATTTTTACTCTTTATAGAAAACTTGATGCATCGGTGGCATACTTAACATATAACGGAAGTTTCACAATATATTGTAATGTATTTTATACTATTGGAATTTTTCATTGATTAGTGGTAGCCTTGACCTGAAAAAGTGTTTTCATCCCATCTTGCAATGGTCTCATTCTTTTAAAGAGGACATTCCATTTTTCTAACTTTTCTTGTTATTCTACTCTTTTTCTTTAGTTTTGTTATTGTTTTCCTGCATTATTCTTGTCATTTCACTTGTGTTTTTACCAAAATATTTTACTACATGAATTTATACACACATTTTGATAAAATAATGAAAAATAATTGTCTTTTAATCTTGAAGGTATTTTTATAGCACTTATTTTTGTGTAAAAACTTGTAGATGACTGTAAAAGCATACTCCCATTAAAGAGGGTATTCAAGCATGAAAACTCAAGGTAAGTTATCTAAATACTAAAACCATTTTTTTGTCTAGAAATTTCACCTTTCCCATTAGTAGTCTTGCTTTAAAATTTAAGTGGCCTCACTTTATATAGTAGTGGCCTCATTTTTGGTGGATTCATCCTATCGAGCGGTGGCCTCGCAAAACTTTTAACAATCTCATAATATCTTATCGTAGCCTTGTTATTTAGCATATTCACTTTGGTAAATAGCATTCTTGCTCTTTGTGTCGGTGGCCTTGCAACAAAGAACTTGGGTTTTACTTTATCTCACTTTTTTCACTTAGATAACATTTGGAGCTATAAAACTACCAATTTTGGTGCATAGGTTTCCATATCCACTTGTCAAAGACGATTTCTAAGACAAATAAATGAATTAAACAAAAAAATTGTGTACTCATCATTTTATGTTATTTTACTTCACACTTTGGTTTATTTTTCTTAAGAAATTGTGCATTCCGTTAAAGTGATTGCATAGTATATGGTATTAATCATCATTATAAAAACTTATGATGTTTTTCAAAGGTTAAAAGTATTGGGTTAATTGTTTCCTTAACCATCTAGGCTTCTTGTAAAATGTTTTATATTGGATAAACCTTTTCCTTAACCATTTTATGGGGGTGTTTCTTTCCCTTCCACATATTTTTACTACTTATTTTTACCTCATATAAAGTTTGTATTCTCTTTCTAAGCATCAAAAGGTGATCTTGGAAATCATAAATAGTTAGATTTTTTTTTTTTTCTTTAGTAGGGTTTGGTGGTTACAACTGTAGAGTAGGTATTTACCCTATCTCATGTTCACTAGAGTACTTTATTTATCTTTATTGTATTTATCCTCACCCACTTATGTGTGTGGATATTTCTTTTTATTTATTTAGATATTAGGGGGATATTATCTAGTTGTTAGGTGTAGTTCTTTCCTTGATCTATGGTATTGACTAGATCCTTAATGTCTAGTTCTCTCCTAAATCTATGGATGTAACTAGTTCTTTCCTTGATGTATGACTTGATCTATGACCTTGACTGGTTCTTAGATTTTTATTCCTTGCCTATACAAGAAAGGCCCATTCTCATTTTATTTTATTGAGTTCCATAATAATATATGATATTTCTACTCATTTTTTTGCAAAGGTTTATGTAACGTTATTTTGGTGAATTACCTTCATCTTATTAATCGTGGTGTTTGATTAGCATATTTGTTCTTGGCTTGGTATGATCTAGTTATTATTCCTTTTAACAACATCGTTGCCTAATCATTTGGATAAAACCCATGTCTTGGTAGGCTATATAATATTTTGGGAAGATCAGTCATTTTTTGCTAAGTAGGAGTTCACTTTTACGTGGATCCTATGAAGTGAGGGGTGCATTTTCCTATAATACCAAGGATGTAGAATAGATACTATGGGAAACAACTATCATTTTTTGGCCAAGTAAAGGGGGGGATTTGACCCTTCAAACCACACCACTATATAGCATTTCCTAATTTCAAATACTTATGCCTCACGTCTTGAAAGATATATTGAGAACACCTCTAGAACCTTTTTAATCCTAGGTAGATGGAAAAAAAAATAGGGATATGTTGTGATTTTTTTAACTTCTTCCCATAACCATGTTTGTAAACAAAATTAAAAAATGTGTTACTTTACCGAGATATAAAACTTGATTGTTTTCACAAAACCACACAAGGAAAAACTCTTTATGAATTAAAACCTTGTTTTAGTGATAAAACAAGGTAAAACTCTATCCAAATTAAACCAAATGTTTTTCACATCAAGACCATATATTTTATCCAAAAAAATTCCTTATTTATCAAACATAAAAACCCGTAACTCTACCAAAATCGCCGACCATTTTGATCATCAAACTTAAACTTTTCTTCAAAAACCAGTTGATTATTAGAAATGTGTTATTATGTTGTTGAAATTTCCCTAGCTTTCCTTACAAAATTAGAAATCCAAAACTAGGGAAAAAGACTATTTATATTTTTTACATTTTTAAATTTCCCTAGTCTTCCTTAGGAAAAATACAAATCCAAAACTAGGAAAAATGAACATTTACGGTCATTACGCTATCAAATTTTTTTGTTACAATGGTAGTGTGTTTATTTAATAACGCCTTGAGGTTTTGGTGTAATGGTTCATTACATTAGGCATCGACTGACCACATGTGTTCGAATCCCACTTAGTGGATTACATCATGTGGTTTACTCCCATGGGGTGCTGAACCTCAACAATGCGGGGCTCACATATATGGGAGTGTACGCATAGAAACAACTCGAGGGTAGACTCTATAGAAGTGTGGTGGGATGTTATAATCCTATTATATGGATTCAATAATGACTCAACGTTATGGTGTAATTGTTCGTTAAAATTTCCCTAGCTTTCCTTAACAAATTTATAAATACAAACTAGAAAAAATGACTATTTATAGTCGTTACACTATAAAAATTTCCATAGATTTCCTTAGAAAATTTATAAATCTAAAACTAGGGAAATAACCATTTACAGTTATTACATTGTTGAAATTTCCCTCACTTTCCTTAGAAAATTTACAAATCCAAAACTAGTAAAAATGACCATTTACAATGTTACCTTGCCAAAATTTACCTAGCTTTTCTTAACAAAATTTATTTCACATCCTAAACTTGGTCAAATTCTAATTTATAGCCATTGTGTTATCTATTTTTTCTTATATTCCATTTATAAACTAAAGTAAACATTCAAACCTCATCAAAACATTATTTTTGTAGACATTACGCTACCCAAATACAAGGTCCCTCAATACAAACACATTCGAAATAGGTTCATTCAAGCTTCACAAGTCACCATGGCACCTATCACTCGGTTAGGGTATAAACAACATAAACCTAATCCATTCCTTTATGAACCCATGGAACAATTATATGATGATAAGCTAGATCTTATTTATCATAGTGTGGGAGAGGAAGAAGGACCACATGACGTATTTGAACAGAATCCTACTCAATTCAATAACTTTCATTGTCAAAATAATGATCAAGTTCTCCTTTGCTTGGTCGAATTAGGTACTATCTCCCTTTGATTTTGATCCAACATTTTTTAACCATAATGATTCAATGGGAGGAGAAAAACAATCCTCCACTCTTCAAGAATGTTGAGGATAACCTAAACCCATGACACACATATACATTGGCAAATCCGAAGGTCCTATGAGGGATCCACCACAAATATACCTTCAAAAAATACTAAATAAGGAAATAAAATATGTTTTGTTAAGATAAATCATGATGTTAAAACACAAGGTGAGGACCCCCTACCTATACCATGTAATGAATAAGTGATAGTTCAATAACAACTAGAAACACCTAGTTGTCGATTGGTGAGCTTAGTTTCTCATATCCATATGTAAAAACCTAAGGTCGGTCATCGAGAAACCCAAAGTGACATATGAAACACATCATAATGAGAACCATGGAGGTGAAGCCTCTATATAAAACCATACTTACATACCTTCCACACCTTCAGTGCAAGTAAATTATTCAACCAAGAGTGGAAATCCATGAAAGACAGGCTTACTAGCTTATAAGAAAACAATAGTGGACATACCAATAAATATCATTTCAAAGAATTTTTCCTTACCCCTTGATCAAGAAATGTTGAGTAACCCCTTTCCAGCCAGTTTCAATTTTCCAAATTTTGACAAATATCGTGTCAAAGTTGACACTAGATATCATGGGAAGGACTTCTCCATGGCTTGAAACAATAATAATAAGCTCATATGTTTTTTCCCTGGTAGTTTTAGACTCCAACTACTTGAATGGTTTCTCTATCTCCCAAAATAATCAATGTCTACCTTTGCAAACTTATCTAAAAGGTTTTCCTTCAATTTTTCTTTTAATATGGAAAGAAACATTACAATGCTCGACCTATGCAAAGTGTTAAACAAATAATAAAAAAACTTTGCAACTTTCTTACACTAATGGAAAGGGTTGTCTAGTCACTTCCCATAAAACTATCAACAAATCCAAAATTTTCAACAAAGATAAAAAATTTGTAGGTGATGGAATCACACATTTCAAACATATCTAAGTGGTCCAAAATAACCCACATTTAAAAATTTCTTGGGGGAAACTTAAAGCAGACAAAAAAATTGTCAGACTTATACCCCACTTAATGAGTCCCTATCATCAATCCTTTTATAGCTTGATTCAGCCAATATGATCACATTTCTCAGTACCAAACCTTTTGAAGATAACCCTCCTAAATTTTCATAGTAAAAGAGCATGAAAATTGTGAATATCATCACGCTAAAGGTTTTGGTACAAATCAATGCATGAAATTGAAAAATGATATCCATGATCTCCTAGATCATGAAGATATAGAACTTAACACACGAAACCCACTAAATCATGAATAATGAGTTGGGCATATACAAAAAAATTTTCCCAAGCATAAATAACAAGAAGAACCAAATTTGGATCAAGTTCAATCCTCATAAGGTAAAATTACCAATCATGTTTTCACTAAGACATCAAATCCATTTGATTCTCTAATTGGTTATATCCGCCCAATCACTAACCACATTACAACTATCAAAATCAAGTCCCATGAGTGTGTCATTACAACACACCAAACTCACATTGTTTTCCCAATACCCCCTTTGTCTACTCCTTTATATGGTCATTAAAATCTCTTAAAGAAGCTTGAGAAAACAATGGC
The DNA here is from genome assembly GCA_018340775.1 of Taxus wallichiana var. yunnanensis. Taxonomy (NCBI): domain Eukaryota; kingdom Viridiplantae; phylum Streptophyta; class Pinopsida; order Cupressales; family Taxaceae; genus Taxus; species Taxus wallichiana. The sequence goes on along the minus strand of CM031242.1, from coordinate 123,103,940 downwards.
CAATATTTCTATCTTGGATCTTCTCAAAATATCTACTGTTCATAAAGATATCCTCTATAAAGATGCTTTAGAGGTCAAGAGTTCTAAAAACATTTAACCTTCACATTTCCAATCCTTGGTCATGTTAATCAAGAGGATGCTCATTAAGAAACATTAATCTATGATCTTCCCAGAGTCATTCATAGTCGAGTTACATTGTTTAGAGTATATTGAGGGATTTCAAGAAATATCTTGTTTGCTAAAAACATAGGTCATATGCGAGAAGATATAGCCCACTCGACAAAATTTGGCCAACTGGAAAAAATAACGAACTACACACATGTGACATGGATGTATGCACATCTTCCAAGTTGACCAATGAAATTGCAACAAGTTTCACATGTGGTATTGAATAAAATTTTGGTTTTGTGATGTTGGTCTTTGACACTCATTTAGGGATGGGTGGGCCCGGTTATTTGTTGGTTAAGTTCCCTTAGCCAAGATTGACACACTCTTTTTATAGAGGGTTTCACTTTTCTTTGATCTTCATACCACCATGATTTAGATTCTGTATATATTGGCTTATGTTATTCATATCAGGATGAATGTGGGACTATTTCATTATAATATTATGATATGTATTATTGTTCATTGTATTGACTCGTTGAGAACCCAATTAAAAAATCAAGCTAATCTAACTCGGTTGACCAAGTCGACCGCCCACTAGCCACTCACCATCTTAACAACCTTATTTGTCGGCTCTCTTCCACATAAATTTTCCAACTCACCGTGTCTCTGAGCCACCTCACTAACTACCCACCTCATCTCCTCAACGCTCATGAGCCCAACATAGCTCACCGAATAGCATGTGAACAAACTTAGCTCATTGGCCCAATGTTCTAAACACTGAGTAGTGGAAAAATCAGTCAGTAGACCAAGTTAAAACAAATGACTGCCAAAATTTAAATGAATTAACCACCCAACACATGCACAATTCGGGATTTTTCCCACAATGGTAAACCAAAAGTGATGGAGGGGGATAAGGGATTCGAACCCTTATCCCATTCTTTACTAAAAAGTGATGTCTCATTACACCAAGCGATGGTAACATATTATAAAGGGAGTTATTTACTACTTTAATGGTTAATCTCATAAGTTGGTGTATACTCAAGATCTTATTGTGAGATTTAGGAGCAAAATTGGACAAAAATTCATAAAGAGACCAGACTTGATTTTGCTAGAGGAATATTGTGGCAATTGGAGAGGATCCAATTATGGATACCTTATAAATCATTTGTAAGTGTATTAAGGATTATTTTAATATATTGGATTCATTTATATGAACATGGATATGTAGGCTCTAATGCCAAACTCTATTATCAATTACATGGCTCAATTTTCTCTTTTTTAGTCCTGGTTTTTCTCTTATCTACATAGAGCTTGCTGATTTTTAAAATTAAATAAAAATATGGAAAGGCCATAATGTCAAATTTAATCCATAAAATCATCATTTAAAGCAAATTTTGGTGAGTGTTTTGTAATTTTATTATGATTTTGGATCAGAATTGGTCTATGATCAGTTTAAGAGTGATTTGATTGTAAGTTTGTGTCTTGAATGTTAACAACTAACAAGGTCCCATTCTAGAAAGGGTGAAGGAGAATTAATAGGTGTTGATCTAGAAATTGGTTCAAGAATATCATGAAGCCTAAAGATGGCTGAGGAACACAAAGAAGATTTTTGTCAATAATTCCCTCAAATGAAAGAGATGGTGGAGGAATTATCTTTGACATAGAAGAAGATAGTTGGAAAAATAAGCTAAGAAAAGTAAAAATATGGCTCTTCATCTGATTATGATTCTCCTAAAGGTGAAAAACAAAAAAATGATTTTCTTCCTTCATTAAAACTAGATATTAAGTTTGAATTGCCAATGTATAATGAGGAGCTTAATGCAAAAAAGTTATATAACTAGATCAAGTAGATTGAGGTATATTGCAGGGTTCAAAAAATTGTTGATGATGAAGCAAAAATCCATTTGGAAACTCTTTGAATGGGTGGAACAACACTCATATGGTGGGAGAGTAAGCTTCAGGAAGTAGATGAGAAAAAGGTAAAGCAATCTCTTCTTGGTCTGATTTTGAATCGATCTATGACAAAAAATTTATCCTCTAAGATATATGCAATAAGTTATGATGGATTGGAAAAATTTGAGACAAACTAAGGGAAAGAGTGTTTATGATTATAAACAATAGTTTAGAAAAAGGTATATTATTCTTGGTATTTCTCTCCATACATAATAAGAACTACTAAAATATATTAGGGGATTACATATTTATTTGAGACATATGATTCTCGTTCTTAATCCTACTAATCTTGATGCGGTGTGTGTGCAAGCTACACATTTGGAAGCAAGAGGGAAAATGACTAAGGAGTATTCCTCCTCAAAACACAAGAACAAGAAATCCAAAGGAAAAGAAAAGTTTTGAAAGAACAAGAAAAATTAAAGGGAAAGAAAAATAATAATTTTAATGTTAAGAAAGAATATTGAAAACCATTTTTCAATCATTGTAAAAGAATCATGATGAATCTAAGTGTTGGAAGTTACATCCAGAAATGAAGCCTAAATAGTTTGATAATAAGAAGGGAAAAGATAAGAAAATGAATAATTTGGTACACGATCTTTGGTTTGATTCGGTAGATGAATCCAAGATCACAGCCATGAGTTTTCATGGTTGTAATTCTTCCTCTTATCATAACACTAGTTCAACTAATGTTGCATATTATTTTAAACAACAATCTATGCATGATGAAAATAAAAGAAACGAGTTTTTCACCTTAGAGTTAGTACTAAACATAAAAAAATAGACACTCAATTTGATATTGGATCTCAAGCTAATATGATTTTAGAGGAGGTTATGAAGAAACCAAAACTCAAAACCAAGCCACATCATAAGACTTATCCTTTAGGCTTGGTTTTTGATGATGAAAAATTTCAGTGTATTGAAAACTTGTGGATTCATATTTTCCATTACAAATAATTTTATTAATGAGATTGATTTGGATGTTGTTCCTTTATATATTTATGGTTTGGTTTTAGGAATTTCTTATATTTATGATCTTAAAGCAATCTTCTAAAGTGAAGAGAATAAATGATTTCTTGTTAAAGATGGGATTAAATATATTGTTAGAGTTCAACATGTGAAAACAAGTCTTTCTTTGGTTACTATAGGGAAGATGAAAATGTTTGTAAATACAAGCAATTAGTTTACACCGATGGTGGTCAAATCCAAATAAAATGGTCATGAAAAGGTTTTTGAGGATTTTGATCCTAAACATCATAATGAATTGGTTTATGTAGACACAAAATCATACACTTTAGACATTATTTAGTCCCATTCTCATACTACCATTTAGAAGGTTTTTGAGTAAAAAAGTACTAAATAACACTCATATTTTGGCCATCTCACTTTGTTTTGTTTTTTCATTCGGGAACTCTTGCACTCAAATTCCCAGTCCATTTTTGTTGTTCTATATTATTTTATCTTTGACTAGGGCATTTAGGATAGTACTAGGGTGCCCACGGGTTCCCTAGTCCCACTAGGGCGCCCCAAGCCTTTTTGAACTTTCCCTCCATTTTTGGGCACTTTTTAGTTATTTCAGCTTCTTATATTTTTGGTGGTCATCAATTTTTGGGTTAATTACAAAATTAGATCAAGAGAACCCTATAAACATAAAGTTATGAGACCGTAATGCGGGACCAATACTAGTCACTACTATCATCCACATAGGATTGCATCTATCAAAGGAATTTGGAGATCATTTGCATTCATTTATCTCAATCACAAAGGAAAAAATTGGTTTTTATACATCACACAAGCATATGAGGGGATTCTATTCAATTCCACTCACCATTTTACTATATTTTTACATCTAGTTATAACTTTCTACTTAACAAAGTGTGAATGGCATAAGAGCACCTAGGGCACATGATTCACACACAAACTAGAACTACATTTGGGTATGAAATGTAGTACAATACTCAATTAGTAAGCCCACTATTGTGGTAGATGAGGTCAATCTAACCTATTCATATGCATTTTTTTTTTAGGGTTTTGATACTTCTTCTAGTATTTTGTAGGTATTCTATTCATCTTGGATTATTAGCAACACTTGGCGTGGTGCAACAAACCAAATGTGACAGATAACAAAGGTTTCAGATCACTTATAGGACCTTTGAAACTCAATGCTAGACCTTTTACATAGACCAGGGAACCCATTTTGTAGACCAAAGCTCCCACAGGCACCCCAGTCCCTCTCTAGATGCTCCAGTCCAGCTAGATAGCTTGGATCCATCCTTTTTAGGATATTTGCATAGTCATTCCTGCTTCCTTTTTCTCTACTCACTTTTACGACATAATCCGTAAGTTCATCAAATTAGGAAAGTCACTTCCATAATTATCTTGCATATTAGGGTTTCTACTTTCATTAGATGGGTTACTTGGGTCATTTTCCATAGTCATTTCTTGAATTGATTTATAGTATTTGCATGTTGTTCTAGATTAGATTAACTACCATTTTACAACATTTTAGTTAATCATTTTAGTGAACTCGAACTCGATTTTTGTGCTTAGGATCCTTATTTTTCCTTTATCATGGGTCAAGTTTCCTTATCTTATTTACTTAATATATATCCCCATTTCTAGGATTCTTTACAAAAATCCATAGACACCTTGTATCTTGATGACAATATGATGTCACATGAAATATGTCCTCTATTCGATCACTTATTTGACAACCCTAGTCCTAGTGTTCCCCAATCTAATCAACCAATATTGGACTCAATTAAATATATACATCTTTATTCCAATATAAATTTAAGGCCATGGAATCCATGATCATGTCTCTCAAATCTGAAATTCAACAACTTAAGGATGTTTCTCAAGTGCATGTTTGTTCTCCTTCTTCACGTTATCTTCAATCTATGTCTACTACATGTAATGTAACTGAACCTCAAGACATGTCATTTCTTGACCCTCTCATATTTGATCATAACACTAAGCAACATGACATTCTCACTCAGCTCCTTAGACATAATTTTATCATGCTACCGTCTACTGATTACTATCCTCCTTATCGATTAACAAAATATCAAGGTCGTCCATATTGTAATTATCATCGAATCAATGGACATAATGACAACAATTTCCACACTTTGCAATAAAGAATCAAATATATTGAGTGTGAAGGCTTTATTTCATTTTTTCACAATATTTTATTACATCCCCATATACTCATGTTATACCCACATGGTATCCTAAATTTTCTCCTTCAGCTAGTCACGATCTGCCTAAGCAACCACCTATGGCATCATCAAGTCAACATAATAAACCACCTCTCAAAATTAGTTCACAACCTCCTCCTACTAAGTCATCTATTGTATTATCAATTAAACCTAATCAACCTCCTTTAAAACTCATTACAACTTGGCCTCCTCTCAATTATAAGATCCAACCAATTACTTTCATTAAAGAAACTAATACTCCTAGTAGTATTCATAAGAGATTGTGAATTACACCACAATCACATATCACATTACTTTTGTTGACCATGCATCCACCACTAAGTGAAAACTTGTTCTTTGGTAGGTGACTCTTGTCACTCTACCCTCCTGATGACACACTCATATTCTTGTGGTTCTTATCTGATTGTTGAGGGGTTTGTTATAATTAAGAACATTGTTTCATCTTACATTCACATATCTATCTATTACACAATCACTCATACATATATACATCTACAATCATCTATCACTCATCACACATATTATAAAATTTCTCATTATTTATCCCATTACTGAATCAATATTACAAAATTTATGATACTTCACCACCTTCATACATCATTTATCAAACAATATACACACCATCATGCACTTGGGGGGAATAGCATTCATACATCCCCCTTCATATTAACATCATCTCATCTTTCATTTTTGCATAGTTATACATTAATATCCTAGCATAGGCATAATCATCACACATTATAGCATTGCCATTACCGATGACACACTCTTGTGCTTCAGTTCACACTTGATTGTTGAGGGCTTACTACACATGAACCCCACACATTGCACTATAGACACCACACATCATGTTTCACACATTCTACATTTAGTCCATATCATTTCAATCTTTGCATATCTATACATCATACATCATACTAGTCTTCATCATACTCATCTAGCATTGCATCCTACATACTATATGCTCTTAGGCACACTACACATATTACATACACTACATACACATCACATGGTCATTTATCATCTTCATTACATATACTACATCATATTCTATGTGTTGTACTCACTACCCTATGACGCACTTTAGTTCCTTAGTCCATACTCGACTATCGAGGGTTTACAAATCAAATGGACCTTACATTCATCACGTGTTTATCATTTGACCTTTCATCATGCAACATTTATAGGATAGTGACACATGTTATAGGCTAAATCTTCACTTACTCTATCATCTTATAATGGTATATGCTTTAGGATACATCACCACTCCCTCGTACTCATCTTATAGTGGTATATAAGTTAGGATACATCACGCTACATCGTCACTTTCTCTATCATCTTGCAGTGATGAAAATTTTAGGGATAAATCATCACTCATACATTAATTTTTCATGATATATGCTTAGGCTATAAGGTTCACACACATCTCTTCTATATGTCACATATCATCATCACTACGCATACATACTCATCACAACACACTAGACACAACACACACTATTTGACCATTTCCGATGATGCACTCTCATTTATGATTCATTCTTGACTACTGAGGGGGAAACCAAATGAACCTCATTGTATACATTTCCATTCACTCGGGGGGCATGTGGCTCCTACCATCCATCTTGCATTCCATTCCATCCATCCACAACATACTACATATTATGGTTTCTTTTACTTTTTCATGGTTACTTTATTATACATGCTAATTAGATTACTTGTATGTCATTTATCTATATCATCCACACATGTGCATTCACGACATTTTCTAGCTGTGATCGCAAATAAAGGAATTTTTCATGTAACATGGATGCTCGCCTTATACTCTTCATACACTCGATCATTGGGGCATCCACATTCATCTCTTCCAAGTGTTATTGTTTCATTTTGTACTTAACACTTTACATTACTTGGTTATACATGCTTTTGACATACTAGTTATCTTTATAAAATTCTAATGGGTGCTTCATGTGTAGCATTTTTTTTACAAGATTATTTACTTCCATACTTGTTTGATTTCTTTTCTATTTTTTGTTCTTATTTTCGGACATTTCCCTTTGTTTGTTGTGCACACTTGTTTGTTTATATATGGTCATGGTGGCCTTACATTTCTTGTGACATCGTGAGTGATGTCCCATGTTTGCAACCCATTTTTATGTCTTACTTTGTCTTCTTGTGTGTTTACATTACCACTTTTCTTGGTAATTTTTACATTGTTTGCATAGATTACACATTACTTTATACATGCATGATTTTTGTACTAACACTTGTCTTTGAATATCCTTCTTGTTTGTGTGTTCCTTAGTTTCTATCAAGTGAATTCCTATCCCCTTGCAGGGTAGAGTTTCAGGTTTCATGTGGTTGGTCCTCATTTGAGGCTCCATTCTCCTATTAGTGACATCACATGTGCCCCCAAAGAAGGGGGAATCATTTGGGGTTTTACACACTACACAACACATCTACATCAGTTTGTATCAATACAATTTCCACCCTTGTCATTTAGGGTTACATACATCAAGTGGGTTCAGATAAGTCTATGCACCCTATACACAATGGATTTTACAGTACATGGTGTTCCTTAGAATTATAGGAAGCAATAAAATGTTGGAGGATACAATGGAATTCCTCTATATACTTCTTAGGCCGGTGGTGTTGGATATCCCAAAAAAATAGGACATACAGAGATCTCTTCACACATGTTCAGGGAAGAAATTAAATTTTGGAGGGTATAACGAAATTCCTCCCTATACTTCTTTGTCCTATGACATCAAATCACCCAAAAAACCCTGGAAGTACATGATATCCTTCTACACTTTCTTTATCGACAAGATCAGTGCACATGTTCCATTTAGATTTTTCAATTGTGTATTTTACATTTACATACTTTTACATACATATACATACATCTTTTACATTGTGTTTTTACACATATATACATATGTATTTGACTACTTGATCATTTTATCCTTACAGGTTTGTTTGTATGAGAAACAAGTAGTCAACAACAATAACAACTACAACAAATGGGGGCAACAACAACAACAACATCTTGTGGAAACACACACCATACTAACCATGTAGGTACATCACACACATCAGTAACTACACATGTGTTTCCACCCTAGGTTCACTCTCATCACTTTTTTCACTTTTTCATCTTTATTTTCCACACTCCATCATCTTTTTGTCATTCCACGCTTTTTCTAGTCCTTCATCCTGTTTCTACATCACTCTATATGTACTATCAGGTACACGTCTCTATTTACTTTATGTTAGCGAGATTTTTACTCACCAAAATAAAGTGGGGGTGAATGTAAACACAAAATCATGAACTTTATACATTATTTAGTCTCGGTCTCATACTATTATCTAGAAGGTTTTTGAGTGAAGAAAGTAATAATTAACTCCCTTCTTTTGGCCATCTTACTTTGTTTTCTTTTTTCATTCCCGACCTCTTTCACCCACATGCCTAAACAATTTTCATCATTTCACATTATTTTAGCTTTGATAGGGCCCCCGAGGATAGTACTAGGGTGCCCATGGGTGCCTTGGTCCCACTAGGGGCACCCCGAGCCTTTTTAACTTTTCTTCGCCACTTTTTGGGCACTTTCTAGCCATTTTAGCTTCTTATATTTTTGTGGTGACCATTTCAGGTTTAATTAAAAATTAGATCAAGAGAACCATATAAATATAAATTTATGAGAACATAATGAGGTACCAAGCACTAGTCACTACTGTCATCCACCTAGGGTTGCATCTATCAAAGGCATTTGGAGATCATTTTCATTCATTTAGCTCCATCACAAATGTAAAGGTTGGTTAATCTGCATCACACAAGCATAGGAGGGGATTTTATTCTATTACATCCAACATTTTACTACATTTTTATATCTAGTTGTAGCTCACTACTTCACAAAGTGTGACTGGCACAAGAACACCTAGGGCACATGATTCATACACACACTAGAACTACATTTGGGTCTGAAATATAGTGTAGCACTTAGTTAGTAAGACCACTATTGTGGTAGATGAGGTCAATCTAACCTATTCATATGCATTATTATTTTTTAGGGTTTTGATACTTCTTCTATTCTTTTGCAAGTATTTTATTCATCTTGCATTATTACCGACACTCAAAGCACGGTGTAGCAAACCTAATGCGACAAACAATGAAGGTTTCATAGCACTTATAGGACCTATGAAACTCAGTCCCATACCTTTTTCACAAACCAGGGAACCCGTTCTATAGACCAGAGCACCCACAAGAACCCTAGTCCCTCTCCAGATGCTCTAGTCTAGATAGATAGCTTGGATCCATCCTTTTTGGGGCCTCTGCATGATCGTTCCTTCTTCCTTTTTCTCCATTCAATTCTTTGACTCAGTCCCACAAGTTCATCAAATCAACTAAGTCACTTCCATACTTCTCTTGCATATTAGGGTTTCTAATTTCATTATATTAGTTGTTTGGGTCATTTTCCATAGTCATTTACTACATTCATTTATTGTATTTACATGTTGTTCTAGATTAGATTAACTACTATTATTCCACATTTTTAGTTAATCGAGTTAAATTTGTTTCTAAATATGATGATGTTTTTCGGGACCCATAAGGTCTACCTCCTAAATGAAGGGTTCAACATGAGATACAATTGTTGCAAGTAGCACCTCTTCGTAACATTGGAATATATAGATTTTCCATGGATAAAAATGAGGAAATCAAGAAATAAGTGATGGAACTTTTGGAAAAAGAAATTATCCATGAAATTTCATATCCTTGTGGTTCGCCAATTATTTTTGTGCCAAATAAATATGGCACATGGAGGATGTGTCTTGATTTTTGTGTCTTAAACAAAATCACGGTGAAAAATTGTTACCCTCTTCCTCGCATTGATGATTTATTGGATCAAGTTAAAAATGTTATTTATTTCACTAAGTTAGACTTAAGAAGTAATTATCACCATGTTAGAATCAGTGAAGGTGATGTTTAGAAAAATTCTTGTAAAACAAAACATGATTATTTGAATGTATTTTTATGCCTTTTGGATTATGTAATGCATTGACTACATTCACGTGTGTGATGAATGATGTTTTTAGGCCATTCATTGATGATTTTGTCATACTCTACTTATATGATATTATAGTTTTAGTAAATCATGGGATGATCGTGTCATTCATATTTAGAAAGTATTAGATGCTTTAAGAAAGGAGAAATTATATCTTAATATTTCTAAATGTGAATTTGGGAAAAAATCTTTAGTTTATTTGGGTTATGTTGCGGGACATAGTGAATTGAAAATTGATCCTGTAAAAGTTGAGGTCATTATTAACTGGCCTAAACCCAATAATGTAATGAAAATTAGAATATTTCTTGGTATATTTCAATACTAGATAAAATTTATTACTAACTTCTCGTTTATTACATCTCCTTTGCATTCTTTGACTAGTATTAAATAGGTCTTTTAGTGGGGAGGTAAACATCAGAGATATTTTGATACACTGAAAGAGAACATCAATACTTGCACATGTCTTAGCACTTCCATATTTACAACAATCATTTGAGATTGAGGCATATGTTAATGAATATGCAATGGGGGAGTCGTGATGAAGAATATAAAACTTATTTTTACCATTCAAATACCTTCGCGAGTGCGGTAATAAACTATCCAACCTATGATAAAGAGTTGTATGCATTGGTTCAAAGTGTAAAAATGGAAACATTACTTGATGGGAAAGGAAACAGTAATTCATATAGATCATCAGCCCCTCTAGTACCTTCAAACATAGACCAAGCTACAACAGTCTAGACACTTCTATTGGATGGAATTCTTATAGAAGTTTCACCTCATGATCAATTATAAGAAAGGTATACAAAATAGGGTTTTGATATGCTATCTAGACCTCCATTTTTTGTTACATCTATTCTCTAACTACATAGTTATGTGGCTCATGATAGTTATAAAGAAAAATATGTTTATGATGTTGATTTTAAAGACGTTTATGAGGATATAATGAGTGGAAAAAAAGTACGAGAGTTGGATTATCATTAGCATGATGGACTCTTGTATCATTATGATAAAAAATTTATTCCACTAGATGAAAGAGTTCATATGATTAGGAAACTCACACTTCTATTATATCTATTCATTTTAGTCTTTGGTAAAATAGTTGTGCATTTATAGATGTATTGTTATTGGCCTAGAATGTAGGAACATATAACAAGGTATATAAAAGGATGTGTACTTTATGTCATTAGTAAGCCTAGCAATAGGAAGTTAGGAATTTACACTCCTCTTCTTGTCCATAAACGTCATGGGAAAGTATTTCCATGGATTTTATATGAGGTTTTCCAATGCCACAAAGGAAACATGACTATTTATATGTTTTTTTGGAAAAATTTAGAAAAAATTGTGTGTTGATTCCTTGTGTTAAATAAATAATTGGTGAAGGTACTGTACATTTTTTTAAATTTGTTTGGGTTCATTTTGGTTTTCCCACTTCTATTATTTCTTATTAGGATTACATGTTTCTTGGGAAATTTTGGTCTACTTTGTGGGATTTGATGGACACTAAACTAAATAAAAATATTATTTTTCATCCATAAACTGATGCTCAAACAAATATTATAAACCACACAGTGGTACATCTACTCAGGGGTTATTTTATTATAAATGCTAAATTTTTGGATGAACATTTTTGTTATGTGTAACATGCCTATAATCATGTAATTCATTCTTCTACTATGAAGTCTCCATTTGAGACTTTTTTTGGTTATCTGCCTAAATCTCCATTAGATTTATATTTTGGACAAGAAACTATTGCTAGTGGAATTATTGATCTTGACAAATCCAAAGATATTGTGTAGAGGATACATCAGGTCCACTAGTTTTTCGAGAATTGTTGAAGTAAATTCAAGAAAAATATAAAGACAAGCATGATAAACATAGAAGTGATCACAAATTCCAAGTGGGTGATTTATTTTGGCTTCACATTGACAAGGAAATATTGACATGTGAAGGTAAAAATCTAAAACCATTTTTTTATGGTTTATTTTGAATCTTGGAAAATGATGGTAACAATGTTTTCCCATTGGATTTACCTCCTTACATGTAGATTTATTCAGTTGTAAATGTTGAAAAGTTTTATGAACTGCCTATGATTATTGATCAAGATGCTAATGTTTATGGACCTTACGGTTGATGATTTTTCCCCCTGAGTATTTGGATGATTCATAAGAAGATGTCATCCTAGATAGGAATTTAATAACCTCATGAAGGGGTGATGTTAAATATATTTTTGTGGGTTTGTAGGGAATGTATCTCGAACAAGGTGAAATCGATGAAAACTAGAAAGGTGATGGAGAAGTACTTTCTAAGGTCCAAATATTTCTCGATGGGGATGAGTGATCTAGAGGATCCTCATTTATAAACATTGATCTATGATGTTCCTGTAATCAGTCACACTCGGTTGCATTGCATAGAGAATATTGAGAGATTTCGGGTGATATCTTATTTGCTAAAAATAGAGACCATATACATAAGATATAGCCCGCTAGAATTTTTGGCAAACTAGAAAAAATAGTGGACTACGCACATGTGACATGGATGTGTGCACATATCCCAAGTGGACCAATGAAATTGTGACAAGTGGCACATGTGGTGTTGAATAATTTTTTTTATGACACCAGTCTTTGACACTTTTTTATCGATGGGTGGGCCCTGCTATTTGTTGGATTGGGGCCCTCAACTAGGATTGACACACTATTTTTGTGAAGGGGCACGTTTTCCTCTAATATTAATATCACCATGATTAAGCTTCTATATATTTTTTTATGTTATTCATATCGGGATGAATGTAATACTAATTCATTGTAATTTCACGGTATGTATTTTTGTGCATTATATTGACTCGGTGGACAACCTGACTTGATGAGTCAAGCTAACCCAACTCCGAGTCGAGTCGACCTTCCCACCAGCCATCTCACCATCATAAAAGCATTATCTACCAGATCTCTTCCACATAGCTCTGTTAACTCACCGCATCTTCTAAGACACCTTGCTAACTACCCACATCATCTCTCTAATTCTTGCGATCCCAACATATCTTGTTAAACATCTCACGACAAAACTTAGCTCATTTGGACCAACTTCCTAAACACTTGACAAAGTGGAAAAAATGGTCCATAGACCTATTCAAAACAAATGGCTGCCCAAATTTAAACTATTTAACCACCCAATTTGTGCATAATGTAGGATTCTTCCCACAATACTAAACCAAAATTGATTAAGGAGGGATAAGGTATTTGTACCCTTATCCCATGCTTTACTAAAAATGCTATGTTATTGCACCAAGCAATGGTAACACATTATAAAAGGATATATGTACTACTTGAAGGGTTGATATTAGAAAATTATGTATACTCAAGAGCTTATTGTGAGAGCTAGGAGAAAAATTGGAGGAAAATTCCAAAAGAGACTAGGCTTTATTTTGCTAGAAGAATATTGTGGCAATTGGAGAAGATCTAATTCTTCCTTATAAATATTTTATAAGTGTATTAAGGCTCATTTTAATAAATCAGACACATTTATAATGGACCTAGAGACATATACTTTAATGCCAAACTCGTTATCGGTTGTGTGGCTCAATTTTCTCTATTTTTAGTCTGGTTTTTCTTTGATTTACATAGAGCTTGCAGATTTTTAAAATTAATTAAAAATAAGGAAAAGTTGTAATGTCAAATTTAATCCACAAAATCATCATTTAAAGTAAATTTTGGGGAATGTTTTACAATTTTATTATGATTTTGGATCACACGCAAATCACCCCATCTGAATAGATCATTTTTTAGCCAAAATGAGATTCCATTGGATAACTACAAGCATAATTTACCTTTTTACATCAAAGTGATCATAAATTGTAGAAAGTCAAATAAGTACATATGGATAATGGATTTATTTTAATAATGTATGCACGATATTATTAGAAATTTAGGGCATACAGATACGGAGATTAATCCTAATGTAATTACCATTAAGGCATATGATAATGTCAAAAAATAGTCGACATGAATAATTACTTTACCTTTGGGATTTGGGTCATTCATGCAAGAAAATAAATTCCATGTCATTGATTTAGAGCTTCATTACAATATTATCCTCGATCACCCATGGATTCATGTCATATAGATTACTCCCTTCACATTCCAAAAATGCATCAAATTATATTACCAAGGTTATGATCTCATGATTCCTGGTAACCCACAACCCTTTGCCCATTACAGAGCATTATCAGTATATTATCACAAATCTTAGAAATACCCTAGATCAAAGAGATTACTTGTAAACTTGAATTAGAGGAATTTTCCTCTCGTATCCATCCTAATGTGCTTCCACCCAAAGAATTTGGTGCATCCACCTCATGACCACCTCTCTCAAATTGGATTCCAAGTTTAAAATCCTTAACATCAATTGTAGGGAATATGACCTCCAACAAGCACTTCTTGCTTCCAATCTCCCACTATCACTGAAAACACATGGTAGGCCCAAATTTCATCTAAAAATAACATAGGAACATAACGGCCTCAAAAATTTCATACGTTGTGGCCTCATAGAAAATGAGTATCTAGACTACACTTACACACCCCAATCACCTAATGAAAAGATGGCCTCCTACTATCAATCACCAAACTATGCTATCCCTAAAAAAATCATGTATTTTATGGGATATGGGTGTGAAAAACATGAACAAGGTATACAAAAACCTATCCATGTGCACGAGAAAATAGACAGATACAACATTGGTATAGAACCATATGGTGCACCACCAATAGAAGTTGATGCCACCTCTTCTAATTACAAATATATCTCTTCTAAACATGACACCAAACTATGTTCTCCTTGTAGTTTCTATGAATTTATTTTCTGAAACCACCATTTTCACCTTATCCTCTTCTACTATTGAGCTTGATCTTTTATACCCATCCCTCATCGATTGGGACCAACAACATCACATACCAATCGATCTCTTTTAGAATGAAGAAGAAATAATAGATTTCGTGGGGTTATATGATAATATCCATGTTTGGGATCATAAAAAGGTATTCTCCATCAACCTTGATACATGTGCATACTTTGGGAGGAGGCTCGGTTTTATGTTCAACGAAAAGTGAAAATGAAAAAATATCTTCAAAAAAATAAAAGAATAAAAAATCCAAATTCCATAGTGAAAAATACTTTGAGGCACTTGCGGAAAAATAATGTTAAAAATTATAAAAGGATTATAGAATATGTTATAACTATAATATTAAGTGAATCATAATATTTAGTTTATAGTTAAATAATATATAATAACTTATATTCTTATTATTTAAATATAAACTATATATTAGGTGGTTAGTTATTTAATTAACTAACATTAATCGGGAGGTGTGCCCCGTCACTTAAGAAGGTCATAACCCTTTAGGTTATTTAAATATGACTATAGGTCATATTTGGAATTATGGAGGTAATTTAGGTAAATACATGGAGTAGAAGTGAGGAGGGAGTTTTACTAGACTGGATGTAAAAAAATTCTCAGATAGTGGAAATTATTCTACCATGGTTTTTTACCCCATTGGGTTTTTCCACGTTAAATCTCGTGTTATGGTGTTATGTGTATTTATTCATTTATTACTATGTGCACATTTATGTTTGTGTTTATTAATTAATGTTAATAAATATTTCATCCCCTCGTCCTGACATGGTACTAGAGCGGGATTAAATAATTTAATTTAATTCTAATGTTGCAATGGTTGGGAAGTTAGGTGGTTAGTTGGTTAGTATTCTATGTATGGAAGTATTAATGTGGTATGCACATGGTGGAAACCTAATTGGAGATTTTAACCCTTGCGTGAAAACTTGAACTCGAAGAATTACCAGGGCCTAAAAATAAAGGTAAGGTTTGAATATTTTTGTGAAATATTTTATATATTTCTATAGTTTTTAAAAGTGTGCAGGTTAATACAAGATATTAAAAGAGAGAGTAAAAATTCAAGTGAAACCTAGTTCACAGAGGAGACAAGAATCCGAAAATAGGGTTTTCAAATTTTCTTATTGGTCGATAAATCATCTTGTCCCCTAGTGATGTAAAATAATTATTTTCACTTTGAATTTCAAAAACTTATCTCATGTCCTTTCTGGACCCCCTTTAAAAATTACACCTATAGTTTATAGTTAATATAAACTATATTTTTATATACTATAGTTTAAAAAATTCATTTTTATAAACTATGTTTTATAAAAATAATAATAAAATATATAAATAAAATAAATTATATATAGTTTATATAAACCTAGTTTATATAAACTATATTCTATAGTTTATATATAAACCTAAAACTATGTGGCCGGTTATATAAATCAAAATCTTATATTAAAAGTTTTATATAAGGGGGCGGCCCCTTACCAACGCCCCTTCTATCTTCATGCCACTTTCCGTGAGTTGTGCAGCCCTTACTACCCCTACAAAGTGACTAAAACATCTCTATGTAGTCCCCCACCCACCGAAAACCTCCTATGTAGTCCCCCATGCCCTCTCCCTTGCACATTTTATTCCCAGATGGGGATGGTGTGGGGTGAACTAAGGATTTAAAATCCTTTACCATGTAGGATGGTGGCCCAACTTCGGTCACATCACCACATTTTATTTGAGAGCCTTAAGGGCTCGGCTCGGCTTACTGAGAGGCTCACGTATTGTGTGTGTTGGAAATGTGTTGTGGTTTTTTTATATGTAGTTCGGTTAGTTTAATTGTTATATAAAGCTTGGCTAATATAAAATGTGGCTCGGTTAATATGGTTTGGCATAGTTGATTAATATTTGGTTTAAATTGGAAAAGTTATTATATGGTTCAATGATTAATATAACTCGGTGATAAAATCACCGAGTTGGTTCAACCAACTCAGCCGAGTTGATAGAGA
This sequence comes from Taxus wallichiana var. yunnanensis, assembly GCA_018340775.1. Classification (NCBI taxonomy): domain Eukaryota; kingdom Viridiplantae; phylum Streptophyta; class Pinopsida; order Cupressales; family Taxaceae; genus Taxus; species Taxus wallichiana. The sequence goes on along the minus strand of CM031242.1, from coordinate 123,086,710 downwards.
TTCAAACTAATAAGGAGCAAGAGCTCCCAATTTTTTATATACCATTATTATTTTTTAAATATATAAATTATTGTTTTTTTGTTTTTTCAAAAATATCAATTAATCGTAAAAATTATTTCTTTTTTGAAAAAATTTGTAAAAACAATATAATCATTTTGTGTTATTTTACAACATGATGACTAGATCATCATCGTCATTTTGTTAGAAAACTAAATTAAAAACTCATATTTTAATTTAATTTTTGATATCATACTAATACATTTGTGTATAGATTATCCAATTGTGAGAACCTCCTTTGTATGGTGTAAAGTAGTCATTTTCTTTCAACTACGATGATTCAACGACAATAAGGGGATTTATATTAAACTATTTTTTAATCCTCGTTAATTATTTATTTCTATTTTACGTAAAAATGGGGTCTAATAAATTTTCAATTGATAAATCTCAAATGTTGAATGGGAATAATTACAGCATTTGGAAGATTCAATTGAAGGCATAATTCATGGCTCACAAATTATGGGAATTTTTCAATGGGCGAGAGGGATCCTATCGAGAAGATAAACAATTATGGGCAACATTACTACGTATCAATATAAATTACAGGATGCTTTTGCAAAGTGTACAAGATGATTTTCTACTTCATATCAAGAATCAAGAAAGTTTGAGTGAGGTTAGGGGCTCAGTTAGAATTGATGTATGAAGGTACGTGTCTATAAAAATCATCAAATTTATTTTAGAGCTTATGACAACTCCCATGAAGGGAGATGAAAAAGTGATAAATTATTTAGCAAAAATCAAAAATATTAAGTCACAGTTAGATGGATGTAGTTGTAACTTAATTCAGGATAAATTTCTTTATTTTATTATTCAGTTGAATATTCATGAGAAATTTAGAAATTTCATTTCAATTTTGAATTCAAAATATCAAACAGAACAAGACATTCCAGATTTACAAACCCTTAGTGCTCTACTCATTCAAGAAGAGAAAGTAATGACAAATTTTTATTCTAAGGAGAATGCCACTCAAGCACTTCTCGCTCAGAAATCAAAAGGTAAAACCTCTAGATTCAACAAAAATCAAAAGCCAACTTTTAAACCTCCTAGAAAAGATAAGAAACCTGGAAATATAAGAGTTAGCTTTGATGGTAAATTTCATTACTGTGGTAAATTTGGAGGATTATAAATTTAAAAATAATAAGTCAAATTTCAAAAATCAAAAGGGTAACAAATTTGACCAAAATCAAAATCAAAACCAAAACAAGAATCAGAAAAATAGTCAAAAATCAAATGTAATTACTTTGTATGCCACCCTTGTCACTACAAAAGAAAATGAGTGGATATTGGACAGTGGTGCCTCTAGGCACATGACCTTTAGATCTGATATCCTATCTAAATGCAATGAGTGTAATGATTAGATCTACCCGGGTGACCATTCAATTCTTAACGTTCATGTTGGCATAAGAATCGGTTAACATGATGAGATCCCTCTCCACCAATAGTTCGAGAACCCCCAAAATGTGTCACTTTATAAAGTAGTTTTTATAAAAATAAATGATTCCATCATATAGAGAACAAGAAAACATGCACATTTGACAGAACAACACTAAAAAATGAGCTACTAATCAAAAGTTATAGCAAAAACAATTTCTCGCAAATAATGACTTATTTAATTAAAATTTTGTAAACTGATTAAAAAGTTTCCAGAAATGAGGGGAAAGGGTGTCATGCGTATACTCCTTAGAACCGGGAAAAAATGGAGAATAAAATGGTTTAAATTTTTAGGGGAATTTTCCTCCGCTAACCTAGACCTCACCCTTTATCTTCATCAAGCAAAAATACAAGGTTTAAAGAACCACTTAATTCTCCCTAATGCAAAAAAAATCAAATTACTTATTTTCCAAAAGCATCAAATGTTAATATAGAATTAAGGTAAATTCAAACTAAAAAAAGTAATGCGATAAAATCCTTGAAAGTGGAGTCCACATGGAAAGAGGAACAAAGAGTTGTTTTAGATTTGAGAAGGAAACCTAAAAATAAACTATGTTTTAATGTTGTTTGTTGTTGTTGAGCACAACCATCCAATGAAAATGCAGAAAGGAGAAACCAGGGTGTGTAGGATAATGGAAAGTTCTTTAGAAGGCCTTTCCAAACCAAAAAATGACTGTATGTACCATCCAAAACCACCTAAGGATCCTGCACACAGTTTGGGGACACCAAACATTTTCCAGGGGTTTGAAAAGGCCTTGTATGGGCCGTGTTATTTCTCCAAAGGTTTAAAACGTGTCATGGAGGATTGTACAACTCCTTAAGGGTCTAAAACACCCATCAAGTTAGCAAAAATGCGTCAACCCTATAAAAAAGTCTCGGACATGTGAAAAATTCCCAATGCAGTTAGATCCAAGCAATACATGTCATGTTGGCCCAAACAATGTCCTTTGTAATCAGATCTATGCATCTTGAAGTTCATTCCAGGCCTGTGCAGAGATGTGAGCGAGCCATGGCATCGTGGCATAGGAGAATAACCTGTGATAACCCCTAATTTATTTTTAGGTAAACCCTTTACACCAAACTCACACGTGCACTAAATCAAAGAGTCAAATCTATTTACACATGAATTGTTCATTTCACAGATGATGTATTCGAAAAATAAAAATAAATCCATAATAACAAACATTTCACCAGAATCGCTCTAATACAATATTATATTTTTGGATCTTTGATGAAAAATGAGTACACGAGCAATTACAGAAATCAAAATAACTAACAATAAGATGCAATATGATCAAAACTCACAAAGGCAAGAATGGCTCAAAATCAACTCAATGCTCCATGCTTCATATTCACCATGTAATAAAATGATACAATTCAAGTACATATAGGTGGTGAATGTGCAACCTCCTCCTTGATCAGTGGGGAATAAATCTCACTAACAGATACTAAAATTAGAGTTGACTCCACACAAATAGTGAGCCGATTTGAACACAAGTGGTAAGATAACTCAACCTAATTGGTAAGATAACTCAACACAAATACTACAACTAAGCAAGTATATCCATTGAGTGTAGTAAAGCTCCAAGTAAATAAAAAATACAAGGAAAATAAATATCATACAATAATAGTTCAAGGACAAGGTAAAGCAAAATTTTCAAATGGTTTTATTAACAATGTTTTGTTAGTTCCTAAACTTAAAATGAATTTTCTTTCTTGTTCTCAATTGACTTAAAATAACTATAGTGTAACACTATTAAAGGATAAATGGTTTATTATAAATTAACATGATGTTACTATAGTTGAAGGCATTCAAAGAGATGGTTTGTATGTGTTTAATGTATTTCCTTCTACTTCTTGTTTAACAACTCAAATAAGTGACATGTAATTGTGGCATGAGATACTAGGTCATGTCAACTTCAGGAGCATGTATAACATGTCTTGACTAAACCTAGTGACTGGTCTGCCACCTATTTCCCAAAATCATGAAACGTGTGAAGGATGCTTATGTGGTAAGAAATCTGCTAATCCCTTTCATAGTCATCATGATGTTAATTCTTTTGAACCTTTGGAACTTGTCCATAGTGATGTTCGAGGACCTCTATAAGTTCCATCTCTTAATGGTTCTCTGTATGTTGTCACGTTCATTGATGATTTCACTCATATGATTTGGTCTTATTTCATTAAAAATAAATCATATGTCTTGTCAAAATTTAAATAATTTAAAGCTTTAGTTGAAAAATCTTCTAGGTATAAAATTAAGAGGCTTAGGACTGATAATGGGGCATAATACATCAGTAAGAAATTTGAATATTTTTTTGCCAAATTTAGCATTCAAAGGGAACTTACAACTCCATATTCCCCTCAGTAGAATGGGATTGTGGAAAGTAATAGCCACACCATTTTGGAAATGGCTAGGACCATGATGCATTTATCTAAGGTTCCTAAATTCATCCTGGTAGAAGCTATGAACACTACTGTTCATATCTTGAATAAATCCCACTAAAGCCTTAGTAAATTCCACTCCTCTAGAAAAGTGGTCAAATAAAAAACCAAGTGTGTCTCATTTGAGAATCTTTGGTATCCTAGCTTCCCTCTTCATTCTGAAATCAAAATGGAAGAAGCTTGATCAAACCTCTTTGGTATGAAAACTAAATTTCTTAGGATATTTGATCCATCAAAAAGATAATTTATAGAAAATAGGAATGTTAAAATTTTAGAAAAAACCATTTTGTTCTTCTTCTTCATCTTATATTATTCATGATGATTCTAATGAAATTGAAATTGAAATTGAAAATTATGAAAATGATGTAAATGATGAAGAATCTAGTAATGAACCTATAATTGAAATAGTACATGTTTCCTCTATAACTAAAATACCTATATGGGTTGAGTCTATTATTCAAGACTATAATCTTGGAAACCTTCAGAAAATGACTAGAAGTCAATATACATATCATGCTTTGAGGAAATTGTATGAACCTGAACCCCAATATTTTGAATAAGCTTCTTCTAACCAAAGATGGATAGATGCTATGAAATCTTGATTAAAAATAAAACTTGGGAGTTAGTCCCTCCTCCTGAAAAACTAAGTACATTCAGATCTAGATTGAGATAAAAGATTAAATATAAAGCATATGGCGGTGTAGATAAATTCAAAGCCGATTAGTAGCATGAGGGTTTACTCAAAACTCAGTATCAACTACATTAAAACTTTTACACTAGTTTTGAAAATGAGCACAGTAAGGATTTTGATTTCCTTAGTTGCTCAGTATGGTTGGGAAATCCATCATATGGATGTCAAAAATTCCTTTCTAAATGGTGATTTAAAAGAATATATCTATATGACCCAACCTAAAGGATTTGAAGAACCAAGTAAAGAAATTTATGTTTGTAAATTAAAAAAAAACTTTATATGGTTTAAAACAAGCTCCTAGAGCTTGGTATGCAAATATTAACAGTTTTTTAATGAAGTTGGTTTTTCTAACTGTTCATTTGACAATGATTTATTTGTTAAAATTGAAGAAAATATTATCATTCTCATTGTATTGTATGTTGATGATTTACTTATCAATAGTAATTCTAATAGTTTAATTATGAAAATTAAAGAAAAATTAATGCAATATTTTGAGATGATAGACTTAGGATTATTGCATATTTTTGGGCATGACTATATTTTAGGATAAAAATTCTATTGTAGTATCTCAATCACAATATGAAACTAATTTACTTAAAAGGTTTAGTATTCTTGATTGTAAACATGTTGATATTCCTATAGAAGTTGGATGTAAGCTTGATCCTAAACCTACATGTTATAAATCTAACTCTAATTTATATAGGAAACTTGTAAGTAGTTTGATTTATCGAACTATTAATAGACCTAACATTTCTTGTGTTGGAGCCTTATCAAGATCACTGGAAGTTAGCATAAAGAATTTTGTGTTATATTAAGGGCCTAATTAATTTTGGTTTACATTATACTTCTTCTAATAATACATACTTATATGAATATTCTGATTCTGACCATGTTAGTGATGTGATAGATTACAAGTCTACAACTGGATATGTATTCAAGTTTGGTACACGTGTCATTACTTAAAGCATTAAAAAGTAACCAACGTTTTCCATTTCTTCTACTAAGGAAAAATATAGAAGTAGAATAGAAGCCATGTGGTGAAGCACTATTGGAAGAGATGCACATGAAATCTAAAGGAAGTACTCTTCTTTGTGATATTTAGAGTTTCATTTCTGTTACTAAAAATCCAATTCAACATCAAAGGACAAAGCATGTTGAGATACATATGCACTTTATCCAGGAGAATTCTCTCTACGGTGATATAGATCTTCAAGACTACCCGATTTGAAGATCAATTTGTAGACATGTTATTGAAGCTATTGTGTGTTGTGAAGTTCTACAAGTTCCATGTAATTTTTGGCCTTTTATAGTTTCCATTGAGGGGGATTATGCATGAAAATTCTACCTCCTAATATTCGGCCGATTTTGACTCCTTTTCCTCTATACTTATAATCATGTTTAAATCATTGTAAAAATATCTTTTATGATCTATGTAAACTTGTAGAGTTTACTTAAAACGATCCATTGTGTTCATCTATTTTCAAAGGAGGTCCTTGTTTTATAAAAGGATCCTAAAGATGGGGTTTAATAATTTTTCCATGAGAAATGGTGGGATTTAGTCTCACAAATCAACTTTAGCCTAAATCATATTTCCGATTTATGGATTCCAAATCCTTTTGTACCAAAAGGTAAATTGAGCATTATGAAGTTGTTACAATTCCTTCAAAAATGCATATGTTATCCTTAACCTTAAGGGTTTATGGAATTGTAAATCTTATTGTAAAAACATGTAATGTTGGCATATGGATCCACACTTAATATTAAAGGGGAGTATTAGAACTATAATATTAAGTGAATCATAATATTTAGTTTATAGTTAAATAATATAGAATAACTTATATTCTTATTATTTAAATATAAAGTATATATCAGTGGTTATTTATTTAATTAAATAACATTAATCATGGAGATGTTCCCGTCACTTAAGAAGATCATAACTCTTTGGGTTATTTAAATATGGTTATAGGTTATATTCAGAATTATGGAGGTAATTCGAGTAAATACATGGAGTAGAAGTGAGAAGGGAGTTTTACTAGATTGGATGTAAAAAAATTTCAGATAGTGGAAATTATTCTACCATAGTTTTTTTACCCCATTGTGGTTTTCCATGTTAAATCTCGTATTATGGTTTTCTTTGTATTTATTCTTTTTTACTATGTTCACATTTATGTTTGTGTTTATTAATTAATTTATTAATAAATATTTTATCCCCTCATCCCGACATAAGAGACCATTCTTTTAGTGAAAAATTCATTGAGAAACTAATAAAGGAATAACTCGACCTCCTGCATATCCTGCTAGAATAGAAGATGGTTTTAACTTATTAGTCAAAGAAACTATTGACACCAACATCGACATAGTGGAACAACCTAAAATTGTCAATTTAGGATCCTCCCTTAATCCATAAGAGTAGAAAACATTAACCATACTCCCGAGAGTATTCTACGATGTTTTTATTGGTCATATGTGGAAATTATTGGATTAGATACTTCCTTAGTTGTGTAAAATTTATTTTTTCATAAATCAACTTAACCGATCAAACAAAATCTCCATAAAACGTGTCCACGCGCGTGGATCTCCTAGTCACATAAGAGTTTGAGAAATTGTTGGCAGTATGTTTTATTACATTAGGCCTATTGACTATTGATTTGGATTTCCAACATAGTTCATGTTCATAGAAATTGAGTTGGAATTAGGATTTGTATAAATTTTAAGGTTATCAATAAGGCATGTCCTAAATATGATTTTTCTCTTGCTAACATTTATATGATCATTAATACCACAAGTAGGTCATGGTATTTTATCACTCACGAGATGGTTTTTCTAGATACAATCAAATCAAGATAACCAAAGAGAATCAACATAAAATGTCCTTCACAAATCCTTCAGAACTTTCTATTATGAGGTCATGCCTTTTAGGATTAAAAATATAGGGGTTACATATCAGCATGTCATGACCATTATATTTTACGATGTGTTTGCAAAAATTTATAGAATATTACATGGATGAAATTTTGGGAAATTCAAAAACATGTGCCTAACATCCAATGGTCCTTTGTCACCTCTTTGAGAGGCGTTAAGAATACAGTCAAGTTAAACTTAAATAAATGTGTGTTCAATGTTTTATCAAGAAAACTATACTAAAATTGGTTAGATTCTATGCAAACTAGATAAAAATAATACTCAACGTAGAATCAATCCATATATTATTGATAAATTGGATTTTACAATATATAGAGTGTTGGACTCCTACATAGATGGAGTCAACACATATCACGGATCCCACAAAATATGCTCTAATACCTAGTCTCACTCATGTGAGATTATCTATGTGAGTTGTAAATAACAACATCACATTTACATTATTTAGCATATCATTATCTAATGTTCATACTACTATTAAATATTCCTAACATTCACCCCCTTAGTGTGAACATGGGGAGTAAATCAAGTCACTATGAAGTTGTAACATATCACCATTATGCTTGACACTCATAAATTGTGATCAGGAACATATCCAACAACTATTTCATGTGGATACATCAACCAATTGATATTTGGCATCATCCCCACCTCTTGGGAGCCAAACTAGAATGGGAACTATTATCAACTAAAACAATAGCTTTTGTCAAGACTCTTGACTGTTACATAATTGTTTCTTGAATCTCCACATTTTTTTACATCAAGGGAAATATAGGAATAAATAGTCACATTCCAAGTATTATTTTCACACCACACAAGAAAACTAAAAAAACCAAAAAAATATGTCACTAAAGTAGAAGCAACCTCATCACTAGTGACTAACGAGAGGTTGCAGATCAACCTCCTACCTTTGTTGCCTCTGACCTCCAACACTTGTAAATCAAGTAAAGGTATTATTCATTACTTTGATCAGAGGCCTCATCATCTGAATGAATAATTTATTCTCCCAATCACTTTCCTCATTGTCTTCAACAGTAACATAGGCTTTATCTTTCAACTTTCCATCAATAAGGTCATGTGCTCTTTGTTTGCAGTTCAAAATACCATGTCCATGTTGCTTACAATAATGGAAAGTATATCATTTCTAGTTTTTGAAATTTGGCTTATATTTGAAATATGTGCTCGGCTTATTATTTACAACCAATACTTCTTCCTCTGGTTCAACAACTTGACTCCCTTCATCGAGCAATGTAGCAATCACACTTTCAAGACTTGGATTCATTTTGCTCAATGTAAACACAATATTTGACATAGATCAAGGCATACTATTAAGAAGAATGGCCTTAGCATCATCATCTTTCACAGCCTCATTAATCCCAACTAATTGATTTATCAATGATCTGAACTTACTGATGTGAGCTACCATGTTTCCACCTTCTTCCATTTTTAAACCATATAGACATTGCTTCATTGTTATTTGTGCACTTTCAGTTTGTGAACCAAATAGTTTGTTTAGTGTATCCCAAATATATTTAGAAGTTTTCTTGAAATCTACATGATGCAGATATGGTTTAGACAATCCTAAACCAATAATAGCAAGAGCTCTTCTATCTTGTACCTTCTTTTTTGAGCTCATCAGATTCGTTGGTACTACCAGTGTTCCATCAAAAATTTCCCATACGTATTTTCAATCAGCATCAACTGAGTTTGGATCTGCTAGGTGTGAAAGTCTTTCCCTTCAAAATTTTCAACAAGGCTCAATTTTTCCATTTTAAATAACTAGAGACGTCGGTTTCAACCAATAATGTGTCTCAAAATAGACCCAATCACAATGTCAAAAGTAATTAAAGATTACTTTTTAATACAACATAAAATAATTTTTTTTAAAGGAAAAAGATTACTCGATAAACAATGAATGTACTATGGATACTTACACACACAACACACTTGACTTTGACATGGTAATAATTGGATGCAAACTGATCTGACTAGCCACCAATATCTAGAGAAATGTCAGTTTGAACTATGCCCGAATATAGAGAAATGCATGCAATGTAGAGCATTATTAGCACAAACCCACAATTATTAAAACTAGAATCAAACAAAAATCAATAAAAAAACTTATACTCATATAAAATTAATCATTCATGGAGGATAATTGACCCTATTTTTCAATAATGATGAGAGATTCGAGAAAAAGATGCGTAGTAATATCGAGATAGTTGCACGCAACATACACGTGTTGCATTCATTTATGCCTAGGTGGAAATGATTTTTGCTCCAATATAGTGATCTCCTCAAAGAGCTCCAAGGTAAATGCATAGGTGATTTTATTTTTAGACTATATTGCCTACGGATTTGTGATACGTTAAATAATGCACACGCAATACAATTCCACAAGTTGATACATACAAGGTCATAACTAATGAGATGAAAGAGAGCTATGAAGAATAATTGTTCATTCACCATTGACTACTTTTGTATGGAATTCAGTCAACAGATAGGATCAGATCTGATCACCCTCTAAATTGGACGCCTCACTCTATCAAAACTAAATTCATATAAAACTCTCATATCTACATCACATTTCTACTTTGCAAATTGCATAGGATAGTTTTTATATATGAAAAATGGATCAGAATATCTCTGATACCAAATATTAAAATTAGTCAGAGTCTATGCAAACTAGATCACAAATAATACTCAACATAGAATCAATACATATATTATTGATAAAATAGATTTTACAATATATAGAGTGTTGGACTCCTACATAGATGGAGTCAACACATATCATGGATACCACAAAATATGCTCTAATACCTAGTCTCACTCATGTGAGATTATCTATGTGCTTTGTAAATAACAATGTCACATTTACATTATTTACCATATCATTATCTAATTTTCATACTACTATTAAATATTTCTAAAAAATTATTGAGATTCATTATTTCTAGAAGAGGAATTGAAGTGGATCTATTAAAAGTTACAACTATCACCGAAATACCTCCTCCTAAAAAACCTCAAGCAAAGTGTTGCATCTTCCAAGGTAAAATATAAGTTATTCACATATTCATTTCCCAGTTAGCTAATAAATTTCATTCCTTCATCCATATCCTTAAAAATTATGTTGATTATCATATTATTCATAAGGATCACTGATATAAAAACAAGTGAACGTGTAGTTACAAAAATGAAATAACTAACAAAATCGAAAGAATGTAAAAATAACTCAAAGGTAAGATTTCTCCAAATACATTGTTTGGAATTTCTGAAAATGAATATATACATTTAGGAGAGTGAGTGTGTAACTCCTCCATGATCAGTATAATTAGAGCTCAAGATATAAATGTAACTCACACACTTTACATGATCAAACTAAGAGTAACACCCACTTAACTAATAATGATGGCTAAGTGTAATTCTTGTGACTATATCTAAGTGCAACTCCTATAACTAGTACACCTAAGAAATTTTACTCCTAAAGTGTAGGATTAATCCATGTATAGTCCAATAATCCACATAAATAAATAAATTTTATAAATAAAATCATACACTAACACCCCCTTAAGTGTATCTTAGGTGGGCGGAAAGATAAAGTGGTTCCCAACAACAAGGCCTGATGAGGTACTAGATATAATGTAATTATCAAAAAGAAGAGTAAAAGGAGAAAACACGATGGGAAAAAATCTTCCCAAAAGAGAGACATTAAAGAAAAGTGAGGACTAAAAAGCCTCACTAAAAGCTCCAACTACATGTACCCACTTTATATCCTATAAAGAAACCTCCTAGAGAAATTATGGATCGAAGTAGATGTAGTGAAGATTTGATCACCATGGAAGAGTAAAGGAAACCACTAAGTGTCTGATGGATCTCCAACCATGGTTTGGTTGTTACCAAGGAACTATTATCCTCATGAAAGGTATAATATTCAACTAATTTATGAAGGGATGGTGAATCGAAGTAGAATCATTGAAGGAATGTAGAAGGTCTTATAATAGGGAAAACGTTAAGGGTCCCTCCAAAAAGCACCTTAGAAAATATTTGGTGAATCTCGGGAAAATTGGCTTTTCGCATTTAATGATGAATATCAATACATCACAACATCACTATTAAATTCTACTAGATAGTAGCTTTTTATATGCTACTAGTTGGTAGCATTATTTTATGCTACCGACCGATAGCATATAGTATGTTGTCAATCAATAACATAAAAATGATACCATCCAACAAAATTTTTATTGTTAGTTATTTCTATTTCACGAGAATGGAAAATTGAACCCTAAAATTAACTTGTACCCAAAAAATGGCAAACAGGTCCTAGCTTGTACCCTAAATATTCACCAATTTCAAATTTCAAAAACTAGAATATTTTTGAATTAACAAATATTCACCACTAAAATTTTCCATGTCTTGTAATTGAGTAGATGACTGCCTCGATGTCCGATGGGTCCTAAATCAAGATTCCCACTCCCAAAATTAGGTGGATCAAGAAATAACTCCTTTAATATTGGAAGGTGATAAGGATATGGTGGAGGTGGGTCCCCATCACTTTTGTAGTCATTTTTGCTAGAAGAAAAGTCATCATCATCAAAAATATGCTCAATATCATAATTTTCATCAAGTATTAGTGAATCACTGAAGAATCAAGGAGAGACAACATGAGAAAAGGAATATAGATGAGTTTAATGATCAACTACATGTACTACAATGATAGTATAATTATGCAACTATCTGAAATATATTAAATATATAGTGAACTCAACTTGTATGGCCTAAGTAAGGTGAGTAATATGATAGAGTGAAAGAAGATTAGTTGATAGTGATGAAATACTTATAATTTTATTGAATGTTCCTCCACTCAATTCAATAGACCCTCTCCCAAACACCTATGTAGTATTATCGTCACCCAATCCGATAGTGGACATGTCACATGGCTCCAAAGAAGTGAACTCCATGTGTGAAGAAGCCATATGATGTGATGCTCCAGAATCAATAATATAAGAAGGAGTTGATGGTACAACTGCAACCAAGGCTCTCCCATTTTCTCCTTTCCTAATTCTTACTTTTTCCATATTCATCTTCCTTGGAAGATTCATGGGTTGATTAATATGGTTTGATATACTCAAGGGAACCTATGTTTTTCTTCTTGAGAAGACTCATGAGGTATTCAAAATGTTTCTTCAAAAAATTTATTTCATCATGTTTTCCTTTTTAATACCCACATTTGATCCACTTTTTTATACTTAACAGTAGGAGAGGGTGATCTAGAGTTTTATTTTGAGGTGGGTTGATCTTTATTTCTCTCGTGATCCTTGTTGTTTTGTTTCTTCTATTTTGAATCCTTTTGTATGGCATGCCTTGCAAGTGTAGTTTAGTGTACTTTAGTTTACCCATTTGAATCAGTTTATCTTGTTTCCAAGTTAATTCAATAACAAATTGATTAAAGGAGGGAATTTTCCATTATGCTCCAAGTGCTCTTTTGGTTGCATGGAAGGTAGAGACAAAAACATATTTTTCATGACCTATTTTTGAGGGGATATAAAGAATAATTTTTTATTTCTTCTTGTCAATTCCACATTCTTTCATTTTCCTTCTCAAAGATTTAAATTTTTGAAGAAGTCCTAAGTGTGTCAAAATTTCTAGGGATAAGACTAATCATATAATTTTTTTCAGTTCACACCCTCTCATTTCATCTTGTTTCCCAAAGATTTGTTCTAAGGTGTCCCATTTTTACTTTGGGTGATAATTAAATGCAATCAGATATCTAGTGACAAATAAATGGAAAAGAAGTCATAGGCTTCTTCACACTTTTCAAACCATTTAGCTTTTTCAATTTTTTTTTGTTAGATTAGTTTACAAACTCATAGTTATTTGGTAGAGATTATTTTTTTCGTAAAGTGAGTGACATGAAAGTATTCCATTTTTGATAGTGAAAGGGGGAAAGTAAAATAGAATTAGAATCCATTTTTGTTTTCAAAAGAAGAGAATGATTATAGAAGGAATCACAGATTACACCCCCGAATTAATATGTTTGACCCAACCAAATTTAGCTCTTTAGAATTGAGTGTGTTTTACAAAATAACAGTTTCCAATAGAATAATCATGAAAATTAGGAACTTTTAAAATAAATCACTCTAATTTGAGTTTCCTATCAAAACATACAAGCCTTTCATTTTTCCGCTCATTAATTTTTTAATATTTTCACTAAAAATAATAAATGGTAGCAAAAACTTAGAGGGACCTAATAAATAAATTTAGGACAAAATTAAAGAGGGGGTGGATATAAGTACCCACTATTAGGAATCCATGAAATTTATCCCCCATATGACCACACCATGTGACCAACCACTAGATTTTTTAAGGGCATAACCCTCACTTAGCTAACAATGATGGCTAATTGTAACTCCTTTGATTATCTCTAAGTGTAACTCCTATGAATTGGCACCTAAGAAAGCTTACTCCTAAAGTGTAAGAATAATCCACATAAATAAATAAAATCCTACACTAACATTTATTTCAATGGGGTCTCGAATGCCAATAGGCATTTACACAATTGAAACAATACTTATCCAATCCACTTGTTTTAATCCACCTACACTAGGCGAACCACTTTTTCTATACATTTTTTCTACCTAGTTTATTATAGCCATGATCCTATCACAATATGAGCACAACATGAAGAAATATTTTTTTATTATCTTAGCCACACATTGATATCCTATGAGTTAAATTACCCATAGATTGAGAAGGCATATTTAGTTGTCATATTTACTTTCCAAAATATTCACCATTATCTCTTGAATAATAAGACCAATATCATCTCCAAATTTGAACCACTCAAGTATATCTTATCTAAACTTGTCCTTATCGGAGGATGAAAAATTGGATCATTTTACTTAGTGAATTTGACATTGAATATGTCAATCAAAAAGTAATTAAAGGAAAAGTGCTTGGTGACCAATTTGGGAAGCACCGTTTAAAGGCACAAATCCTTTGAGTATTGACTTACCGATGCATCTATCTTGTTTTTCAAAGATTCCACTACCTATAAAATATACTTTGATGGGCCATTCAAATTTCATGGATTTGGTGCAGGATTCATTATTATTACCCCTACTAGTGATCTTATTCCAAGATATTTTAAAATTGGTTTTCCTTGCACCAATAATAATATGAAATATGAAGCCCTTATTGTTGGTCTCAAAGTTTCCATTAAATGGAATATCAAATAATTCCAGTTATAGCTGACTTGTATAATTATCAAATAGGTTACTATTAAATACAATGTCAAGGATGATATCTTATCCCCTATAAACATATAGTAGACAACTTGAAGGAATATTTTTCCATATCACTTTCTAATAGATCCCGCATATGCAAAATAAGTCAGAGATGTTATGGATACTATTGGATCTCTCTTTATATAAATCTAGATAGCAAAGTGAATTATGATTCCTTGTTAAACATTTCACAGTACATGTTTATGATATGCCAAAATTTTGTTTAGTATGTGTGTTTTTGGTCCATTTTCCCCTTTGTACAAATACATTTATAATTACTTACAAGATGGTACCTTTCCACTCAATATTTTCCATTCCCAAAAATTATCCCTTATCACACACATAGCTTAGTATACCCTCCTTTGGGGCACTCTCTATCGTCAAGGATATATGGGACCTTATTACACTGTCTCAATTTGAATGATTCAATCCAAGCTACTAAAGAGTTGTGAGAAGACATATATGGTACTCATACTAGTGGCATCATTTTAGCTAAGATACTTTTATGCATATGTTACTATTGGCCCACTATGGAAACAAATTGTCATCAATATGTGGAAAAATGTGTCTTGTACTTAAAATATGGTAACTTGATTCACATGACATCTCAATACTTATCTCATATTACTACATCTTGGTCATTTTTAAAATGGGTGATTGATCTCATAGGCAATATCACACCTACTTCATCTTATGGCCATAAACATATGATCTCCACAAATGAATACTTCACCAAATGGGTTGAGGTTATCCATCTCACTTATGTAACTAGTGCTTAGATATACAAATTCGTCATAAACCACATAATTTTTCGTTATGGGATTCCTTATTCCATTGTTTCAGAAATGGTAAATCTTTGAAAAATATACAAGTAAAGACCTTTTTTCAAGGATTCAAAATAAGTAAAAATGGTTTATCCCCTATTACCCTCAAGGTAACGGGAAAGTTAAGGCCACTAATAAAATGCTTGTTTGCATCATGTAGAAATTTGTTAGTAAAATAGGTCCCAATTAGAACCTCCAAATTCGTTCTTCCTTATGGGCTTACCGTACCTCCATCTGATTTACATATGGGAGCCACACCATACTCCCTTGTCTTTCACACTGAGGCCATTATTCCCTTAGAGATTGAGCTTCCCTCCTTGCATATATCTACGAAGGAATATGTTAGTACTCATTTTGAACCCATATCTAAAGTTGGATTGACTCTTCACAAAAAAAATCCCTTGTCCTTGAAACCTTCTTTACATAGGTTTAGTCACCATATAAAATCTCTCTTTAACCTACGTTTCAAAATAAAAATGAGACTATACTTGAATAAAATCACCATATTTTTATACTAACTCTTTAGAATGATCTCTCGGGATGATAATGGTTTAATTGGTTCAAAAGTAACATGGTTAAAGCTTAATGTATTGGTTATGGATGCATGAATGTTCAAACGTATACTTCTTCCTATGAAAATATATATTTCATTCATTCATGCATGTAAAAATGTGAATTACGCCCCATCCTCTAACAAATTTCTATTTTTAAAGAATTTACGCACATGTAGAGTTGTTGAGTATATTTACGGTTTATTTTAAAATTTAATACACAAAAATTATCCCAAGCCCCAATATGGAAATATACCACAGAATCTTACAAGGATGGAGTGGGTTTGTTTTACAATATTACATATTTTTATAAAGTGTGCCTCATATGCAAAAATTCAAATTGTATCTCGAGCCCTCGTGGCCCAAAATGACATGTGTCATCTTATCAAAAAAATGTGGCAAGAAGACATCTCATGAACACTTGCACTCAACATTTTCACATTTCATGCATAAATACAAAATGCATCCAAGTGTTTAAGGCCCAATAAAGGACATGTTTTTTTGTCATTACACTCGATATTAGGTATCCCATTCTACTTCATAGTTTTTCACCTTTTCAGTTAAATAAAATAATGTAAAACGTTCCCGAGCTCCACTCCCCAAAAAAGAGACACATAAATGACCCTTATTCAAATAATAAAATTAGAAATCGATGGCTAGGATCGAAGGAGATACATTTATGGATTCGGTCATTAATTATTTTCAAATGAAAGGACAATAGGATTAAAATTTTGTGAAGTGTTGGGCCATTGGAATATTGACTAAGTATGAAGGCACGTGGGTGAGTGGGACCCCACTATAGAAGGATACACAAGGAAAAAGTGCACAAGAGAAAGAGTTAAGGAGGCATATGGTTCACGTGGCACAAGAAAGGAGATTCGGGACTTAGCTGATTTAAGAAAAAAGACAAAACACATGAAAAGTGTGATCGGTCATGAGTGGATAAGATGCCACTTGGAAACAAAGCAGGCCCAGAAAGAGCATGCCAGCGATGGGATCTTCTAGAAGACCATCATGAGATGGAGTGGAGAACTCAGGCCTAAGGAAACATGCTCACTGAAGGACCACATTTGACGCTTGGCGACATATCTGAGGGCGTGGCAAGGCAAGTTGGTAGTGTGGGAAGGAGATAAATATAAGTGCCTACGGATCAAGAAGGGGGATATACAAGGAGAGAACAAGACATACACTAAGAGAAGAAGGATATACACAAAGAGAGAGAGAGATAACATGGGTGAAGCTCTATAGGATTACTATGAGTGGATATCTGATGCAGAAAGGAATGTACTAATCTTAGCATTGCAATTTATTTTTCTTTTGGCATAGTTATACAAGCCTAGTGATGTGCATGACTGCGGTCTACCCTCCATGGCTCTTTGTAATGAAATGATGAATATAATGAGGTTACCTATTCCAATTAGATATGAATATCAATGGGTTTCATGTATATTTTGTTCATAGAAGTTATTTTTCCTTTCATGCTATGAATGAATAGTTGTAGCTTTCTTTTGTTATATTATATGTTATGGAGTCTTTTAAAACACATGGTCTCGAAGAAGCTATAAGGATATGGAGGCCATCCCGAGCCCCTGTAATCCTTGTATGTCTAAAATTCATTCCCGAATACTCTTATACCAATCATTGATGAATGATTCCCACTAAAAACTCACATAAAAGAGAGACTCGACACCCGTGCATGCCTCAATTGAGCACTCAAAATCTGCTGGGTGATCGGTCGACCCACATGGGATTCCTTATTTTTATAGTGGGAGTAAAATTGACTACATCTTGGTTACATTTCCGAGACATCTTTTTGAAGTTGTAGTGGGATATAACATGCATCATGATCATGTAAAGAGTAATGACAGATTGATTAACATTGGAAAAAGTTGAATCATGGTTCAAGAGCACAAAAGATGAATTTTCCCAGAGATTCAACACTGGACCTGAGTTTGATACACATAGATGGGTAGATAATAATATCTACCATGATCCGTATTAGACTTTTTCTGCTACTTCCCAATAGAGTTTTTGGGTGGGTTTTAGCCTATGTATCTAGATCAAGTTGGCATCATGGATCACGGATATGGACCAAAGAAGACTACCAAAGATTGGAGGATGTAGATCTGACATGGACCCATGCTGTAGATCACTAGTGGGGATGAGTACTAGATAACTTCACTCTAGAATAAACCATTTCCACGTATTCTTGCCCAGAGATTACTGAGTTTGAGTTTCTACAAGAACCTAGAGGATCGTTTCTATGTGTTATTCCTCTAGATATGAAGATATTGATGGTTACCATGAGTTTAGAAGTGCTCCCCATGGTCGGATAAACCATTTTGAGCATTGGGTAAGGAAGCTCAAGTGGAGGAAGATGGAAGATGATACGACAGAAAAGGAGAGGGAAGAAAGACGGCTCAAGTATGGTGAAGCACGTGAAAGGGAGATTACTAGATGATGTGAAGCTGCTAGTGTGATGGATCTATGGAGACAGACATTGCGGGAAGGAGTTGAGGTTCACATGGAGGATGTGGAACCTGAGTAGTCTATGCTACCCCATCTTGGAAAGTGCATGAGGGAGACCCCTTGGCTTCTGGTGTGATTTCGTCATATGGAGAAAGGAGAGTCATTGGTGCATATTTGAACCCACCTAGTGAATGAGCCACGACACTTGGTTTTCACAAACTAGGAAGAAGTATCTAGTAAAGGAGAAGACATTAGAAGTAGAGGTGCCCAAGCAACCCACCACCTTGGAGGAGTCACAAGAGGAAGAAGAGAAGGTAGAATCTTCTGACCAGAAGTAACCTCTCAGGAAGAAGTAGAGGATGGATGAAGAAGTTGACTCGGAGGTGACCGAAAACTTGGAGAGATATCTGGGAGAAGGAGAGGATGAGAGTGTAGGAGGTGACGAGGAGGAGTTAGAGCTAGAAAAGATAAGGAACCTTTGGAACCTTTTGTATTTAGTGTTTATGACTTGAAGGAATAAAGTGGGGATGAAAAGTAGGATTTCGTATTCACACGATAAAAAGACACACAAGGTGATGAAGGAACTAAAGATACAAAGGTAGATGAGAAGGATGCCGAGAAGTAGGGAGCCACTTGTTTTACCAAGGAGTAGATAACTAAAGTGGTAGAGTGAGAAGTGAAGAAGGTGCTCGAGATCCCTATAGACCAGAAGTTAGAGCGGAGTGTAGACATAGTGCTAAAGGAAGGGAAGGAGGAGAGTGGTGAAAAGGGACATGATAGCCTAAGAGGCCCCGCTCTGACAATCAGCTTCCCTAAAGGCACATGCTTAGGTAAAAGACCTCTCGATGTAGAACAGAGGTAGATAATGGGCAATGTGGATGATTCAAGGAAGGTGTTATGCACATGATTCTAGAGCACAATACCCACTGAGAGACTTATCATCATGGGATCATTTCAAAAGGAGGGCACGTACCCCAGGACCAAGAAGATGCTTTCTTGGGCATTTGAATCCCATGTCGATGAGCCAGACTTTGAAGTCTACCAAAAGGCACTTATCATGCTGCCAGAGTCTAAGGGAGACAACCCCTTAGTGAATTCCCAGGATCTCTCAGATGAGCAAGTGTGTAATGCTCTAAACAAGGTCGCGGTAGAAACAAAGGTGAGGCTATTCATGTAGAACGAAAACATAAGGGCCCTAGAGGGAAAGCTGGCCAAGAAGGAGGAAGAGTTGGCTAAGGTGGTCAGAAGCTTAAAACAGGAGGAATTAATCAACGCATAGCTAAAGCACAAGCTTAAGGAGGAAAAGGTAAAGGTTCGGGAGGTCTACAAGAAAGTAGACTCAATAAAAACTGGCATCATTTTGAAACACCTAGATATAACGCCTATCCCTCAGAGGTATGCATCAAAACTACAATCCCTAGAAGACGTAACACACATCCTCACCATGGAGAGGTGCCCCTTGGCATTAGAATGTGGAGGAAGTGGCCATGTGCTTCAAGGAGGAGGACCAGTTAAAAGTGATAGCACTTTTTGCCGAGTACAATCAACTACTCATGGAGATCAACATCATTTCCCGGGTCTACGAAGCTGCATATGACACATGCATAGATAGAGATAAGGTGGCGAGCTCCTTGGTCACCACACTTGAAGTAGAGCTGAAAGAGTTCTAGGAGAAGAACAAGGGGAATAGTGCAAAGAGGGAAAAGGTTCTGGCTGAAGTAGAAAAGAAATCATAGGTGATTGAGGCTTTAAGAAGCTCAACTAAGGCCCATTGAAGGAACTATACCCCCAGATTACAAGGAGAATGGACAAGATCACAGGACCTAGGAAAGGAAATGGAACAAATTGTGAACACCTTGGGCACCCAGGGAGCTAGTCTAAGCTTTGATGAAGTAAGCACCTTGGTGGGTGACCTATGCCAGAAGGTAAAGGGTGAGGTCAAAGTATGGAACAAGTTGGAGGTAGATCTATGACGGGACTTTCCAGAGTCTTCTGAATTAATTTCCACCCCCATTCTTCATTCTTTCCCCTATTCTTTCATTCCTTATTCATTTTTGTAATATTTGTCTACATCTTGGTTCCATTGAACCAACTTGCACCTTGGTCAAGTAGAATGTTTCCAAGGGTAGAGAACAGTGTAGTGTGGGGTGATGTTGGGCCCCTGGAATATTGACTAAGTATGAAGGCATGTGGGCGAGTGGGACCCCAGTTATAGAAGGATGCACAAGGCAAAATCAGGTAGGGAAAGGGTTAAGGAGGCCTATGGTTCACGTGGCACATGAAAGGAGATTCGGGACTTAGCTGATTTAAGAAACAAAGGAAGAACAAGTGAAAAGCATGATTGGTTGTGAGTGGATAAGAGGTTAGCCTAACAATAGGTGGCCCAGAAAGAGCATGCCAAGTAATGGGATCTTCTATAAGACCATCATTTATATGGAGTGGAGATCTTAGGCCCGAGGAAACATGCTTGTTGAAGGACCAAGTTTGACACTCGGCGATGGATATGAGGGCGCGAAAGGTGAGTTGGAAGTGTAGGATGGAGATAAATATAAGTTCTGCGGATCGGGAAGGAGGATATACAAGCAAAGAACTAGACGTACACTGAGAGAAGAATGCTATACATAGAGAGAGATAACATGGGTGAAGCTCAGAGGATTACTGCGAGTAGAGCTCGATGTAGAAAGGAATGTACTAATCTTAGCATTGTAATTTATTTTTCTTTTGGCATAGTTATACAATCCTAGTGATGTGCATGACTGTGGTCTTCCTCTATGGTTCTTTGTAATAAAACGATGAATACAATGAGGTTACCTATTATAGTTAGATATGAATATCAGTGGGTTTCATGTATTTTTCGTTCATGAAGTTCTCTTTCCTTTCATGTTATGAATTAATGGTTATAGCTTTTTTCTATTATATTATATGTTATGGAGTCTTTTAAAACACATGTTCTAAAGAAGCTACAAGGATCTGGAGGTCGTCTTGAGCCCTATAATCCTTATATGTCTAAACTTCTTTCCTAAATACTCTTATACTAATCATTGATGAATGCTTCCCACTAAAAACTCACATAAAAGAGAGACTTGGCACCCGTGTGTGCCTCGGGTGAGCATTAAGCTTCTGCTAGGTGATAGGCTAGCGCACATGGGATTCCTTCCTTTTATAATGGGAGTAAAATTAAGTACATTAAGTGTTTTGTACTCATACATTATGGTGATGAAATTGAGCACTCTACAACCCTAAAATTGTAATTTTATATTGTGAGATTGAGGTTTTGGATTACATAGAATGGTGTTGGGGTAAATTGAAGTGATCAATAAGCATATGTGATTGGGATCTTAAAGAAATTACATGAGCACGGGTAATTTATTTGGAAAAATTAAAGATATCTTAAGTTTTTCATTTTTCATAAGGATTTTTAAGTAACACAAGTGATCTGCATTTCCTCTCCCACACATGGTTCTTCCCTTGATCTCTATAGTACCCAGATAACCAATTATCATTTTCTACAAAGCAAGATGAAGATAAAAACAACTAGTACCATCTTTACTTCATATCTCATGAGAAATTTAGATGAAGTGATTGATACAAACCTAGGGAATGTTGACTTAGGATATTTTCTCAGTAAAGATTGTGTGTCTCATATAAAATTGATCATATGGTAGAAATAAATTCTAGTGGTATTTTCCTTGTTGTTTCTTTCTCACCCTCAATATAATGCCCAGAATTGCTATGGGCTTGTGCTAAAAATTACATTTTAGAAACCAAGGAAGGATTAAATAGAATTGGTGTTAGATTTCTCTAGTTATCACGTAGATCATTCAAAGTAATATTGGGATTACCTAAAATCAAGAGGGTGGTGGAAATCGACATACACTTAACATAATGCCTATGGGCTACCCAATATGTAGAATATTCCAGGACTATAAATAGTCATTTGTTGGTGAAAAATAGGGGTTCTTCTACCAAGGTACCAAAAAATTAGTCTGATCAGCCTTTGTGGAAGATGTTGACGACCTTATCACTCTTTAAGAAAAATTGTAGGCTTAAATATTGCTTACAAATTTTGAGATTGGATGTTTAGCTATATCCATCTCATTTTTTTTAGCACTGAGAGAATATTTTTTGGAAAAAATTAATAAGAACATATATCCATGATCAGCTCATAAATATGGTCATACAAATTAAATATGGTAACACATTTAATTTTGAATTCTACATGATGTCTTACCTTTTTATAATGTTTCATGCCACAAAGATCTCCTAGGAATCTTGAGACCGAATGAATTCTCTAACCGTAGAGTATATGATGTGTACCCCCAATTGAACGTAGAGAATCATAAGGTAAAAATCAAAAAGGTACATGATGCCTTTTTGCAACCATCATATGTCTTGTTTGACGAGAATCGAAACAATTCAAAATATTTAAATCTGCAAGAAGGGTAATCAATGACTATGGATGTTATTTTTATTCAATTTATAATTATTACTTATATAAGGGTAAGTGGTTTCCAAGGGCACTCTTGGAACTCTCAAAATAGTTGGCGAAGTTCATCATTTAATATTTAGTAATCATAATACTAATATCAAGTTCCCAATCTCAATTGGGAGGTACACATGTCCATAATCATGAAGGCTAGGCTTCTATAAGAGGAGATGAATAGGTTAAACATGGAAAATTTCCAACCAAGGCCAAATTATGATATTAAATAGGTAATAAGTGAGGTTTGGGGAGCTCATATGATCACGAGTCTCATTATGAATATTTTGGATGAACTATAGAGATGAAGAAGAGGTTAGACTAAGAATTTTTCTAGAATGACTCGAAACAAGTGATTAACTACAAGGTAACAGTTGTACCTCAAGGTTTTGTAAATGATACTCAGGTGGTAAGCCCTTTTTACACTAACATAAACCTAGCGGGACAACCTATTTAATCAATAGGTTGGAACCACATAGAAACAACATAATTGCAGGTCAAGATCGTTGATCTCATGAGAAGGACTTTAACATGGTTGACAACTAAGGGGTTAGATTTTTAATGCAAAATAATGTGTTACAAGAATTTAGAGAGTCAATAATTATCCAAGATGAAATCCCCCCTTTGAAATAAGGGGAAATAAAAATGGATCCTCTAAAGGTAAATGCACCTCAACTTCCATCAAATAATCCAACCATTAGGATGATAGAGGATCCATCACTGCTACAAGTAAAACATGTACCTCCATGTCCCTCTTGACCCAAAAGGTTGAAGAAATACTAATGAAAACCATGAAGGATTCCCCCATCACCCAGGTAGTTCCATTGCATGCCAAGACCCCAAGTTCTTCCAAACCTAGAACTCTTATGGTAGTCATTCGATGATCATCTAGTAAGGGAAAAATAATGAGATGATATTTACCTAATATTGACCAAAATCTCAAGGTGCAAAGTGGTGAAGAAAAAGAGGAACATGGTGTCGAGATATTTTGAAAGAAATAAAAAGATAGGGTTGAATACCACTTAGATAGAGTTACAAGGACATAAGAGGTAAGGGATATCACAACTATGGGAAGATGTGGAATTTTTTTAGGAACCTAAAGAGATTGATTCAGTTTCACTAGATGAGGTGTGAGAATATCTTATTGCAATATTATCCCATTAAGGAGTAAAACCACAAGTTGAGGTGATTGATTCAGTTCCACTAGGTGAGGGCAAGAGAATCTTATTATAGCAATGACTCAAGACGTAATAAATCGAGAGATTGAAATAGTAGATGTAGATAAGGAAGAAGAAACCCATACAAATTTTTTTGTTAACTTATTATAGGACAAAATGAGAAAGGATTTGATAATACCCCATTGAACAACCAATTATCTGAAAACCCATAATTACATAGTGAATAGGTAAGTGTAGAAACTCAAAACATGCAACAAACAAAGGTTACAATGTCCGAATTGAAATAATTCCACTTAAGCTAGAAGTTCTCGAAAATTCACTTAAGAAATTAATTTCCTTCACATACGTACTGACCTCAAGAGGATGAAAATACCACAACACAAGAAAATACAAATGCTCTTATTGACCCCATGGAGGACTCATTAGATAAGGTCAACAAATCAATTATAATTCATGAGGTAGCTAAGATCAAGGAAAGTCAACAATATTGTGATGCAATTTAAGAACCATCCCATGTAGTGGTGTTAACCAAGGAACCTACATGTAATGAACAAGAAATGGGGCATGAAGGAATATTTAATCCACATGTTGAACCAAAGGAGGTGATGGTGGGGACTAAATTCTGAAAAATATAGTTAGCAATCACATATTTTCTCCATGTAGCTTCTAGGGAGATTGTTACTTATTCTAGTACACCGTAGTAAGTACTTGAGGCCCCAAGGAGTGGAAATGTCCCCATAAGAGGATGGTTAAAATCAGTTCTCCTAGTGACGAGAAGGATAAAGTACAATTGGAAACTATTAATATTTAAAATGTTCTATTTTTTAGACCTCAAAGTGCCCCCAAGAAATCTAGGATAGTATCGAAACCCTCATATATCCTCAGGGGCATAGAACATTGGAAATTGTAACTCTTAAGGAGATGTACTAATATTTGAGGCCACAATGAATAAATACTAGATTATGCATGTTCCATTAGGGAATCCCACAACAAACACTTTGAAGCATGAGGCTACAATGGCCATAGGAGGCCTTATCCAAAATATTGATAAGGATAAGGAAACCAAAAATAGTTAAGAGAAAAGTTGATATTTTATCAACCTATGTGCAAAAATGGTTACAACCTCCTACTGAAGGACAAGAAATTTCCACTACAATAACTCCATATTTCCTAGCAAAAAGAACAAATGAGTCAACATGAAATAATAAATTCTATAACAAGGTGGAAAGAAGAATTGACCAAGAAAGGCATAAAATCCATAAATAACACTTTGGATTGCTATAAGCAGCTCTAAAATCAGCTAGAAGAAGCAAAGTAACAAATAGAAAAATGTAAGGATGAGATTCATTATTGGGAAGGACTTCTACCTAAACTTGAGGCAAGAACTTAAATGGATGACCATTTGGTAGGAGGAAGGTATTGTTCTACTCACCAAATAGGGGAATAACATACCTATGATGGGGGCATCCAATTAATAATGAAAAATCTAAATCAAAGCATCAATGACCTCATCACAATGAGAGATAAAACATGGGATTGCATTGATGATATTTGTAGTTCCCACTTCCCTTTGACATTGTTTGAGATCATCGATCCCGACACTATTGATCATATTTTGGATATTAGTATGTTTTGATGTAGTATGATGTGTATATGCTAGATCATGGATTCCTATGGACATTATTATGTTTTGCTTAGTATGATGGTTAGATGTTAGACTAAGGATTAATATTGATCTGGATTCAGCTATTAGGCTTGATGATCATTGAGACATTATTATTATTATGTGGATGATGATATACTAGTTGACATGGACAAGTTATTGATGTTGATTTTAGACATGTGACATTGATATTATGAATAGCTCTAGTATAGAAATCTATTGGATGATGATATAGTTGCAAATTGAATTTAAATGATAAATGTTAAATTCTTGATATTGTTGTGATTTGGATTTAATAATTGTATGTTTCTTATATCATTTGGATGTTCTGATATGGCCATGAGGCCAAAGGGGTATTTTTCATTTTGCAGGTTAAAAATCACAACAATGTCGGGGGAATAGAGACTAACCATATTGGAGTTTAGTGTGAAATCAACAAGGGTCACCATGGCAACTGTGTTTGATCTGTGTGTTGTGTTGTGTTAGGATTTCCCATGGGGCATATATGTGTTTTTATTATGTGTTCCCTTTTTAATTATTGTTGTATGTATTTTATTTGTAATGTGTTTCTCCCTTTTATTAATTTAAATGTGATAGTATAATGCAGGAGTCATATAGTTAAAATTTTAATTAATTAATTGGGGAGTGGAATGTAAGGAAATAATATTGTTGTCTTGATTAATAATTAAATTTGATTTATATTATGTGCAACCATAGGATAAATAAATAAATCTTATGTCAAAACTTGTAATAAATGGAGTCATAAACTTTAATGCATGTGTAAGAGGATGTAAGAGTTGTGTAAGTGAAATGATAGATTGTTTAAAACAGATTTTGGAGTGTAGAACACTCCATCCTCTTTGAAACTCGGATTTGGTCTTGGGAGCTTAAATTGGAAGCTTGTGGGACAAGTTAAACTTGTCCCACACCTCTCAAAATCCTCCACCAACCATGCCTATGGTTTGGGAGTAGATTTTAGACCTTTTTATTAAATTTTGAAATGATTTTGTGTAAGAATTTATTGCACTTGTCTTACATATTTTTAATGCATCCCTTTTTGAGTATGGGTTGAAATTGTGTATGTAAGTGATTTTGTCATTTTCTTTTATGAGATTTGTTGTTGATGTTGATTGCATTCTTGGGGGATGAGGAAAAATGATGTGGCATCCCACATGGATCCACATCACCCTATCTCTTTCCTTCCCTATAAAAATGAAGCTTCTTTCTCTTTTGGAGGTTGTTGAAACTTTTTTATTGCACTCTTGGGTCAAATTTTTTTCTCTTGCCTTTGGAGCTTGCTTTGTGGAAGAGCTTGGATTGATTCACATGTTTGTACATTTCTATTTTGGGACTATTTTTTTATCATTAAAAGAACTGTTGTTTTGGAAACAAGTCTCCATTATGGAGAGGTAGGCTCTCACTATTTTAAAATTGTTGTTTTTCCCTCTTTTAGCATGAATTTTTGAATTTGTTTGTGTTTGTAATTCTTAGAGGGATGGGTAGAATGCTTAGGGCATGGTGTGGAGAGAATAATATGAGGTTAATTAGAGGATGGATAAGGGATTTTCCATTGGCACTTGTCTTGAGGAGGGAGTGTTGGTTTGGAATCCACCTAGGAAAAGAATATGCATGCATTTCTTACTTTGGGGGAGGTATAAGGGATAAATTTAGAGGAGGGATAAGGAGGGGTTGAGGAGGGATAAGGTTTATGGGATGGTTATGTTCTTAGTGGTTGTTGTAGGTGGATGTCCAATTTCAACATGGGAGGCATAAGGAGACCTCCATAGTTCTTGCTCTTGTTTGGCTTGCTTGCTCAAGCCTTTGTGATTATATGATTGTTTTCAAATGTAGTTGAGAACTGCTGCCTTGTTTTGATTTGTGCCTTCTTTGATTCTTGTGATATATGAGTGTTTCTTTCTTGTGAAAGAAGTCCATGTTTCCATGAGTTGAATTATCATGCTCCATTTCAATATGGTTGGGGCTCGGGGGCCAATGGGGAAAGATGGCTTCTCCTTTCCCATTGGATGTCTTGGTTGGGTGGAGAGCGTTGCCTTTTCCCCTTTCTTGATGTCATTAGAAGAATGAAGATGAATAACTAAGCTTGCTTCTATTTGGAGAATAAAGACAACAGTTTGTGAGTCATCCTTTTTGTAAATTTTAAATGTAATCCTTCCCACTTTAAGTGGATGCATGTAATTGATTCGAGATGAGAAATCTTTACCTTGTAATTTGAAAGTTGTAATTTATTTTGAAATTTAAATCATATCCTATGTTTTTTATTTTAAATGAGAAAGATTCACTTTCCCTTCCTCTGTTTTAAAAAGAAGAATATGATACAGTTTGTAAGTTTCAAATTGGAATGTAAAGAAAGGAGTTCAATTGTAAAATTGTTTAAATTCAATAAAGGAATCGAAGTTCTCTTGATATACCTTGTTGCAATATTGTTGTTGGATATAGATGAATGAAATACATTACTTTCCCAATTGCATTGTTATCTTGGAAATCACATGACTGTTAAATTCACAATTGTTTTGGAAAGAAAAAAAAACGTATAAAAAAAAGAATCAAATCTTTGAAATGAGTTGATAAAAGTTAGGAATAAACATTTCATATTGTATACATGTATTTTTGAATCAATTATATGTCTTAGAAATGAAATGGATATGTTTTCCTTAATCGAAAATTGCATATTAAATTGTAAATTCGTGGAGAAGAGAACTCTGTTTTAAGTTCATAATTCTGGCATCTTCCTTTTTAAATAAAATGAGCAGTTCAACTTTATACTCAACAATAAATTATGAAACTTGAAATTTACACTTAGGAATACTTGAGGAATCCAAATTCACTAAAACAGTCAAGAATAAATCTCCAAAACTCAAATAATTTCAATTCGGAGCTTGCATGGTCGTTTTTCCCATCAATTGTCAGAAAATTGCAAACTTGAATAAATTGATCAAATTGAAATACTTAAAACATTCTAATTCTTCCCTAAGCTGATTCCCCATGACTGATTGACATTTTGAGTGGAGGAAGAGTTCAATTTTAAAAAAATTGCAAGTTTAAAAAAAAAAATTGCCAATTTTGAAGTAGAAAACCCTGCAGATTGATTTCTTAAAATTGACCCTCAAAACTTCATCAAATTCCAAGATTGATAATTACTATGCAAAGATGACTCCGAGAGATTTCCGGAAAGTCCTTGTTTACATAAAATGGAGCTTCCTATCAAAAGTTATGGCCATTTGAAGTTTTACTTCAAAATGGCCATCCCAAACCAAAAATGAAATAATTCGACCTTAGAAAAATTTAAATTTTGAACTTTAGAAAAATTTCTCAAAAAGTTCCATGGCCCCGCCACCCTCTCATCCTATCAGAAGTCACCACATGGCACCTTGGAGGGGTAGACCCTTATTAAAACTTAACATTTTGAAAATTTTGCCTTGGGAAAAATTTCCCAATTTTCCCGCAACCCCGCGGCCCCCAACCAATCACGTGTTGACACGTGGCAGGGAGGGCCCGCAGATTTAGAAATGAAAACATAACTTTTTGCCTTTGGGAAAAATTTCACTTTTTCCTCCGTGGACCCACACTCCGCAACCAATAGGGTGTTGACACGTGTCACCCTCGGAGGCATGGACCCGCGTAATTCATTTTACCTTTTAACCTCTTTTGGCAAAAAAATCCAAATATTCTCCACCACTCCGCTGGCCCGCGGCCAATCACAAGGCACCACGTGGCCATTTGAGCTAGCACGGAGGCACAGAGGGAAATTTTCCTTTGAAAAATTATTTGGGAAAATTTTCATTTTTTTCCCCATGACCCACCAGCCCGACCCAATCACATGTTGACACGTGGCAATTTGGGCATCGGCGGGGGTGCGGAGATATTTTCTCCCTAACCCCGTGGACCTTCAAGGGAAAATTTTCCCCTAAAACTCCTGCCCGGCCATAACTTGAGTTTTACAAGGAGTTAGGAGGACTTCTTTATATGGTTGGAAAGGTGAGGAAATTTCCTATCCAATGAACCTAGTTTAGGAAATTTTTGATAACTCTAAATGTGTGAAAAATCTAGTTGAACTTTTGGGCCTGTTTGAGAGCAGGCATGAGGGAGATTTGCTCCCTGAACCTAAGTAAAACATGTAACCCTAATTTTGGAACCTTGTGAACTTGTGATAAGATAAAAATGGAAATATTGTGTTTGGTTAATCAAATCAGATCTTGTAACCTGTTAGTTCAAACTAGTGTCTTGCAACTTAGTTGTAGACTCTTCTTATCAAAAAAAAAAATATTCCATAATTTTCCTAGTTTGTTTCTTGGTCTCAAGTGATAGTTGAAGTAGGCACTACAATATTTACTTCAAAATTGGGAGGATGGCACCAATCCATGACCAGATCACATATGGAGACATGAATGTGGATGAATTGATTCAAATCTATTATCAAAGGCTCAAAGGAGGATTAGAGGCTAGTTTTTTAGGTTTCAATTACTCAACTATTCAAATGTATGTTCATTTAGAAGGAATGATAGCCAAATTGACAAAGAAAGTAAAAATAATAACAATGTTATGAGTAAATTTGAGAAATTATTAATAAAAAGGGGCTCATATTTATATTTCATGTTAGACCGATGATGAGTTCCTCATTAACATGTTTAAAATATTTGATGTATACAATGAAAAACTGAGGGAATCAAGCAAAGATGCATCAATTGAATTAGAGTCAACATAAGAGATTTTGTAAGAAACTTGTAACATATGTATATATTAAGTACAAAATGGGGATTCTATAGGGGCCCCTACCCTTGAAATTTATATAGCTATTTTGGTATACATATAAAAAAGGGGTTTTTGTGCAACTAGTGTATTTGTTAATTAATGACTACAAACTACTCGAAAATACAGAGAGACGAGATAACATTTTCTTCTTTCTAAATTCAAATTCCTTCAGTCTTGAGTTCTATAAACATATTGTACATATCCTACCAATATATGAGATATACCCTTGGCCATAAGATCCTTAATACATACCCATGGGCCTTCTAAAATATCAATCAATTCAAATTTTTTCCCGTAGGAAGAGGAACATTCAATAAGGTTAAACCATCCTATAAGATATGTCTTGGTACCTAGATAAGCATCAATTTAATAAGTTGAATATGGATTGGTCACATCAATTGGCTTAGCATGGACTAGCTTGGGCTCATCAATTGGATTAGCAGAGACTAGCGTGGATTCAACAACTAGACCAACAAGGGCCCTTTTACATTTTTCAATGGAGATGAAGGCACTTTAGGAGCATTCTCAAGGGAATACTTCACATAAGCTTTTTCAAGAATAGTAATCCTTTTCTCTATTTTAGCTTCATGAGAAATTAAGGATATGTCCTCTAGAGGCTCGACATCATGTACTACAGGAACATTACGTGGGATCTCTTTCTTTTCCATCTCCTCTTTGAAAAATGTTCGTGATATATGTATGTAATTATTATTAATAACTAGCCAACAATGAATCCCAAATTTCTTCAACTTCTCTAGGGTCACATGATCTTTTGGGTGAAATGGATGATGAAATAAAATATCAAATACAGAGAAAAAGGAGTCATCTCGATAATTTTCCTCATTAATTTCAATTGCACTATGTTTGTAGTTAGTGGTTTTGTAGTTTCTTCTTGATCTTCAACCATAAACAACATCTTGACAAATGCTTCAATCAAACCGTAAAGATTGAAAATTGTGTGCAAACCTTTTGAGGAAATATGTTTTAAATTGTCTCTCAGATCCATCTTTTCCATTACCTAAAAAGGATTTTATTTATTATTTCACAAGAAACTTCATTTATAAAACTAAATGGAACTTAAAAGTTCAAAAGACATCAGTGAGAATGTATAAGAAGGTGAATCCTAGACAATTTTGTGTAAATTTTCATGTCAAGATTGAATGCAAGATCAATTTCGGATGTTTGCAACGAATTCAAAAAAGGGGAAGATAGAATTATGTCTAAAAAAAAAAAACTTTTTTGGCTTGATTAAATATTTTCCATGAAGTAAAACATAAAATTCAAAATAAAAATCCATAATTCATTTAATTCCCAAGACATATTCTCCAAAAAGGCAGGTGTCAAATCAGTTGAGGTTATGGCATCAGAGAATAAATGGTTTATGACTAGGCACATGTATGATTATGATAGGATTAATGAGACAAAAAAGGTTTGGGAAAATTAAACAAAATGTTTTTCACATGTCCATATCTGCAACAAAAAATAGAATCAATCTGATAGGAAACAAAAGGAATCTTTTTAGTTGAAACATATTTTCTTGGTTTCGGGAAAAGCTAAATTTCATTGCCACACCTCTTAGGATTTTTTTCATATGCTTTTCGGGAAATAAAAGTTAATTCATAACAAATTTTGTATAAATATGAGGTTCTATCCTCATATAAAAAGGGGGATAGTTTTTATATGATAAGTTGAGAAAATATTGTTGTAACTCTATATTTTTATTTTCCATCAATAAAGAGCATATTAAATTTGATTTTGGACTCCTTGTGCCAAAGTGGTTACACTATACAATCATTTTCAAGAATTAAATGAATTTAATTTATGCCCTTGTTGTCTCCCAAAAATCACTTTTCATTTTCCAAGTTAATTTTGAAATTTTGAGCTCTCACCCTCCTAAAGTATTTAAGCAAAGGTGAAAGTTTGATGAAGTTAGCAAATTTCATGCCCTAGTTCTATTTAAATATTTATTTTTCTCATTTTGACAAATTCTCCATCTCCTGGTCTGTACACGTAATATCCTCTTTACAATATCTTTTTTGATCAAAATTTTTCAATTGTTCTATGGCCTAGGTCATCAAATCATTGTTTTACCTCCATGCCTCGGCTCGCAAGGAAATTAAAAATTGGACTCAAAATGATGAATTTATCTTCCTCTGTGTATTTTTCCCATAGTCGCGAATGATGGGCATTTTCTTCCCTGTCAAATTTTAGCCCCATCATCCATGGGTACATGGACATACCTAATTAGAAGTGGTTCGGTAGAGAAATTTTTGTTTTTGAGCCTCTTTGTAAAAAAGGTGAAAATTTAAAAAGTGACCTGCAGCCCCAATCAGCTATAAAGGTAAAATTCAAATTTTGAGCCCGTAGAGAAAAGTCAAAGTTGAAGCCCGTAGGGAAAAATTCAAAGTTGAAGCCCATAGGGAAAAAGTCAAAGTTGAAGCCCACAAGGAAAAATTCAAAGCTAAAGCCCACTATTGAAAATTCAAAGCGGATGAGTGGGCCATCGAGGCACTTTTGGAAATCCGGCCAAAATCCCAAAAGTGAAGTAAAAGTTATAAAATGCTTGGCAGTTCCGCCATTGAAAATTCAAAGCAGAGGAGTGGAACGGTGGAGAACTTTGAGTTTTTAAGCCTTTTTCCAAAAAGGTTAAAATGTTGAGAAAAGGGTCGTGATCCCATTTCCAATTAGAGGATACCACATGTCAAGAGTTTAATCGGAGCAGTGGGTCAGCAAAGGAATTTGAGTTTTTGAGCCTTTTTCCAAAAAAAGGTAAAATGTTGAGAAAAGGGTCGTGACCCCATTTCTAATGAAAATATGCCATGTTCCTAAGTTAAAAAGTTGAAGCCGGGTGTGGGCCAATTTGTTCCAAATTTCCAAATCTCCTAAAAATCACAAAATGCAAAGGTCTTTCCCTCGTACCCACTCCAATCTCTTCCTACCATGTGGACGACCTGATTTCAAAGTTATAAGAGAAAATCAAATAGTCTGTATTCAAACTGAAAAATCAAATGTAACATTTGTGTTGTAAGATCTGGTTTCTAACCCACCATGAGCGTTTTCTTTGCAATGGAGGAATTTGAAGAGATGTAAATTATTTGTAAAGTTCTAGCCATTTTGGCATGAGATATATTGGCTCCTCGAGTCATTCCATGGGATGGTGATTGATTTAAAAAAAGACCGAGTGCTTTGTACCTAGAAAGATAGAAAATTCCATACTTCTTCTATTTTCCTTCTCCTTAGAATTTCCTACTATTCTCAAAGCTCTGTAGAAACTTTTTTATCTTTAATAATAAAATAAGGAATTTTTACCTTTTTGATTGAGGGATTGATTGGTACCTTGTGACCAATGAATTCTATTTAGTCTTGTAGCTTCTCTTGTGGATTTTTTTCTTCTAACTATAAATACATGTAAATGAAATTTATGATTAATGTGTGTGGGCATCTGATATTCTACTCACAACATTCGTTTTCCCCTATCTCCATTTCCACTCCTCTTCCCCTTTCCAAGACAAAGTTTCTTCTCTAGTGAGACATTACTAGCTTTGTTACAAGGTCAGTGGAGTGCCCCTGTTGGATCTCGGTAAAAGGCTAGAATTGAAATCCACCTTTTTCATGCACCTATGGAAGTTTCACCATTCAAGTAGAGGGACTTAGATTCCCATATCGTTTGCTTGAAAACCCAAAAAAATTTCACAAGACAAATTTTTCACCAACAGTTTTTGGTGCCCACCGTGGGGTAGATTTTGTAGCATCTACACCTAAAAATGACCTCAGGGTCATAAAATACAAAAAAAGATTATAGACAAAAAGTTTTCGGAAAATGAATAATCACACAAACTACATGGATGTAAATCATGGCTATTCTAGGAAATCCTCCTATTGAGAGACCTGATTTACTCTTTCACATCCAAGAAGACATTACTTCGATTTGATAGAAGTTGTTTGGAATTATAGTCGAAGTGTTAATCATTACTTCATTGCCATAAGGATTCTGGACCTGGAAGAGGAACATGTTATCGAATTGGAAAGGTAGAGACAAATTCTAGCACCCCAAAGAAGAGCATAGATTTTCAAGTTGGCAGATAGAAGATTCACCTGAAAATAGAGAGGAGGAAAAATTGATCCCATTTTTGAGGAAATTCAAAGGAGACAAGAGCTACTTAGAATCCAAAGGCTTCCTTTTCAAGCAACCGGTCATGTTGGGAACTTGAGTGTTGCCAATCCTTTGGACAGTGAATTTTCATACATAAACAAGAACCTTGTAGACTTCACTAACGTGAAGACCAAAGAAGAAGATAGAGAAAGAGAAGAAATACCTGACAAAGAAATAAGAGATCAACTCAAATAAATCGAGATACTTCAAGTCTAGGTAGATGAAAGAGCAGCAGCAAAATCTGAAGCCTTAGTAAGGCTAGAAGATATAAACAGACATAGAATGGGGGATCAGGATTGTGAGCATGAACGGGATCCTAAATCTTGTAGGCCTAACGTATAATGGGAGGAAACACTAGTCCCCGGCTCATGCTCAACCACTCCATGAGCTACCGAGAGGCTCGAGAAAAAACATCCTAAAATTCGGAGGGGATGGTTCTTAGCTCCTGAAGAACATGTAGCAGAATTCATCACTACTTGTGGAGTGTTGGGAGTTGAAAGTGAAGATTTTTAGTTAGGCTCTTTATGGAGTCACTCCAAGAAGGAGCTGCTGAATGGTTCTACATGTTGCCCCCAAGATCTGTCACATCTTTGGGAAGATATAAGAAGTGCATTTCAACATAGGTTCGAGAGCACAAAAGATTTTCAGGATCTTCTTGTCCAATTGGCTCAGATGAAGAAGGATACCTCCAAATCAATGAGATATTCTGTAGTAAAGTATGATAGGTTGACAAGAAGGATCGAGAAGATGTGGTACCCCCGAAAACAACTTGAAAAGGTTCTCCATCGGTGATTTTCCATCGGAAGTTGGTTTATTCCTCGAAGAGCCCAACCATTAACATTGAGGAAGTTCAAGACTTTGCAATGAGACTGATGATGATCTTATTCTTTTTGGAAAAGTGAAAGGAAAAAATGGGAAGGAAAAAGGTTAGAGTTCAAATTTAGTCACCACTGATCTAATGTTCCAAAAAATGGCAAATGACCTAGTTGCTTTGAAGAAGTAGTTGTCACAAATCACAATGAGGAATGCTCCAAGAAGAAAAAATCCTCTTGATAGACCAATAATTTTTCCACCTCCTCATAGGCTTGCCCTTGAAACACCACTATTCAATGCCATCTATGAAAATAAGGAATCAAAAGAAGGAGCAGACATTTAGGAAATCAAGAAGAAAGCACGGATGACTATGAAAACTATCTTGAAATTGAAGCAGTTGGCATGTAAAATGGCCTAATTGAATACATTGATGATGAGGAGGAAGGTGATGAAGAATCTATAAGTTCTTCATGTCCTATTTTCACTTGTGCACAATCCAAGAATGGTGTTTCAGCCTCAACAGTTGCAACTGAGAATAGGAAGAACAAAGAAGATAGCTCTTCAAAACCTCCACTAAACAAGATCATTAGCAGGGGATCACCATTACCACCTTCCATGGAATCAGCTAGAGAGAAATCAGATTCACCAGTTGTCAAGGATCACACTATTGTGCCAAGTAAGTTATCTGATTCTTCTCCCAACTCAAAAGTTGTTAAGAGCAATTCTCTTCTAAATACTGGTTCTGCAAGAACATCTAAATTTCAATCAAAGGCTACACCCCCATCTCCTTCCAAGCCAATTGCTACATTTCAAAAGTATAACCCAACACTAAAAGTAATGACACATCTTCCATTTAAGTTCTCATCCACTACTGGAACCTCTTCCTCATCTACCATAACTTCATTTGACTTTGTAGAGAATGCTAGCAAAACCAAAGTCTAGCTCTCTAAAATTGAATACCTACAAACACATCCTACCTAATTTGATAGATTCATCAAGGTAGTTTGGGGTGGTAACTCTACATCCC
Organism: Taxus wallichiana var. yunnanensis; assembly: GCA_018340775.1. Lineage (NCBI taxonomy): Eukaryota > Viridiplantae > Streptophyta > Pinopsida > Cupressales > Taxaceae > Taxus > Taxus wallichiana. The sequence goes on along the minus strand of CM031242.1, from coordinate 123,049,950 downwards.
CAATCTCTAATTATAAATGCTTACTTCAAACACCATCAACACCATCTTCTCAAAACATGCTAGCCCTCAGTGCCTCCACCACCAATAGAGTTGAGCCTTTTTACCTGTCACTTCTCATCAAAGGTTTCCAGCTGAAAAATTGCATTATAGATTCTAGAGCCTTAGATAATGTGATGCCAGCAAAATTTGCAAATTCTCTTGGCCTCACTTTGACCTGAGGTAAATGACACATGCTACTCAATGGAATCTAAACAAGTTCCATTGGTAGGAAGGATTAAGGATGCTCAGGTTGCACTAGCTAATTACCCTGACAAGAAGATACTCCTGACCATTTTGGTGGTAGACATCCCAACATCTTTTGGTATGTTGTTGAGTAGAAGTTTTTGTAGAGATCTAGGTGGAGAAATAAAAATGGATTGGTCATCTGTAACTATCCCAATGAAAGGAGAAATGAAGAAGTTATTGCAGTCAGAAAAATGAAGTTCATAGTAAGGAAGTATGATGATCCAAGAGCTGATATCCTTTTTCAAGATTGTGGGCTTGGAAATTACCTCCTTACATCACATAAGGAAGATGAATTGCCACTTCTCATGGAGGAATAATAAGAATGAATCTGGATAATGGAGTTTGATGGTAGTCATTCTAGAGTAGGTTCAGGAGCTGGTGTAGTATTATACTCTCCCTCCAATGAGGTATATCCTTTCACCTATAACCTAAAATTTGACAAGTGCAAATAATACAACAGAGTATGAATAATTACTCTTAGGCATGAATACAACAAAGGACATGGGAATCAAAAAGTTGATATGTAAAGGTAATGCAGAGGTTGTGCTAAAGTAGATCCACCAACAATATCAAGTGAGAAATACCAGACTCAAGCACTATAGAAACAAAGTTTGGGACTGCATTGAATCCTTTGATGCATTCTCCATTGAAGATATCCCTAGGGATAAAAATGAAAAGGATGATTCTCTATCAGTTTCATATTCCTTAGTAACACCTTATCCTTTTTTTGGGCAAGGATAAAGTAAACATTGAGATGGTGTTCAGACCTGGTGTACCAGATAATGCAAATAGCTGGCAGGTCTTTAATGATGAAAATCATGTCCTAGCCTTATTAGAACAAAGGGATAACTTCAATAATATTTTCTTTTAAGGAAGTGAAAACCCACACCATGAATTAGTCCCCAAATAAGTGAAGGAAGGAATTGAGGGAATTGATGAAGAGGGAGTAATCAAACTGAAAGGAAACACAATCCCCAAAGGCCTAGTTTCTTTAGAAGACCTCTTTGACAAGCATGTTAGGTTCATCCAAGAGAAAGAAAAATAATATTCTCGGTGTCCATCTGATTTTGATCAAGAAAACATTGGCACTTTAGATAATCCAATGATGGTTAACATTGGTAAATGCTGCTCACCAGAAGAGAAGAGAAAGCTTGTTGCTCTGCTAAAAAAGTACTCAGATATCCTAGCCTATTCCTATGATGAACGTAAATCTTTTAAGCTAAAGGAAATGCATCACTCCATTCCTTTGAAGCAAGGAGCTAAGACCTTCAGGAAAAAAATGCCCTATAATCCTAAGATTTCCGATGTTATCAAAGAAGAGGTGACAAAGATGTTCAATGCTAGAATCATCTTCTCCATCCACCATTCAACATGGGTGGCTAACACTGTGTCGGGAAGGAATAAGAATGGGGAAATAAGGATTTGTGTAGACTTTCAAAATATGAATCAGACATCTCTCAAGGACAACTACCCTCTTCCAATCATGGATCATATTTTGTAAGCAGTCACTGGATTTGAAATGCTCTATTTGCTTGATGGATTCTCAAGGTACAACCAAATCAAGGTGGAAAAATAAGATTGCAACAAAAAAACCTTCACAACACCTTGGGGCACTTTTTCTTACAACATAATGCCTTTTGGCTTGATTAATTTTGGGGCCACTTTCCAGAGAGAAATGGACTTGGCCTTCAAAGATTTGAAATATTGTATTTTCATTTACCTTGATGACCTCATGGTTTTTTCAAAGAGGAGGGAAAATCATATCTGTCATTTAGATAAAGTCCTTGCAAGGTGTAGAAAGCATGGCATTTCTCTAATTCCAAAGAAGTACATTTTTGGAGTCACTGCAGAAGGTAAGTTACAGGACACGGTGTGAACAAACATGGAGCACACATTGATCCCGAGAGGATCGAGTTATCCAAGCACTTACCAACCAACAAGAAGGGAGTTCATTCATTCTTTGGAAAGGTAAACTTCCTTTTTCATTTTGTGCCTACATTTTCTGAACTGACTAAGCATATAACTTCCATGATGAAGCCTCAAGAAAGTTTCAAGTGGAATAAGGAAGGAAAAACAACATTTGAGGAGATCAAGAAATCCATTTTCAAAGCTCTAACTCTTGTATCTCCATATTTTAACAAGGAGTTCATCATGTATTTCTATGCATCATAGCATACCCTCTCTATTGTCCTTGTTCAAAAAAATGATGAAGGTTTGGAAGCACCCATTGCTTTCATAAGTTGTCCTTTGAAAAATCATGAGCTAAAGTATAGCCAATTGAAGAAACATGCCTATGTAATGGTAAAATATGTTAAAATTTTCAGATTCTACATTCTCAATTCCCATACGGTGGTGATGGTCCACGGAAGTGCAATCAAGTCCATTTCGACTCAACATGATCCTAGGGCTAAGAGAGGAAGATGGATTACAAAGACCCAAGATTATGACTTGGAGATTAGACCCTATAATCGAGTAAGAGGAAATGGTTTATGCCAGCTAATTGCTGAAGATGAAGCTCTCGGGGCTCAAACAGGAGAAAATGATGGTACTTGCTCAACCTATTCGAAGACAGTCCCACAGGTGCTCTTTGTTAGCACTAATGATGAGTGGTATGCTAACATTACTTACTACCTTACTTATGGATAATTCCTCCTCATATTTATTACAAAAAAGAAGGAAAATCAAGCTAAAGGTAACCATGTTTGTGATCTACAATCATGCACTTTACAAGAGAGGCCTAGATGGTTGTTTCCTTAGGCATGTAGATAAGGAGCTGCAAGAAAAGTTGCTTACGGCATATCATGATCAAGCTTGTGGTGGACATTTCTCAGCAATGGTCACCACACATAAGATCCTTAAAGGGAGATATTATTGGCCCCCATCTTTACAAACACTCAAGATTGGTTTTCTAAATGCAAAGCATGCCAACAATTTGTTGGAAAGCCACAATTAGTTGAATTTACACTGGCCTGTGGTGATTGAAGAATAATTTCATTAATGGGGGATAGATTTTATTGGTGTTTTGAATCCTCATTCTAGTGTAGGGCATACTTATGTACTCAATACAATTGATTACTTCACTAAATTGGTGGAAGCCATCCCGACCAAGCAAGACAAGTCTGAAACGGTCTACAACTTCATCAAGGAGAATATCATTGTTCATTTTGGAATACCAAAGAAAATTGTTGTAGAGACAATGTCACCTATTTCTCTTCCAAGAAGCTCACAGAGTTTGTTATGGCTTTGCAATCTCCTTATCTCACTCTTCCGATGCTACCCATAAGGAAATGGGAAAGTTGAGTCAAGCTACAAGAACATTGTGAGCATTGTTCGTAAGCTAGTAGATGAGAATCAAAGGAACTGCACATGAAGTTATATGATGCTTTTTGGGTCAATAGGATCACTCCTAAGAAGGAAATAGGTATGTCACCTTTCCAAATGTTGTATGGAGTTGAGGAAGAGATTCCCTTCATAATTGAGATACCAGCTCTCAAGTTGTTATAAGAAATAGAAGATGGTCGTATAAATACTCCATTGACAAGAGGATTTTCTTCCTAGAGAAGTTGGAAGAAAGCAGATGCCAAGTGGTGGATAGAATTAAAGAACACCAATCGAAATTGAAGAAGATATTTGACAAGAGGGAAAAGGAAAGAGAATTCAAGGTTGGAGACTTTTTCCTACTATATGACAAGAGAAGAGAACCAAAAGGCAGCCATGGAAAGTGTGATTCATTATGGCTCAACCCATTCCAAATTCATAGAGCTTGTGGTGAGAATTTTTTTCTCCTCTCATACTTGGATGGAACACCATTAGAATTTCCTTGAAGTGGGCAATACTTGAAAATATATCATTAGTGAAAGTGGGTTGTCCCCCACCTTGTACCATAGGTGATTTCATAGGTGTGTTTTTCCCTTTTCTGTTGTGTGGTTTTGGTTTAGTTTTGTTTGGTTTTTGTTGTGTGTGGTTTGGATTGTGTGTTTCCTCCTTCCATTCTTTCTTAGAATTGTACATGACTCTGCAAGGCCTAATGGATAAGGAACTGGTCAATGTTATATAGTTTAAAAATTGATATTATGGATCCTCATACCATGTCTTCGTCATGCTCAGTCCATGTCAAGTCCCCAAGCTAGAGCCAGTTGTTATCTCCCAAAAATCACTTTTCATTTTCCAAGTTAATTTTGAAATTTCAATCTCTCACCCTCCTAAAGTAGTTAAGCCAAGTTGAAAGTTAGATGAAGTTATAAAAATCCATGCCCTAGTGTTGTTTAAATCTCTATTTTGCTCATTTTGAGAAATTCTCCATCTCTCGGTCTGTGCACATAATATCCTCTTTAAAATCTCTTTTTTTTATCAAAATTATTCAATTGTTATATAGCCTAGGTCGTCAAATCATTGTTTTACCTCCATGCCTCTCTGGATCACAAAGAAAATTCAAAAATTGGACTCAAAATGATGAATTTCTCTTCCTCTGTGTATTTTTCCTATAGTTGGGAAAGATGGGTGTTTTCTTCCCCGTCAAATTTTAGCCCCATAATCCATGGGTACGTGGACATACCTAATTGGAAGTGGGTCAGCAAAGAAATTTGTGTTTTTGAGCCTCTTTGTAAAAAAGGTGAAAATTTAAAAAGTGACCTGTGGCCCCGATCAGGCTATAAAGGTAAAAGTCAAATTTTGAGTGCGTAGAGAAAATTCAAAGTTGAAGCCCACAGGGAAAAATTCAAAGTTGAATCCCGTAGGGAAAAAGTCAAAGGTGAAGCTTGCTATTGAAAAGTAAAAGCGAGACGAGCGGGCCATCAAGGAACTTTTGGAAATTTAACCAAATTCCCAAAAGTGAAGTAAAAGTTCTAGAATGCTCCACAGCTCCGCCAAGGTCTCGGGCCCACCATTGAAAATTCAAAGTGGAGGAGCAGAACAGGAGGAGAAATTTGAGTTTTTGAGCCTTTTTCCAAAAAGGTTAAAATGTTGAGAAAAGGGCGCGACCCCATTTCCAATCAGAGGATGCCACATGTCAAGAGTTCAATCAGAGTAGTGGGTCGGCAGAGGAATTTGAGTTTTTGAGCCTTTTTCCAAAAAGGGTAAAATGTTGAGAAAAGGGTCGCGACCCCATTTCCAATGAAAACGTGCCACATGCCTAAGTTAAAAAGTTGAAGCGGGGGTGTAGACCAATTTGTTCCAAATTTCCAAATCTCTTAAAAATCACAAAATGCAAAGGGCTTTCCCCCATACCCGCTCCAATCTCTTCCTACCACGTGGATGACCCGATTTCAAAGTTATAAGAGAAAATCAAATGGTCTGTATTCAAACTAGAAAATCAAATGTAACGTTCACGTTGCAAGATCTAGTTTTTAACCATGAGCGTTTTCTTCGCAATGAAGGAATTTGAAGAGGCATAAATGATTTATAAAGTTGTAATCATTTTGGCATGAGATATAATGGCTCCTCAAAGTCATTCCAGGGGCTGGTGATTGATTTCAAAAAGACCAAAGTGCTATGTACCTAGAAAAATAGAAAATGCCATACTTCTTCTATTTTCCCTTCTTCTTAGAATTTCCTCTATTCTCAAAGCTCTGTAAAAACTCTGTTTTAGCTTCAATAATAAAAGAAGGAATTTTTGCCTATTTGATTGAGGGATTTATTAGTACTCTTGTGACCAATGAATTCTATTCGGTTTTGTATCTTCTCTGTGGATATGTTTTTCTTCTAACTATAAATGCATGTAAATGAAATTTCTAATTAATGTGTGTGGGCATATGATATTCTACTCACAACACTAATTTTCTCCTACCTCCATTTCCACTCCCCTTCCCCTTTCCAAGACAAATTTTCTTCTCTAGTGAGACATTGCTAGCTTTGCCACAGGTGGTCGTGGAGTGCCCCCTGTTGGATATCTAGACAAAATGGCACCATTGTAATCCACCTTTTTGTATGCACCTACGAAGCCGCACCGCTCAAGTAGAGGGACTTAGATTCCCATAGCATTGGCTTGAAACCCAAAAATTCGTCCACAAGATAAATTTTCTTTCCAATAGTCCCTTTGTTAAGGAATGCAAAATTTGAAATGAAATATGTCTATCTATGATTTCCAATATGTGTTTTGGTATCTTGTATGTTGAATAAAGATTAATGAATCCTAACTTCTATTACAATCTCTATCTTCATTGCATTTATATAATACACTAGATCAGTCCTTGGTTGTTGCATTTTGGTCATTGAATCAATATTTTAGTGTAGAATTTACTTTGCAATATTTTACAGGTTGTAAAATCCTTATTGCACCCATCTTGTTGAGTTATTTTTGTCATCCTTAAAGTGTATTTTTGGCGTATGAAAGTAAAAGCAATGAAGATTTTGTTAGAAATCTTGCATGAGAATTTGTGTTGAGTGTTATGAAGATTGTGTTGGAAATATTTGTGTTTATTTGGTATAAATGAATGAAAATATTTTCTTAGATGTTGTTACTTAATTATCATTTCACTATGTTTCCATAAAAGTATGTTGTCTTAGTGATTACTAATACATTGTTTCAGAGAATTGGCTATCATTTGTTTCCCCCTTTCTCCATAAAACAAACCTATCTCACCACCCTACCATTTCTACCATAACTATAAAATTCAACCTACCATACTTGTGTTCTAATCCAATCATCCTTGAAAAATGTATTACACTTGAAATCCTATACAATGATGCACAAGAACCAAGTTCCTTTGTCTTTAGTAATTTTTGTATGAGATATTGACTATATTCAGAATCCTATGGAAAATCTTACAAGTAGATATTACTTTTTATGGCCATACTCATCTCAAATTGACCCATCATTATAAAATCAAGAAGAACACACTACATAATTTTCTTCTTCCATTCAGGTTATATTAAGGGTCCTCTCACCCTGGTCTAGGTAGGACCAAAATAGGAGGATCAATTTATCCCCTTATTACATGCCTCCCAATCATCCCAAAATCTCGGTGCATAATTTAATGTTAGATACATCCCCAAACACAAAAAAATTATCCCAAAATCAAATGTTATACTCTAAGCCATCCTCCCTAGAGAAAGTGGTGTCAAGCCCAGGGGCTATAAAATTGGGAGCTAATAGATTATCTAGAAAATTAAGATGACTATAGAATGGCAGGTTAGTAGAGCTTAAGTTTCTTGATGAAAATTCCTCCATGCCTTAGATCACCTCAAAGTGTATCAAAATAAAATATGTAATAGCTAAAATAAATGCATTCTCTCTCAAGAGTTGGAGGTTGAAAATATTTTCTTCAAAGAAAATATTTTCAATACTACCAATGAAAGAAAAAAGAAGGGAAAATTTGAGCCTAACTGGCTAGGGCCATACATTTTGGTGGATAAATTAGGTTTAGGATTTTATAATCTATCTCATCCCGATGGTATAGAGTCATAATCCGATATCTCTTTAGTAACTACCTACGTAACACATTATTTGACTTGTGCGATGATTAATGGTCATACCATTGTACTCGAGGGTAACTATGAAATAGTAACTATTAGGTTACCTCATCCACCTCCTCCATCTCCATCTAAGGTTTTTTCTTAACCATCCCATCCACTGTTAGGGATATTCTCATAACTATTGGATCCCCACTCCCCCAACTTTACTCCCTCCAACCCACTCTCGAATTTCCACTCACTACAATACTACATGATGTGATTTCCCACTCCATGTGTCTTCTTTTGGTAAATCCTTGTTATCTATCACATCCCTCCACCATTAGCCATTAGATAGACCCTATACACCTAATTTTACCACTTATACTATAGGTTATCTCTATTAAGTGGAGTATACCATGTATAGATGAAATCATTTGTTCACTAATACTACTACGTCAACCATGTTAACGGGTATTTTCCTTGGGATCGTAAGTCTCATTGGTTGAAACTATGGATACTAAACCTAGTACTCTCTTTTGGTCCTAGGATCTATAATCCCTCTCCATATGTCGAATACTATGACTTCCAATGTAGCCCAATTTTTTTGTTGTGGTGGTTATTCTATCATAGACCACCACTAATGTATCTCTCGTGTCACATGGGTAAAAACACATGGTATTGTAGGAACACCTTGTATATGTTGGAATTATCACAATACCCTATCTAACATGTATATTTCTAGAAAAATTCTTTGTGTCTAACCAAGTATCACTCTATCCACATATATGCCAACTCTACACAAGTCTTAGGTCAATTCCACATGGCTAGGTATGGTGTCCAAGTGATATCTTTGGGCACCATCTCATCAAAGGCTAATGTGAATGCCAAAATATTTTTGTAGCCCTGCCTACCCCTGCAAGATCGAAACCAAACAAAAGATCATGGATCATCATCCTCTAAGGGATTAAAAGGTAATATTGGTCACCTTATTGTAATATGCTACCATGCCCAAATATGGAGAAGGGTCATGCAGGTCATTCTATAATTATCACAACACATTTTATCCCTAGGTAAGTATGTATATTTTCTCAACCATGTCAACAATCATGTTAACAAAACCAGTTGATAAATATCGCTCACTCTTCTTAGATAGTAAATGTCACTAATAAGAGTCATCAGCACTAAGGATAGGACCTTCACCATATCATGGTCATGAATCTTAGACAATACTATATTGGTCCTCTACCACTTGGGAAAATTCAACTGTCCTATATCTCAAATCATATTTCGATCTATATATTTGGTATCATAATAAATTAGATCTCTATTATCATAAAATGAAGTATCATGTGTGCATCCACTAAGGTAATCATCATCTCCCTTGTTAGGAGATAGAATGTGTGAGTATCTAAGTGTTATCTCTTTTTAGGGCAATTAGTAGAGGTTTGTATGCTTATAATGTTGGCATTAGCACCGCATAAAATAGACCCAAGTCCTCGAAATTTCCTAATCATGAGGATGGAGAGTTTTTAACCTCTCCAATGCACTGGATCGGTGCTCACAAAACTAGATAACCCCTAATCGCGCTTACAATAATTAATAACACATTTAGACTCAGCCATTTTTGCAAAATTTTGTGTAATTCATCATTTTTACTAAACAAAACTAACTTTTTGTAAAATCACTAAGAGTTATGAAAAAAATGCTAAAGGTGGAAAATCCACTATTAGTTCAAGAAAAATTGCTATTTTTGGAAAAACATCCACTACATGGGAAAATTTGCCAAAGTTCAAAGAGGTCATTACTACCTAGTGTGAGACCGCTATTTTTCAAAACTACCAAAATAGTGAAACCACTCCTACTTGTCGTGAGTTCACCATTTCAAGAAAGGTCACCATTATTCATAGAAAATTTACTAATACCTATGTAAAATTTTTGAAATCGCTACAAATTTGTTACATCTTATACCAAAACCATTGAAATTGATAAAATTCAATTTCAGCATCATTGAACAATGTGGATTTTTTATCATTTAATGTAAAAAAATAAAAACTTCCAAAATAAAATGTAATTTTCATGACATCACCTACCTTATCCCCATTTATGTTTATCTGTTGGTACTCTCAAACTCACTTTACTTGGTGTGTAAACTCTAGAGGATTCATCTTTACTCACCATGATCACCCATATCTCTTTTCTACCAAATGAGAGGGTGATAATAACTTGCTTTTACCCCTCCCTCCCTACATATATCCCTCATCATGGTTGTTTTGATCATTGTGATGGCTTGTTGGTTGCATTTGCAATGGGATTTTATTCCACCTGAAATCATTATCCTCTTCTTTTCACTCACTCGTCATCTTCTTCTATAACCTTATTGGTGTTCAAGGGGCCATCATCCATCATACTAATTTCTCTTCTACCCATAAAAACAAATTGTCTACTACATTGAAAATAGTTTCACTCTCACTACACCACATAAAAGAAGGGAAAATGTAGACACATAATTTCTAATGCTCAAATATCACTCACATGAATTTTCTTTATTCTTTTCATCATACTATAATTAAAAACCTTCCACTAATTAGATAATTTTCCTCATCTTAGATACCAATTAATGTTGCTTCATTAGTTAAAATCACATTTTGATAAATTAATTCCCCTTTTAATTAATTAATATCCCTTTCATAATCTCATGTTTAATCAATAAAACCGTTTTTTAATCAAATCTCACTCTCAAACCCATATAATCCCACTAATTTCCCTCTACTTCTCCTCAAAATAGCTTCTAAAATCTATTATTGACCTATTAATTAATCTCAGTTGATTAATTAAACCTCTAATAACTCACATGGGTCATTAATCATAATTAATCACCTCTAATCATGTTTATCCACACCTAATTCTACATCCATTATCCCACATTCACTAGAAGTTGTGCTTTTCTCAAAATGGAAATCTATAAAAGCAACCTAGTACCTCCTTACCAAAACACACCATGTCCTTGTAAGACATGTATACTCATTTCTCATAAGAGAAATTGTATTATTCAAAGGATTTCTAAAAGTGAGAAACTCCTACTTGTTGAAGTAGTAAGAGAAGAATCAAATATGACTCTTGAGCCATTTTGAGGATATATCTTCCTTTACCAAGCTTCTTGTTATAAGACTATTCGGTTGCATTCATCTTATAAGGAATACCCATATGTAAAAGCACATCAACACAATAAAGGTAGGTTTGTAATCATGTATTTAATATTTGTGTAAGTTATTTAGTTTTCTTTCACATGTTGTATACTCATGTATTTGTTTATTGAAATAAATTAGGATTTACTTGGTGTTATATCCTTAGCTTGAATTTGTATATTTCTTTAGCATGCATATAGAATATTTAACCTTTAACATAGTAATGTGGGAAATGAGAGATTTAGATTGATTAGTGTCATGTCCAGATATGCGGTGATAGTCATAAAAGAGGTGGCCAAGTTGTCTAGATAAATTTCAAGAGTATTGATGTCGTATAAATTGTAAAATAAATGACTTGATATCCAACAAGATAGATAACACCTATTATGGAGTGTCATGATGTGTCATGGTGTTAAAATAAAAATAAAAAATCATAATATATAGTGTATCAATAACATATTACAATGGGTCAAATCTAGCAGCCATATATGTATATGTACAATACATTGTAGCAAGGGGGTGTTTTATCAACTATTTTAAGAAGATACTGTTTGGGACTAGTGGACGTAAAAAGAGAATGAAACATTGATTCATCTTCATTTATAAGGTTAAAGTTCACCTTGCACATATTATCATCAATAAGTTTAATAGTATCAATATCACTATCCGGGAATCATAAACATTATCTTGAGGGAGTGTATTGGTATTAAGTTGAAGTAGTGGTAATAACTAATTAGTATTGTTAGAGGTATGATTAGATTCACCTAAAGAATAGGTTGTTGTGAGGCATTGATAATATGTAATTGAGAAGCACTGGGTTCAATTCTACATATAAAATGGTTTTGGGTTAGCAATTACAATGTACTCACATATATCATGTATAAACTTCATACATTGATGAACAATGGATGGGAAAACTTGCACAAAATGAATCCAATGGTGACCTAAAATTATGTAGATTAGTGTCCATGATATGAAAGGTAGTGGTAAATTACTTGGGGCTATCCAAAATATCTAGAGTGATTATTCCTAATGTAGAACATGCTTGGAGCCAACCAAAAGTTATAGAGTGATAGTGTTGAATGCAAAACATGTAAGTTCACCAAAACCTTCTATAGTAGTAATAGTTGTTGTTAGAACAAAAATGTTACGCCCTAGGATTTGTTTATTAAATATCGCAACTTTTTGTTAACATGGGATGACCTCATAAGTGTGGAACTTGCAAAGTGATATCAACCTCTAGATAAGGTTGGTTCCTCTACCTAATCCTAATGAAAATTAAATCTTATTTCTAGAAATGCAATTATTATAAGTATATTCTAACAATCGAAGGGACCAGGGAAAGAGAGAGATGCATGTAATGGGAAATCCTAAGCTAAAGGGAGGTGATAACACCATGAAAAATGGTGAAGAAACTCTCATGATGGAAAAGGGAGAAGGAAAATGGAGAAGGGAGAGGTTAAATATGAGTAACAAATCCAAAACAACATTTTACCTTCTATTCTCCATGATACACAAACAAATGAACTTACTAAAGAGAAATATATTCACAAAATACAACAATAAGAATGAACAGAAAATAAAATGTAACAAAATATAAGTTAGGGTTTAGAAATACCACAAAAAAATTATTTTATTCCTTTGAAGTTTGCAAAAACAATTACATGTGAAGTAGAAGGCACAAGAACACATTGTCAAGCTTAAATGGAGGTATACAACTCATAGCTACTCAAGGAAAATATTTACATAGTTCCCTTTACATTTTAGAACATCATCCATCTTAAATGATAGATTTTACATTATATATAAGAATGGTATAAAGAGAGCAAGGAAAAAGAGGGAACTCAGATTTATTCTTTCAACCACTAACAAGATGCATTGAATTCCTAAAAATTGGCATGGGTACCCTACCAAGGCCATTCCCACATGATGTTTTTCTTGTAGGAGAAGGAATAGGCACCATACCTCATCAATTTTGGTGGTTGAGCTACCCATAACTATTCCTTTAATGTGGATATTTTATTTCCTAATTTTCACTAACTTAACATCATAAAATTTAAGAAATCTATTTTTTTGGTGTAGTACATTATGAGACCTTTCCAAAAATTCAAATTTTGTGAAAATCGTAGTTATACGGAAATATTTATGGCCATTTAAAGTTCGAGTGTAATACTTCAATAAATTCAAGTGGTTTAACTATTAAATCACACCTCTTTCGGGTTTGCGACCTTGCCAAAAACCCTCAAAAACCTAACACAAAGGCATAAGACCGTCAGAATTGTGACCCTTTTTACACCTTGGGAAACCCAAAACACTATTGGGAAACTACACTGCAAAGCACCTTACAAATTATGACACAAAGGAATGTGCCTTTTAGGAATCGAGGTTGAATGAAATGAGGCATCTTTGACTTTTGTTGATTTTGTTGACCCCGAAAACTACGACATAAAGGAAATTAGGTTTCGAGATGGGAAAGTAAGTTACAATTTACATACATTTGAGTCGTAATTTTTCAATGCTGAAGGAACCCAAAAACCCAAAACATTATAGACCATCGAGTTTCAGAAGAGGAGAACTTATTACATATAACATACATTTGGGTTGTGATGTTTCGATGATGAAAAATCATGAAACCCAAAACAAAGGGTGGAAGGCGGCTTGGTGGTTGCAACTTAAAAACCAAAAAAAGGAAATTCATGGTTTGTGGGTGGAAAACATGAAACATGGAACATGTAATTGGGTCAACATGTTCCAATGTATGAAGGAACCAAAAACCTGACACAAAGGAAAGTCTTAGTACTTAGCCAATTTTTCAATATTTTTGCAATAAATAGGTTTTTGGCTAAGTATAGGCCTAAATGGATTTGCAAGGAGAAGAGGAAATGTCTTGAACCACTACAACCTTTCCAAAATATGAATTTTCCCATTTCGATCAATTTTTATTGCCCCAAGTATAATATGAAGTTTCAAGTTATTAAAATATCCTGATAAGGGGATTCGGATTATAGTTGTGTCAAAAAATGCACAAATATTACTATTTTCTCAAAAAAATTTAAATAGGGAATATATTGAGAACATAACCATTATAAATTAAAACACATTTGATAAGGAAACCTCATATTTGTGTAGTAATCGGAAGAAGTGTTTATGGAAAAACTCTAGTGGTGAATTTTATAAACTCGTGAAATTTAGAGGTTTTGGAAATTGGAAATGGAAAATTTTCAGCACTTACCTACCACCTAGTGTGCACAAAATTTCAGATGATAGGTCATTTGTATGGGTCAGTTCGCCTACTATTTACACTTTAAAATGAACTTATGCATGTATTTTGCCAATGTTTCAAATCAAACTATGCTCATATTCACCGAGGTATAATATTATACATATCGCTAAGGTATAATACATATACATCGACTATCCAAGATGTCAAGAAAAATATGTGTGCCTCCTTTTTCACGACATATAATTTCATCCTACCTTTTCCACCTACTTTCACTCATTTTGTCATCTGTGACTATCTTCCTACTTTGATACTTTTCTTGTCCAACCTATGTTGTCCAACCTCTACCGTCCAACCTCTTCCATCCAACCTTAGTAATCCAAATTCCATCCATCCAACTTCAATCCATCCAAGCTCAATCTGTCTAACCTCTACCACCATTATGCATCTTAATCACATCCATCCAACTCTAATATATCCCATCCCTACTCATCTAACCCCGACCCATCCTACCCCTATTCATCTAACCCCTAGCCCATCCTACCCATATTTGTCTAACCCGTAGCCCATCCTACCCCTATCATATAGCCCTTTATCACCCAACCCTCTACCATGAAGGCATGTAGTGTCCAACCCTGTATCCATCTATCAACATCAATATCTGTAACATATCCATGGATTCTAGAAAATAGGGTAAGAAGGTTATTTCTAGTTAAAAAAAGAGAAACATGACATTACTCGATTTTTGACCAATCACAAAAATGAAATTGGTGTTAGGATCTACATAAAATATAGGTATGTACTATCTACTAATTTACATAATTTTATTATTATATTTTCCATATTGTATGTTTCTTGTACTCCTCTTTATTAAATTGAGTATTTACTCTTTATACTCTTGTTTATTTAGTTGTATTAATCATATAAATAATTAATACTATCCTCTCTTCCTGCCTGCAATTGAATCGAACCACAATCCGATTGCTTTAAATCTTCTTAATTGGACTAATCCCATTAGAAGCTCATTCAAATTTGAAAAGATGTGGATGGAGCATGACAACATCTATGACAAAATTAAAGAGTGGTGGGTTTGGAATGGTGAAGGCACTGCTCAATTTAGATTGATTCAAAAGCTCAAAAATGTTAAAAAACAAGTTAAAATCTGGAATAAAAGAGTTTTTGGCAATGTGTTTGATAAAAAAGAAGTTAAAACAAAAGCTTCAGGATCTAGAAATCAAAATGAATACAATGGGGAGATCTGTTGAAGACCAAACTGATGAAAAGAATATTCTCTCAGAGCTGCATATGATTTGCAGTAGAGAAGAATCCTTATGGAGACTAAAATCAAGGGCTATCTGGCTTAAAGAAGGAGATAGGAATACAAAGTTTTTTCATATGACCACTTTGAAGCACAGAGCTTGTAATAGGATCATGGAAGTGGCTAAAAGTAACGGAAATATTATAAAATATCCCAATAGCATCAAAGAAGAAGCTCTAAATTTCTATAAAAAACTTCTTAATGAAAGGAATATCATTAATGTTGAGGCAAATTCTTTCATGCTGGAGGCTATTCCCCAAGACAAAATTGAGGAGTAGAGATATAAAGATATCACTAAAGTTGTCATGCTTGAAGAGCTGCAAAAATCTATGTTTACTCTAGAAGGTGATAAGGCTCTAGGCCCGGATGGTTTCTCCATTAAATTTTTCAGAAATTTTGGGAAATATGTTCGGATGATCTTATTAGAGCAGTGAATGAATTCTATCGAACTAGAGATCTTTTGAAAGAGCTAAATAAAACCCACATTACGCTGGCCCAAAAAAATGGATGCAAAAGACTTCAAAGACTTCAGACCCATCATCCTTTTGAATGCTATCTAATTTTTTTACCAAAATCATTTCTACTAGGGTTCAATGCATTATGAATGATTTAATCTCAAGGCAGCAGAGTGGATTCATTAAAGGCAGGATTATCCAAGATGGAGTGATTATGGTTCATGAGACCATACATTCTATGGAGAATAATAAAAAAGTGAATATGGTGCTTAAGCTCGATATGAATAAAGCCTTTGACAAGGTCTCTTGGGTTTTTCTTGACAAAGTCTTAATTAAATTTGGTTTTCCAGCCAAATTCAGGAAAATTATTAAGGCTTGTATCTCTACGGTCAGATTCTCTGTGGTGGTTAATGGGGAGCCAGTGGGATTTTTCACAAGCAGTAGAGGACTAAGGCAAGGGGACCCCATTTCCCCCTACTCTTCATTCTTATGGTAGACAGTCTTAGTAGAACAATTGGTAAAGTAGTCATTGACGGTCTTTTGAAAGGCTCAAAGCCCACTTCCATCAGTCAAGTTGCTTCTCATCAGCAATTCGTGGATGATACAATCCTCCTTTTATTGGCTTCTGTCATTGAAGCTAAGGCTATCAAGGCTATTCTGCAACTTTACGAATCTGCTTTTGGGCAAGAGATCAATTATGATAAAAGCTCCATTTTCTTCTTCAACACTCCTGAGGAAAGACAACTTAAAATTGCTAAAATTTTGGGCTGTAAAATAAGTGCACTTCCAGCCACTTATTTAGGGCTCCCTCTCAGCACTAAAAAAGTCTCTAACAAGGTGTGGGATGATCTATTGGTGAGATTTCAAAAAAAAATGGTTGGATGGAAAGGATCCATTTTATCTAGTGCTGGTAAGTGCCTGCTCATAAAAAGCACTCTTCAAAATCTACCTATCTATATCATGTCTCTTTATAAGATCCCTTCTACCTTCAGAGAAAGAATTGAGAGGATTCAGAAAAATTTCTTATGGCAGGGCATGGAGGAGAAGTTTAAATTTCACTTAGTTGCTTGGGATAAGGTTTGTACTCCTAAATCTATAGGAGGACTGGGCATAAAAGACATCAAGAAAATGAATGAGGCTCTCATTGTGAAAATGGGCTGGAGAATGCTTTCTGAGAAGCAACCATGGATAGATTTAATTAAGGCTAAATACCTTAATCAACAAGTTGTCTTTTCTTTTCTTCAAGATGAGCACCTTCCCTATGGTTCCATTTTTTGGAATAATTTAGTGAAGAGCAGAGATTTCATTAAACAAGGTAGTAAATGGAAAGTGGGAGATGGCTGTGATATAAAATTCTGGGAGGATAACTGGTTTAATGGCAGCCTTATGGACAGATTTGGGATGGTCAAAGATAGTCTTGAAAACAAGTATGGCACTAGAATTAAGGATTATATTGAGAGAAATGGCAACAAAAAGAAATGGAAAAAACTTTCTGTGGAGAGAGATGATCTGATCCAAAATATTTCCTCCCTTCAAGATCAGTTAGATCTTATCCCCTTAAGTCAGCTAGATGTTAAGGATGAATTGGTCTAGAGTAATTCTATTGATGGGGACTACTCTATCAAAACTAGGTATAATACTTTCTTTGACAATAGTCAAACTGAGTTTAAATGGAGTAGAATTTGGATGACTGAGTTAACACCTAAAATAATTTTTTTCTTTTGGCTGGCTCTCAGAGGCAGAATTCTTACCACTGACAACCTGATAAGAAAGGGTTTCATAATGCCTAATAGATGTCATCTATGTAAAAAAGACTCTGAGGATATCAGTCATTTGTTTATCCATTGTGATTATGCTACTAGAATATGGAGTTTTCCCTCTCTAAATTTAAAGCTTTTTGGGTGATTCCGAAGGATTTCAGTCAGCTCTGGACCCAATGGAGCCCACCCTATAAACATTGTGTTGTTAGAAGGCTCTGGAATCTGGTTATTCCTCATATTATTTGGAGGATATGGAAAGATAGAAATGATATTATCTTTAGAAATAAAACACATAATTTTAAGCTCAGTATTGGTAAAATTTCTAATGATATTAAAGAAAATATTGCTAGATTTAAACCCCCCAAGAACAAGAGTTATCCAGAAAATGAAGAACATATCTTGTCCCACTGGAAGATTGGAGCTAACAATATCCGAAATAATTCCGGTAATAGTATTGATAGATCTTTGATTCATTGGCATCCTCCTGATCTTAACTGGTATAAGTTGAATTTTGATGGGGCCTCTAAGGGTAACCCTGGAATTGTAGTGGGGGAGGAGTGATCCAGATCATAAAGGCAGTTTGATTGCTGCGATATGTTGGAAAAATGGGAATTCAAACTAATCATTTTGCTGAAGCATTATCTGCTTTATGGGGTCTTAGAATTTCTCAGACTCATAATATCCAAAACCTCATTCTTGAAGGGGACTCGCTTAATATTATTAATCATCTAAATCAGTGTTCTCCTCCAAGTTGGAACATCAAGGATTTCATCTTGGAATCCATAAGTATTTGCCAAACCTTCAATAACATTCAGATCAAGCATACTTACTGGGAGGGTAACAAGGTGGCAGATGCATTGGCTAATTATGGCATAAATGTTAATCACATGATTTGGGATAATAAAGATAACATGCCTGAACAGCTTCAAAGCAAAGATACGGATACTTATGAGCATGCAAATTCGGGGTATGAGATATGAGCATTGGGAGTGGAACTGCAATAATAAAACTCCCACACGTGCTGATTTTAAAACAGCACTCAAGCAAATCTTGATGGGCAATCAAGGTTATATGAAGTATAATGAGACCTTAAAGTGGATATATATGAAGAATAAAGACGTGCATGTGGGAAATATTGAGCTCTCAACAGCTTTTAAACAGGACTTTATGGATTCCCAAGTCAGTAATAAGGATGATGATGAGCTGGAGTGGGCTACTAAAAGGATTGAAGTTCACACATGTAGATTTTCCCAGGTACATAGCAGCAGTTACTCAGGTATTCGTGGGAACAGCAATGGCTATCCTAGTCATCATTCTCATCACATGGAAATTAATAGTGAAAGGTGGACTGGTATCTACGGCTGCTATAGACCTCCTCATAAGGATTTTGAAAATTTTATTTGCAAGCACTTAGGCATGGTGATAATGGGAGGAGCCCCTTGCCAGATAGAGCCCAGCGCGGATCTCGGAATGGAAAAGTAATGAAGAACTTTGGAATCTTCTCAGACAGGGAGGCATCACTAATTTTATTGAGAAGATTCAGGGCCATGACCAAAGTATTTCCATTCATTTTGTGAAGGATTGGAAGGATCGCATTGTGGATTATGGAGGGTAGAAGATTTCAATCACTGAGGAATTAATAGCCGAAGCTACTAGCCTTGGCATGGATGGGTACCACTTTTTTAATAAAAGGATTGACAGAGGTGCTGAGGAGAGGAAATTTGTTGAGGGTAATGAGAAGCTGATCTTTGTCACGGTGGGCCTACAGGTCAGTTCTATCCCTCCACCTTTTGACGAGGTCACCCGTATGATGGTGCATTACATTTCTTTGGAGGGGAGATTCGTCACTGTGCCCTCTAAGCATCTTGTGTTCCTCAATCACTTCTGCAGGAGTTTCACGGTATGCTTCCCTCACTATCTACTTAACTCTCTTGAGCACTCCATTTTGGAGTTTCAAAAGCATACACATGCGGTTCCACTGCATCAGGGTCTCATCTTCTTGTTGCATAAGCTTTTTTTTGCTTAGGTCTCCTGGCATCCCATCCTCCCCTGTCTCTATTCCTCCTCTGCCCAACGCAGCTGCCACTAGCCCCATTTCTTCACCTTCTGCCCCCACCACCACTGTTGTCACCCCTCTTCCTACCTTCTTGGCTCCCTCTATCATCCCCCCCACCTCTGCTCCCACCCCTTCGCTTCCACTTCGTCCAGACCTGTTACTAGGTCTTCTAGAAGGCTGAACCTTGATACCCCTATTGCGGGGAATGTTCCTCAGGAGTTAGAAATTTCCCATAACCTCCTGCGTATTAGTAGTACTAGTTCACAGGAGGCACGCATTGAGAGCTCCACAAAAAGGCTGGAAGCCTTAGAAGCTGACATGATGCTGTTGAAAGAAGAGGTAAAAAACTTGACAAAGCAAAAAGGTAAGAGGAAGAAGGAGGAGGCTGTTATTGATAATAAACAGGTTGAAGACATATACAAAAATCTGAACTCCTTAGATAACCATTTAGGGAAGACCAAGACTCGCCATGATCATAATATGGCTATTTTTAGTGCAATTGAAGAGTTTATTGAGCAACATGTCTGCAAGTGTCTCTAATCTCAGTGGAATTCCAACAACTCTTTGGGGTACGGAAGAGGAGAGCAAAAGGACCATTGAACAGCTAGATGTT
Source organism: Taxus wallichiana var. yunnanensis (assembly GCA_018340775.1). Taxonomy (NCBI): domain Eukaryota; kingdom Viridiplantae; phylum Streptophyta; class Pinopsida; order Cupressales; family Taxaceae; genus Taxus; species Taxus wallichiana. The sequence continues at coordinate 123,029,666 of CM031242.1, read as the reverse complement.
ACTGACTCTACCCACATGACGACTTTGGCTATGTTCACCTCTTGGCAGAATATCAAAACCAGAATTGACAAAGCCGCCATGAAGTAATTGTGGATACTCTTGCTGCACTTCTCTGTATTTTTTGCTATTTTTTGGCTGCTCTTCAGCAGTGTTCATTCTGGTTTGTTTTATTGGGGTAACTGCTCTTGGACTGCTTGGGGTTTCTATGTCTCAATTGGATCTTGATCCTTTTTGTTTTGGTTCTCATTCCTATTCTGGCTTCTAGGCCCTCTTTTGTACGCAAGGGTATAGTCCCTTTCAAAAAACTATTTACCAATAATAAAAATAATAATTAATACTATATTTTTGTAACACTTTTATATGTAGACATTTCTCAAACACATTCAGAAACTAAGTTTTTGAGATGATCCTATTGATGAAAACATTCATTCCCTTGATGACATCAAACTAGGAGAAGACACATCAAATTCTCATCCAACACCAACCTTGAAGGAAGCTTCTACTCTAATATTTATTTCCGAAAAATGAGACATGATGATCAAGATATTCCTAATGAGAACATACTTACAAAAGACCTAGAGGCACAAGTTGAAGAAAGTAATAAAAAATGTGAGAAGAAAGAGGACTAACTAGAAAATAGGAAGGACTTTTAGGTTTGAATGGGCAACCAAATATCCTTTTATTGAACTGTGGAGCCAAAAATGGTAACAATATTCCAACTCAATGTCGATGTAAAATATGTAGTTGGAAATAAGGGAAATATCATACAATGCAACTCAAATTAGACACCATTGAAAAATAATGTGGGAAAATATATATTTCACAAAATCAGAAGGATGGGCACATAGTAAGATATCATAAATGGAAAAATGTAAAATAATGCTTGTATGTAAAGTACACAAAAGAGTATGAAAAAGAACAAAAATGTTTGAAAAACTAAATAAAAAAGGTGCCACAATTGCACCAAAATTAGAAAAACCTATGCAGAATGAAATGATTTCCAAAATAATTTGATTTTATACGGTATCCCATATATTTAAAAAGGGAAGACTTGTTTTAGATTTAATCGATAATTAAATTTTGTATCAGGTTTTTAGCTTACAGATCTTTCCACAATCACATTTGTCGAGATAGTAGTGGCTTAGACATTGCAAAATTTATTTCTCTAGAGCAAAAGGATGTTACAACCACTTTCCAACATCATAATTATGGGAAAAAAAAATTAATTCCCAAACTAAGCATATGCCTTCAATGATTTAAATGTACAAACTAACATTTAAATCCAACAAGTTATAATTACAATTCTTCAGATAACAAATCAATAAAGCATGTGCATAATTATGGGTCAATTGGATTCAATGATCCCCCATAAGATATTATTTCGAGTCTCAGATATAATGTATACCATTTATTTACCTTGTCGAGAATTGATTTTACAAGTGTTGCTCTAAGTTTCTACCTGGGGTTCAATCAATTGAATCCCATCCAACATCTAACACTTTAGTTAGAACTAGGTGAACTTGACAAGTGTAATGACATACACTACTTTGGCCAAAGTTTATGAGTCATGTGTTACATGCTTTGTTTCTAGACTACACATTCATCTCTGAAACATGTCCCATCACCATGTCACTTGGTTTAGTTATCAGAATTGAATCAATTATTTAAGTTAATCAAATTCAAGTTATACACTTGATACAAAACATGTTCATCTAGTGCAACAAATCACAATTGTGCCAACTTAGGTTACATGTGGCGGATAAAGAACTCACGTAATGATTTGCATTATCACACAATAAATTTCTTCCCCATAGCCAACATAATTTGGTATAGAGGTAACTAGATCGAACTGGATAAACAACCTCCGCATCTTACAATAACTCAATTCCATATTGATTACGAGTTACGTAATAAATGGAGCTCGAGGGAAAATTTAGGATAATTGTTCTATAACAGTATTCATTGAATGACCTACATCATTCGATGAACACCAAACTACAATAGCCATGCGAAGTTGGCCTACCGAGTACCATGTATTAGGTTTGTCATAACTTATTCACCACAATGAATTAGTTTTATGATAGATTTATATTTCATAATATAGCTATGTTTTATTGTAATAATTATTTTATCCTAAATTCCATAACTTAATTTCGATAATTATTCGTAATCAAATTTTATAATTTTATTTATGTACATTCATTAAGAATCTTAATATAATAATGGCAATAGATTGTGTTATTAACGCATTCCCTAATTTATTTAAATCATGACATTGTCATTTTTTTTGCTTAAGTACAAAATAATTGAACTCATCAACTGAATGTAATACAATCATTCATAATCATTAATTTTACATACTTATGATTAAATAATAAATGGAAATTAATCATTTATCATCATACAATAGTCTAATCATACAACTATAAAATAATAAACCACATTCATTTAATTAATAGCTTATATCTCATATCCTTCATATAGCTTTAGTTCATTCTTTATATTTAAATCTATTACACATAAGGGTATTATTCAATCATTGTTCATTAATCAACCTTATGATAGTACCTATCTTATGAAATCAGATTGATTAATTCAATCATAATTATATCCTAACAAATACAAAAACTGAATAATTGATATAATCAACCATGATCCTTATTACAACAATATTCAAAACTTGAATATAAACTTTTATTTCCTTTTTCCAAAAGTGATACAAAATCTCAGAGGCCATAATGCCTTTCAACAATTTATTCAACAAATCACAATCTTGCTTATACAACAGTTATGTAATGAATACATCATTCAATCATAACATTAAGAAATTAACATAGCCATTTACAGATCATCCACTAGATAATATCTAAATTCCGCCATTTGTAAAAAAATTAGGCATCCGTCAATTCGAAAGAATTGGCATGAAAAATTTAGCCATCTTATCTTTATGATTTATAGCACTGAAATATTTCAATGAACATAATTTAACTAAACAACATAATTTTAAATGCGTTTAAGATAACATCTTAACATTTTCCCTTTTTATCCTTTTTTCCTTTCTTTCATAATTCTTAAAGGAAACATATAATTTTTAACTCAAAATCATTAAAAGAATATTTCATATTACTACTTGATTCACAAATATGAATAACAATTTCCAAAAACATATCAACTATATCATTTATACCCCAACAAGGTTAAATATAAACATTTAAACAAGTATTAAGCCTTTTTAATTTAATATCCATTCTTGTTCTACCATCATCGTATAATCATATTACAAATCAGGAGGTGATCATACAACCACAAAACTTTCATTCTAGGTTCGTATACCTGATTTTAAGAGAAAAGAGTATTATATTACTCAATCATGTCTTAGTAATAATATTAATATATTTAATTTGATAAAGGTATTAATTAAAATATCCAATTAAAATATCTTAATATCATCAAACCATAACCTTTTCAAACATTATATTTACTTATCGAATACATTATTCCTTCTCAAAGAAGTAAGAGAACATGCATTGTTTATACTATAATAGTTTATTTTACATAAGTATTTTAGTACTACTAAATACCTTAAACTATCAAAAATACCATAATGTATCCAAATAAATCTTATTTTAGTCAAACTAAACCAATTAGACACAACGATTATTACGGTTTGCATAAGGAAGGATACGACTAAGCCTAAGGATAGGTTATACATTTTAATCAATCAAACCAAGTCCAAAGACTTATCCCTCATGTATAATCCTATAATAATTAGTTCAAAAAAACCATAAGATAAAAAAATCTTAAACCTTCACCACATGATGAACAATAACAATTCTCATTCTTCATTGACCACATAGTGGTCTAATAGGCAAAGCAAACAAACAAACGGTGGAGTGGTTGACTAACCATACAATCCATTAACCGAGAAAATAGCTCGGTCTCCACAAATTATCAATAATGCGGACAAAAAAAAGTTGGCAACCGAGTTGCATCTCAACCATAGTGCCACCATTCTAAACCCAAGTTTTGTAATGTTGCGAATATGAGTAAGATAGTGAAAATTATTACAGAGCACACCATAAAAATACATAACATGCAAATAGCGATAATTTTCCAATACGAGATAAACTAATTTTCTCCATTCAACATTAAAATATCTTAATGTTTTAAATGATAAATATGAGAAATATAAAATCACATGCTTGTAATACATTTGCAAAAGACCAAATTCACTTCCTTTTTTTCCTAGAAATCTCCCAAAGATCACATAAAAATCGAGACAAAATAATAGCTTCATATCAAAGCGGGAGGTGCAATAAATCCATGGCTCGATCTATATATCTCATGGAGTTAGATTTTACATGCAAAGTTCATAAAAATTGCACCAAAATACCCATGATCAATTTTTTCATGCAGAGCTCGTATGGCGAGCCAAAAATATCAACAATAAAATTGAATCACCAAATAATCACTTACCTCTTGGTAGCTTCCTCGAGAAGATTCTCCGAATTCTCCCGAGGCTATGGTTTGCATTAATTTCATTAAATGAAACTATCCCAAATTCTTCCCAAAATATTACTAATTCCCTATCTTTCTATCATCTTCCAACTTTTACACTTCCCCTAACCTTCCCAACATCTCTTCCATTTGTTTTGGGTGGTTCTATCATCCAATGATCGAGAGATTATCAAAAAAACCTAAACTTCCTCTTGATAACGTATTTTCCAATGTGGCCCCTTTTCCACATTTCAAAGTTGGCTCGGTGGGAATACGTGTACATCTCGATATGAGCTTGGGTGGGGACACGGTCGGGCTGTTGGCCCCTCCCCAACAATATTACATTGCATTACCATAAATAATATGGTTCAACCTTATTAAGGTCTTGTTTTGCAGACTCACAAAGACCCCGGATGCAAATCAGGCTTCTAGGTTGATGTTCGGGCATCCAAAGTGTGATTGCACAACATGGAATCCTTTCTCTAAGCATGGGAATTGTAAATATGAGAAAATATTCTCTAGAGAAGGCTGGTTCCTATTCCTCTGTTTAGATGCACACACAAAAATGTAGAGGGTTTGCTAAAACCTAATCTAACTTGCCAAGGAGTCAGGGTAAGAAAATGCATAGAATAAAACCTAAACTACAAAGGTGATGCATCAAGGAATTTTAGACACTCGTTTTGCAAATTTAACACAGACCATATAGATGCAACACAAACACCATGCACAGGTAACCAAACTACAATAAGAGATCAAAATGACAGCAATGAATACATGAGAGGGTCGAGAGTCAATCACAACACATATATTATTGCTCAAGAGTCGATACAGTACATTGTAGTGGCCAAGAGGCAAAAAGACTGGAATTACAACCCATATGGGAGGTTTGAAAGCTCCACAATTTCTCTTGCAAGCGAGGGAAGAAGGGAGGATGCAAAACAAGAATGTCTGACCCCTTAAAGGAGCTCTTCTTTACAATATATATCAAGAAATGAGAGGGGGAAGAGAGAGGAAATCCAGAATCTGCCCCAACCACTTCTTGGTAGCATTTAAAATCATCTCATTATGACAGAAGCGGTGGATCCTAGCAAAAACGGTGAAATCTGTCTAACGGGAGCGGCGAGCTGTCTGCTTCATTAAAGTTGGTTGTTGAAGCATTACTTCTATCTATCACCACGCATCAGAGACGTTTTCTTAATTTTCTCCCTCCAAACTACACCAAAATGCAAGGTTGATCCTAGAATCATGTAGAGAATTTCAACAGATTTCCGTTGATATAAAGAACGTGCAAATCCGAGCTCTGGATCGAAAGATACGAAGGTCGAAGATTTAGGGCACAAAGCAGCAAAACAGCAGTTTTAAAATCTTTTCCCCGCGCTCTGCCATCCGGGACGACACGTGGTAGGCTCTGGTTCGCTGAGAAATTTTCTCTCTCCACCTTTTTGTGGGCTTTTCTTGTGGGCCCCTTAAACTTAGACACGTGGCACTATTTCATTGGTTCGGATCAGTGCTTGAAAACTCACCCCTTTGACCTTTTGGACCTTTTTCCTTGGTGACACGTGTCATGCTGTGATTTGTCCACAGGCCTGCCAGATTTTCGCGTCCACCACATCCTTTTGTCCCAGATGTCCCAGTGCTTCGCGGGATAGAATCCTCTGATCTACCGAAATGGGCTTCCTCGTCCCTTTTCTACCGGTGACACATGGCGTGATCTGATTGGCTTTCGGCTCCTTCGGCTATCCGTGTCCCGCGCGCCCCTTTGTCCCACTTGTCCTTGTGCTGAAGTTTCTTGTTTCGGCCGATCCGGCCAGTTCGCATCCTTCACATCCATTTTTCCCAAATGTCCCAGTGCTATCTGGGAAAAATTCTTTGTTTTCCTGATTCGGCCGGTTCGCGTCCTCCGCGCACTTTTGTCCCGCTTGCTCCTGGTAAAGGACTTGGACAAATTTTATTTCTTTCAGCCGATTCGGGAATTTCGTGTCCATTTGTCCCAGATGTCCCTTTTTTGTTTGGGCTGCCTGGAGGCTTTTGGCTGATCCACACCTTCCATGCATAATTGTGACAACTGTCCCAAAGGTGGCCTTGAGTAGGACTTAGCCAATTTTACGATTTTCCCCTGAATCAATCTACTTGCTTGGAACTAAAAACTCTGATGCATGTTATCAAATTAACTCTGGGGGGTGAAATTTGGATAACAATTTGGTGACTTTTCGGGGTCACCTGCCTGCTAGGTAGAAGATCAGTGGCCTTTTAGTGATCCGTTGGGCATGGAGTCATAAGCAATAACCTGAAATGAGCCTGATGCTGCAACTCCCTCTACGAGAGCACGCTGAACTGTAAAAAACTCAATCTAGGAGCGACAAAACCTACGCCAAAGCACTTAGGGAAACTGAAACCTAACTACAACAAGACAATGTGCATACACACTTAGAGGAATTGAAATCTAGGCTAATATTTACAAGGGTGGACCTTTTATTTTCGTAGTGCAATGTTTGAGATAAATTCCATTTACTGGAATCTGCAGTTCTTCACCTTCCAATGAGGCCAATTGGAAAGCATTGCTGCTCTTGCACTTCGTGACCATGTATGGGCCACTCCAAATGGCATAAAATTTTGAATGCCTTCCTAGTTTTGCCCTATCCACATCCCATTTCAACACTAGATCTCCAACTTGAAAAGATCTATCTTTGGCCTTCCTATCAAAGGTCTTCTTGATTAAAGCTTGATCCTTTTCCATTGCTTGGGATGCCTGATTTCTGATCTCCTGTAGCTCCATCAACTTTGTATACCTCACCTCCATGGGCTCAAATTCAAGTAACTCCAGCTGCTTCATGAGTTCCAATGTTGGCAACTCAAGTGACATGGGCAAGATTACCTCTCTTCCATAGACAAGCCTGAATGGAGAGTTACCTATGGATCTTTTGGGAGTGATCCTATCAGCCCATAAGGCTGATTTCAGCTTGGTATGCCAAGACCTCTGATTCTCATCAAGAGTTCTCCTAATGATCCTCAACAAGTTCTTGTTTGTAGACTCGGCCTGGCCATTACCCTAAGGGTAATAGTTCGATGAAGTGCTTAGGTAAATACCGTTCTTGACAGCCCACTCAGTCACCTTAGATCCAATGAATGCCAATGCATTATCAGAGATTATTGTGGCAGGTACACCAAATTTGGTTGTTATTCCCTCATAAAAGTCTAAGATGCTAGACGCATTTGCCTCTTTGAGTGCTACTGCTTCTGTCCATTTGGTGAAGTAGTTTGTGGCTGTCAAAATCCATTTATGCCCTTGGCTTGAATTGGGATTAATGACTCTAATGAAGTCCAAACCCCATTACATGAATGGCTGGTCAACTGAGATTGGATGCAATGGAAGGGCAACAAACTTCTCTTTTCTTGTGAATAATGCACAATTCTTACACCTCTTGATCCATGCGTAGCAATCATTTGAAGATTTTAGGCCAATAATAACCAGCCTTCATAATTTTTAGAGCTGTCACTCTTGGCGCAAAATGGCCACCAGCTGGTCCACCATGAAATTCTTCCAATACCCTTTGAATCTGACCTGTGCTAATGCATCTCAGCAGCACTCCATTTACATCTTTCTTGAACAAAACTCCATCAACAATGGCATACGGGACAGCCTGTAATCTGAAGTGTCTCCTTTGGGTCTTGTTCATCTCTGGGGGGCACTGGCCTGTACCTAGGAAGTGCATAATACCTTGGGTCCAGCAAGGAATGGGGGAAGCATTGTCTTCTTCATGATTGCCGCTTGGCTCATGGCTGTCCTGGACTGTCAAAACAGCCTCTTCTTCGTTGCATACTTCCTTTTGCTTCCCTAAAACCAGCTGCTCACACAGTCCTTTCCCTCTTACCATCTTGGTGACCTTGATCTCGATGTCATATTCCATGACATGAGTTATCCACCCTACACACTTCTCATTCAGATCCTTGTTTAGAAGGAAGTCCTTGACTCCCGCATGAGAGACCAATAATTGGATCTTGTTGTTTGAGACTAGGTGCTTGAATTTCTTTAAACTCCTGATCATTGCAAGTACATGCTTTTCAATGAAAGAGTATCTAGTTTCGTATTCCTCCAAGCCTTGACTGAAGAAAGCAACTGGTTGTTCTAATCCTTCTTTGTTTTGTTGTGCCAGGATTGTAGAAATTGTGTCTCCACCACCGAAGGCATATAGCACGAAGTCCTTGGAGAAGTCTAGATTGACGAGAGTTGGGGCTTGAGATATAGCCTCTTTTATTTCCTCAAAACTTGCCTTGCCTTCAGATGTCCACTTAAATGCCATGCTCTTCTTTAACATCAGCGTTATTGGCTTTACGAGAGCTGCAAAGTTTGGAACAAACCTGTGGACAAAATTGATCCTTCCCAAGAAGCTTTGAAGAGCCTTCTTGTGACTTGGCAATGGCAATGCTTGAATTGCTTCAACCCATTCTGGGTCAATCATCAACCCTTCCTTTGAAACAATATGGCCTAGAAGTTTTCCCTCGTGAGCCAAGAATATGCACTTTTTGGGATTCAATGATACTCCAAATCTTCTACATCTCTGAAATACTTGCCTTAAATGACAGAGGTGATCCGCTGCATTTTTTGAGAATACAGTGATGTCGTCAAGATATATCAGAACTATTTTGTTGATCAACCCCTTAAATGCCATATCCATTGCCCTTTGGAAGGTGGCTCCAGCATTTGATAGTCCAAATGGCATCTTCTTGTAGGCATAGGTCCCCCATTTGGTGGTGAAAGCCGTCTTGAATTGGTCATCTTCTTTCACCATCACCTGATTATACCCTGAGTAGCCATCTAGGAGAGAGAATCTCTACGAACGAGATACTACTTGCAATATTTGTTCCATTAAAGGAAGTGTGTAATGGTCTTTGAGAGATGCCCTATTGAGGTCTGAAAATCTACACACTTTGATTTCTCGCTCTTCTTCTGGGAACCAAGTTTGTAACCTAGCTTGAGTACTTGATCGAGAATATAATGCTTGCCTCTATTAGCTTGTTAAGCTCTTTCTTCATTAGAGGCTCAATGTGAGGGTTGTGAGGTCTCTACCTTACGCCTGATGGGTTTAGCATCTGGATCCAATTCTATGGTATGTTGTGCCAACTTTGGATTGAATCCTCTCGATTCTTCATAGCTCCAGCGAAGACATCTGGAAATTCTTGGCAAAGCTATATGAAATCTGATTTCTCTTGCTCGGTGGCCACTTTACCAATTTGAAGTATTTTGCCTTCCCCAACCAGAATTGGCTCTGAATCTTCTCTCTTGACTTTGTATGTTAGCCTTTTCCTTACGGGCTGGTTGTTAGGGTTGAAGATAGACTCTAATGTTACTAAACCCTTAGGAAGCTTGTTTGTCCATGCACTGCACTACTTGATCCCCATCTTGCTACTCTAATTTGTCCTAATTTCTAGTGAGAATTCAGCCTCTTCTGTAGAAAATTGACGATCTGTTGATCATTCTCAAACACTTGACTTGTGTTATTATCTGGGCTATTGGCCTCACAATCACATGGATATGTGGCTGTATTTTTCCCTTTTGATGTTTTCAACCACATCAAACGTTGCTCAATTGCTGCGAGCCTATCCACGGCTTCATTTTTCTTCACGGGTATAGACTGAGAATGTTGAAAGCTTGAAATCCTCAATGAGGTCCCATACCCTATTCTTGTAGCTCCTCAGCAATTTTTTCTTTGTAGCATGTTGTCCTCTAACTTGGTTGACAATTAGCTCGCTATCCCCGAACACTGCAAGTTATTTATCCCTTTTTCCTAGCCCAATGAAGTCCATGAATCAAGGCCTCATATTCAATTTGTGTTGTTTGAACAAGAAAACTAGAAACAAAAAGCTAAATAATATTTTATGCCTTGAGGTGAAACAAGCATGGCTCCACATCCTGCGCACCTTGCCTACTCCTTGATCTGTCAAAAACAGCCACCATACCTCATTGTCATCATTATGGCTTGGCTTGGTGATGCTAGGAATAGGTTGATTTTCTTCGTGTATATAATATACTCCCAACTCAGATTCTTCTACTTCTTGATAGGGATCAAAAGCATGTATCTTGTTTTCCCATTCATCGAGAGTTAGGTCTGGGATACTTCCAACCTTGGTGTCAGCCTCATCAGTACTAGGGTGATCTTCTTGATCAAATGCTGAGCAATTGGCATTAATCTGACTAGGAGTGTAAGGCTCAATATGGAAGTTTGCAATAGGTTCAGACCTAATTATAGCCTTAGTTCCATACCTTGTTCTAAACAGCATGTGAGACCAATCAGCTAGACAAATACCCCCCAATCTTAGCTGTGAAGTCCCTTGACAAGCAAAGGGCAAAGAGTGGTGGAAGGTCTATGATTGATATATCTTGTAAGACAACAACATTTGGACATGCATGCGAGGTAAGACTCAAGTTTTTAATCACTCCAATTTATTACTATTGCCATCCCATCCAATTGCACTACCCCTTTAGATATTACTTCATATTGGAGACCCAACTGATCAGCTATTTGCTTGGGCATCACTGAGCTACTTGCCCCGGAATCAATCATGCAATTATGTACTAGTTTATCCCCAATGATTAATGAAACATAGAAAGGAGGGGGCTTCAACATTTTACCTTGTTGCCCTCCATGGCTTCCTTCAGGCTAGGCAGCATTTGTAAGCACTTTGTCTTGCATCTGAACCTGCTGATTCGAAGTTGTCCAATCCTTCATGGCAGCTTGCAGTAGATCTCTTTGTCCTGGGATGGATAGGGATTCCCACATTGATATATTGACGTTAGTCTTCTTCATCTGTTTAATCTTGAACAAGGATGAAGTATCCTTTTGTTGTCCCTTGGTTTGTACATTCACTCCTTGTACGTGGGCAGCAACAATTTGGCATTTGAGTTAGCTTAGGGGCTGTTCTTGGCTGCCCTTGTGTATTTGAAACTGGACTCTGCTTGCCAATCATTTGTGGAGCCGTGGAAGGTGGTGAATTGGCTAGGGCTAATGGCTGTTCTTCACCCAAATTTCTCCTCTTTAACCATGTGTTGGCTGTGACACCTTGAGAAACTACTTGATTCATGCCATAGAAATCTTCTACTTGCTATTTCACCAACGTGGTGTCATTTGGGGCTAATTGCTGTTGGAATGTTTCTTGTTGTTGACTGTTTCCTTGACTGCCCTCTCCCTCCACACCAATAGTTGTCACCATCAGTGCTTGATTGAGAGCACCATTGAAACACATGGATTGGTTATGAGGCTCGTTGCATGGAAAGCACCAGTCATATTCTTGAGCAATGTTGTTCTGTGTTGGCACTAATGCCTTAGAGGCAGATATAGCATTTGGATTATAGGGCTGGAATGGTCTATTAGAGGGAGGCTTTGTTTGATTCACATTTGCAACTAGATTAGGTGGTCTTTGTGGTTGGTATGGCTGCCTATTAGGCTGAGCTTGAGGTTGATAGGAAGGTGTGAAACCTTGGGCTTGTTGCCTCTTAATAGTAACCAGCTCATTTCCCAAATTTTGCAACTGTTTCATGACCTCTTGGAGTTCATTGAAGCACTTGGAGATGAAGTGGAAGCTTCACTTGAACTCTGATTTCTAGGAGTGGGAACAGGAGCCAAAGTGGGTGCTTGACTAGTGCTTGGATTTTCTAAGTTTGGATACAAGGGCATGGGAGGCCTAGGAGCCAGTTTACCAGCTTGAATAAGATAGTTTTCGGCTCTAATGGCAATGCTATAAGCCATAGGGATTGTTGTGCCTCCCATGGACTGAATTAACATAGAAATATCAGAATTCAAAGCTTTAAGGTAATATAGAAAAGCACCTTCTACTGTTGGCCTGACTGCCACTGGAATCCTATCCCAAGACCTTTGAAATCTGAAGTTGAAGTCAGTCAGCTGCTTGTTGGGGGCTCTCTTGATAGTTGTCAGCTGCTCCAAAAGAGACAAGTTGTCTCCCTTCTCTCCAAATTGCTCGTGAAGTGCAATACATAGCTGATTCCAGTTTGTGATAGAACCAGCTCTAAGGCTCCTAAACCATTGTAATGCTTTACCCTTGAAGGAAGATGCCAAGTAACTTGTGACCACTTACATTTCATTGATTTCATGGATTGCATGCAAAGGTTAGCAATATCTTTAACATGATCACCTGGAGTAGTCTGATTTTCTCCGGTGAAGTAGGGAATGTTCTTCAAGGCTGCAATAGGAACTGGATGCTGTGCATTGAGAGCAAGTGGGCTGCTGCCTGTGAAGTTGACATAGGGATTGTTCTAAGCCATTCTAATCGGTCTTAAAACCCTTGTATACTGAATGAAAGGCCTATCAGGTGGAGGAGTTGAGAGAGTTCTGTTTGGTGGAGATGGAGACCTTTGAATCCTTCTTCCTCTTTGCCTTCTTCTTGGAGATAAGCTGCAAGTATTCAAATAGCACTTCTTCTCGACTCTTGACCTTGTGGTGATTCTTCTCATGAGTTTTCAGGCCTGCACTGCTAAAACCAGTTGATTCTTCCCCTTGGAGTCACCAGATATGCAAATAATAGCTCTTATAAGCAAGAAAATATAGCAGATGCATATCAACTTTTCTGCAATAAAAATAAGACCTCTAGGGTCCCCAGATCATGCCAAAGCTGTTGTTGCGAGACTCACAGCACCACGGATGCAAATCAGGCTTCTAGGTTGATGTTCAGGAATCCAGTGTGATTGTACAACATGGAATCCTTTCTCCAAGCGTGGGACTTGTAAAGATGAGAAAAGATTCTCCAGAGAAGGCTGGTTCCTATTCCTCTGTTCAGATGCACACACAAAAATGCAGAGGGTTAGCTAAAACCTAATCTAACTTGCAAGGAGACAGGGGTAAGAAAATGCATAGAATAAAACCTAAACTACAAAGGTGATGCACCGAGGAATGTTAGACACTCGTTTTACAAATTTAACACGAGACCACATAGATGCAACACAAACACCATGCACGAGTAACCAAGCTATGATAAGAGATCAAAATGACAGCAATGAATACATGAGAGGGTCGAGAGTCAATCACAACACATATATTATTGGTCAAGAGTCGATACGAGTACATTGTAGTGCCCAAGAGGCAAAAAGTGCGGCATTACAACCCATATGGGAGGTTTGAAAGCTCCATAATTTCTTTTGCAAGTGAGGGAAGAAGGGAGGATGCAAAACAAGAATGTCCGACCCCTTAAAGGAGCTCTTCTTTACAATATATATCAATAAATGAGAGAGGGAAGCGAGAGGAAATCTAGAATCTACCCCAACCACTTCTTGGTAGCATTTAAAATCATCTCATTATGATGAAGCGGTGGATCCTAGCAAAATGGTGGGGTGTCTAACGGGAGCGGCGAGTATCATGCTGTGCATTAAGGTTGGTTGTTGAAGCATTATCTTGTCTTTCACCACGTGTCAGAGATGTTTTCTTAATTTTCTCCCTCCAAAATACACCAAAATGCAAGGTTGATCCTAGAATCATTTAGAGAATTTCAACAGCTTTCCGTTGATATAAAGAACGTGCAAATCTGAGCTCTGGATCGAAAGATACGAAGGTCACGAAGATTTAGGGCACAAAGCAGAGCAACAGTTTTAAAATATTTTCCCGCACTTTTCCATCCGGACGACACGTTGCAGGCTGCGGTTCGCTGAGAAATGTTCTCTCTCCACATTTTTGTGGGCTTTTCTTGTGGGCCCCTTAAACTTAGACACGTGGCACTATTTCATTGGTTCGGATTAGTGCTTGAAAACTCGCCCCTTTGACCTTTGGGACCTTTTTCCTTGGTGACACGTGTCATGCTATGATTTGTCCACGGGCTGCGTGATTTTTGCGTCCACCACGCCCTTTTTTTCCCGGATGTCCCAAAGTGCTTTGTGGGACGAGAATCCTCGATCCACCGAAATGGGCTTCCTCGTCCCTTTTCGCCGGTGACACGTGGCGTGATCTGATTGGCTTTCAGCTCCTTCAGCTATCCACGTCCTGCGCGCCCCTTTGTCCCGATTGTCCTTGTCTTTGAAGTTTCTTGTTTCAGCCGATCTAGCTGGTTCACGTCCATTTGTCCCAAATGTCCCAGTGCTATCTGGGACAAATTCTTCCAGTTCGCTTGATTTAGCCGGTTCGCGTCCTCCGTGCACTTTTGTCCCGCTTGCTCCCGGTAAAGGACTTGGACAAATTTTCTTTCTTTCGGCCGATTCGGGCATTTCACGTCCATTTGTCCCAGATGTCCCTTTTCTGTTTGGGCCGCTTAGAGGCTTTTCGGCTGATTCGTGCCTTCGTGCATAATTGTTCCAACTGTCCCAAAGGTGGCCTTGAGCAGACTTAGCCAATTTTACGATTTTCCCTTAATCAATCTACTCGCTTGGAACTAAAAACTCGATGCATGTTATCAAATTAACTCGGGGGTGAAATTTGATAATGTGTCTTTAACATAATCAAAAGCAATAACATTTATATATGTATATATCTATATATATACATATATATATATATATATATATATATATATATTTATATATATGTATGTATGTATGTATGTATGTATAAATGTATCCATATGTATGTATGTATCTGCCATTATATATTTATAGGTGTGTATGTACTCTTGTTCATGTGTGCATGTGTGTGTGTATTTCTATGTCAATAAGACATAATTTAAAAACATTTTATGATACAAAGTCATCATTAGTATGAATGTCATGTAATGGCCTCTTATAATGATACTAAAATAAGATCCCGAGTGTAAGACCCGATTATCAAGTATACCTTTGTTTTCCAACAAGGGTCTTCGTAAATTTAGTCACCATTATAGGATCATAAATTCAATTAACTACACATAGTTGGAGAATGAAATAAGTAGATCAAGTATAAGATCGATCAAGAAGAAATATTACTATGTAAAATCCAACCATCATTATTAACCTTCTAGATAATGAAATTGACATGATTAAAAAATAACATATTGTTTATATTGTACTTTAATTAAGTCAAGAAAGATAACCACACATTTTCACATGCAGCCACCAAAGTATCTATTTATCCAGGTAGAATTAACGAGGTATGACATACCTCTCCCCTTAAGTATCATCGTCCCCGATGATTAGTTCATATCATTCATAGAAATCAGAATAAGAAGATCAAATTATACACATAAAAATATCATAAACTCATAATATCGTCACTGAAACTTACAATTAATCCACTTCAAAACTGTAAAAAGAATTGTATCAGTGTAATAACCTTATTTTAACCATTTTTGCCAAAACAACAAAAATTTAATGATTTTTTCCAGTCATTTAGTCAATAAAAATATCGAAGCATAGTATCGATATTGAATCTTGATATTTATCACTAAAATAATTACGGAAAAGAAGTTTTCATTTCTTCTAAATTCTCCCAAGTTGCACTTTCTTCAAAAAATTGGTCCCCTTTGGACCTTACTGGTGACTTATTTCTTTGTTTCACACGTGCATCTTGTGAGTTTCCAACACTCTTATGGGTTCAACTATGATGAAATCCGGATCTAGAACCTGTAAAGAGTTTTAGTTAAGAATATGTGATAAATCTAATACATACTTTTAGTCAAGGAGATATGAAAAACATCATGCAACTTGGACACAGTGCGAGAGGAAATGCTAGGCATTTGGTAAGCTACAAGGTTGATTACTTCAATAATATCAAAGGGTCCAACATAGCAAGGTGACAATTTGTCTACCTTTCCAAATGAAATTGAACTTTTTTAGGATTAACCATTAAAAAAATTTATCTCCTTGTTCAAATTTTTTATCAACTCTCTTTAAATCAGCATAGCTTTTACATCTATTAGCAGCCTCTTTCATTTTTCTTGAAAGAGTTTAACTTGTTGTTCCATTTTAGTCAACATTTTAGGTCCTATAACTTCTATATCTTCCACATTGTCCCAATGACAAAATTTCTTCACTTATTTCCATATAATGCCTTAAAAGGATCCATTTTCAATGAGGAATGATAAGTGTTATTATAGGAAAACTCAACCAATGGAAGGTATTCTTCCCATTTGTACTTTGTTGATCCATGCAATACATTCTGAGCATTTCTTCCATCACTTTATTTACCCTTTCAGTTTTTCAATTAGTTTCTGGATGGTACACATAACTGAAAATTATCTTTGTTCTTAAAGTGGTATTCAAGGTTTTCCAAAATGAGAAGTCATCCTAGGATCTCTATCTAAAATTATCAGTTTAGGTGCATCATGCAATCTAAAAATATCAAGCACAAACCTTTTTGTGAGCACATGTGAATCATATTTCAGATTCCATGGTATGAAATGAACCAATTTTGTTAATTTTTCAACTACATATAGAATTACGTCATGTTTATTACTTGACATAGGTAGTCCTTGCATTAAATCCATACTGATTAACTACCAGTTATAGTGTGGATTGTTATGAGGGTACAACAAACCTGCTGGATGCAAATGTTCAGCCTTAACTCATTGACATCCTAAGCAATGTGATACATAATTCACTATATCCTTCTTCAGCTCTTTCTGAAAATATTGTTTTTTTACATCAGCAAGCATATTAGTCACTGTAGGATGTCTAGAATAAGGAGCATCATGAAATTCCTTTATCAGTTTCATCCTTAATTCATTTTCTAAAGGTACGTAAATTCGATTTTCAAATCTAAATATTCCTTCGTTGTCAAATCTAAATGTTTTGTATCTCTTATCATTAGTATTTGCAATAAGTATTGTTTTAACCTATTGATAATAAGAATCAGCCAACATTTATTTCTTAATGTCATCCTTGAAATGGATTCTTAAAGTAACAAGAGAAAAAATATGCTTCCTACGAATTAACACATATGCCACTATGTTTTATTTACCTTTTATATAGCTTATATCAAATTCATATTATGATAAAAACTCTAACCATATTCACTACCTTGCATTTAAGTTTGGTTGTGTGAAGATGTATTTCATCCCTGAGATGGTATTTTTTTAGTTCAAAGGGCTTCCCCAAAAGGTAATGTCTCCAAAATTACAATGCATGCATAATGGAAGTAAGCTCTAAGTCATGGGGAGTGTAATTTAGCTCATGTACCTTGAGATTTCTACTTTCATAAGTGATTACATGATCATTTTGTAGTAAAATACCACCTAATCCCGCACTTTGGAGGCATGTATTACTACTATAAAGTTCACATTAGGATCCAAAAATTTTAATATAGGAGTTAAAGTTTATTTTTCTTTCAGAAATTGAAAGCATTTTCCCACTTTTCATACCCTATGAATTTCTTGTCTATCTTTTGTAGTGCAATGATTGGAGTTGCAACTGACTCTAGAGAAATCCTTACCAAAATTTCTATAATATCCATCCAATCCCATGAAGCTTCTCACTTCATGTAAATTTTTAGGTGTTGTCCATTATGTTATTGTAGTAATTTTTGATGGATCTACAGAAATTCCATCCTTATTTATGATATGCCCAAGATATTGCACTTTTTTGATAAAATGAACACTTAGAAAGTTTTATCGTGTAATTTTCTCTTCCTTAACACATCTAAAACAATTCTAATATGTTCATTATGCTCTTCAATTATTTTTGAATAAATGAGAATATCATCTAAAATAAATAGTAAAAATTGTCCAAGTATGCTTGAAAGATATTATTCATCAGATTCATAAAAATTATTGGAGCATTAGTAAGCCCAAAAGGTAACACGGTGAATTCATAGTGTTCATACCTTGTTCTAAAAGAAATCTTGTGAATATATTCCTCTTTTATTCTCAACTAATGGTATCCTGATCAAATATCTATCTTAGAATAAATTGATGCTCCACGCATCTGATCAAAGATATCATCAATTCTTGGGAGAGGATACCTATTTTTTATTGTGGCTTTATTAAGCATTCAATAATCAATGCAAATCCTAAGTTTTCCATCCTTCTTCTTTACGAAGATGACTGGTGCACCCCAAGGAGAGACACTCGGTATGATTAGTCCTTTTGAAAAGATTTCATGAAGTTATTCTTTCATCTCAATGAGTTATATTGTTTTCATTCTATAAGGATCCTTAAAAATTGGTTTGGTTCCTGATTTGATGTCTATTGTGAAATAAAACTCCCTTTTAGGGGGAATACCGGGTAATTCTTTGGGAAAGACATATATGTACTTGCATAATAAAGGTGTGTTTTGTTCCAAAAAAATCTTACCTTCTTTAGCCAAATCTATAATTTTTATAGCATATAACACTTAGCCTTTGTTCTTATCTTTATTAAGCTACATTGTTGAGATTTATCAAATTGAAAAACCTCATTTTACTCCCTGAATTTCTATTATTTTCTGCAGATCATCAAGGTAATTTATTCTCTTTTCTAGGAAGTCTACAGTTTCCTTATGTTGAGCTAACCATTTTTATACCTATGAATATGTCATATGAGCTTAGAAAAGTTAGACATAGGTCAGCTTCAGTGGTAAAGCTTGGTAATTTTAGAGTTATTCCAAACACACATTGTTTAACAAAGTGTAGACAACGTTGTTCCCATACTCAATGAGTCCATTATTATTTCATAAAACCAGATATTCTTTTAATTTTATATGCAATTTTTTTTTTTAAATAAGGCATTCAATATCACTTGTATCAAATAAAATGGTTACATGTAATCCATACAACTTACTGTAACTTCAAATAGTGTAGCTTTCTTTTCATCTTGTTTATCTATTACCGTATTGGGGTTACAAACCGATTGTATAGATAACATATCATATCTAAGCATACATACAAATAAAATTGGATATTCTACCGAAGAAATATAAAAAAGAGATATAAATCAACACTATATTTAACATGGTTAACCTAGTGTGGGCTACCTTCACCAAGAAACAAACCAATATATTATCTAAAGCTTTGACAAGATATACAATTGAAGATTTAAAATCTTCCACACCTCTCAGATGTAGAATACTTTCTTTCTCATAAGCTTTTACTTCTTCTCTAAGAATTCTCCCTCTCACTCAATTATTCTAAGTTTTTGTTGATTCTTCTCTCTTTTAAACCTAGATTTCATGCCTATATAGTCATTTATAAACTTAAGGCACTTAGCCATACAATTATAATCAATAGATCTGATTTAATGCTAAAAATAGATCTAATTCCCAAGAGTTAATTAAAATAATCCCACACAGGTAAATGATGTCACTGATGTCAGTTCATCCTTTCCTAACCGATGTCAGTCCTAGGTGACTCGATGCTTTGGTTCCTCCTAACCAATGTTTTTTATTATATTTTCCAGCAAGTTTCACATTTCATGTTAAAATGAAGTAATTAAGCTCCACAACTCAACAATCTCCCACTTGGAGATTAATTACTACACCATACCTATACAACATCATTCTTGTATCCTTCTTTATCTTTGTTTCTTCCTCTTCAAGTCTCAAAATCGAAGACCAACAGAAGTGGAGTGTAGCTCCAACTTCTCCTTTGCTAATGGCTTCATTAGCATATCCGCAAGGTTCTCTCTCATATTGATTCTTTCCAGATTCAACTTCCCATCCTCTAATACTTGTCATATAAAGTGATACCTCAACCGTATGTGTTTTTTTCTCGAATGAAACATTGAGTTCTTTTCCAAATGAATTGCACTGATTTGTCACTAAATAGTTTACAATCATCTTTCTCCTTTCCCAACTCTTCCATGAACCTACTCATCAATATCATCTCCTTGATAGCCTCTCTGTAGTTACAACATACTCTAGCTTTTTTAGTAGATAAAGCCACAACCTTCTCGCAATCTTGAAATATATCTAACTATCATCCCACCTACTAAAAAAATATATCTATTAGTGTTCCTCCTAGCATCCAAATATCCAGCCATACCGAATCCACATAGCCACATAATGAAATATCCAAACCTCCATAGCATAGTTGCATGCTAGATGTCCCTTTCAAATACCTGAGTATCTGTTAGATTTCTTTCCAATTCTATTTACCTAGATTGGCCATATATCTACTTACAACTCCCACTTCTTGTGTAATGTATGGTATGTTACAAACCATAGCGTACATGAGACTCACAAATGTTGAATCATATGGCACTCGTGTCATATATTTTACCTCTTCATGTGATGATGGACATTGATCTTTACTCAATTTGAAGTTTATAGCCATAGGTGTACTAATAGGTTTTGTATTCTACATCTTGAACCTTTCTAACACCTTGTAGATATAATCCTCTTAAGATAAATACAATTTCTTATTTTTCTTGTCTCTGTGTATTTGCATGCCAAGTATTCTTTTTCAGCTCCTAAATCCTTCATAGCAAATGTGTGAGCTATATTTCCCTTAAGCTCACCAATGTCCTACATATTATATCCTGTAATAAACATATCATCCACATATAGTAACAAAATAATATAGCTCCCATTTTCAAGCTTCTTGAAATAAACACAATGGTAAGATTCACATCTCAAGTAACCATGCTCATGCATAAAACTATCAAACCTTATGTATCATTTCCTTGGAGCTTGTTTGAGCCCATATAGGCTCTTTTTCAACTTGCACACTAGTTTCTCCTTACCCTTGACTTCATACCCAAGTAGTTGTTGCATATAAATATCTTCATCCAAATCACCATGAAGAAAACACGTGTTTGCATCTAGTTTTTGCTAATCAAATCTTCTACTGCACCTAAGTTCAATACAATACAAATAGAAGTCATATTTACAACAGTAAAAAATATTTCACCAAAGTCAATACTTGCTTTCTGTGTGAATCCTTTTACTACAAGCCTTACCTTGTACCTTTTATGTCCACCCTCATCTTCCTTGATTCTATAAATGCACTTGTTCTACAATGTTCTCTTACTTGCTGGAAAATTAACCAAATCCCAAATCTAGTTCTATTCCAAGGAGTCCATCTCCTCATCCATGCCATGATACCACTTTGGACATGGGTATCATCATGCATTGCTTCTTCAAAACCTTTTGGTTCACCATTATCAGTCAATAATAGATAAAATAGAGAAGGTGTAAATATTTTTGGAGGTTTACTTACCCTTTGTGACCTTCTCACAAAAGTTTGGGGTATCGGAGGCACATTTTGGACCTCCTAGACATTCGTATCCAAACTCCGATAGTGACTGACGTCGGTCACCTATAACCGGCGTTGGTTCTACTAACCGATGTCGGTTTGGCTCTTGTGTAACTGATATCGGTTCTACTAACCGATGTCATTCAGGGGTAAATTGGCACGGGTTACTATGTAACCCTATTGGTGTTACTTTTGAATTTGATAGTTCATTTTTATACACAAAATTATCCTTTGGTTCATCCTTGGGAACAAAAATTTTATCCATGTACATTATCTTTTCATTCCATTCAACATTACAAATCCTAATAATTTGAGAATCCTCTAAATCCCAAAAATGGAATCAAATCACTAGATCCATAACCAATAAAAGTGCATCTCTTGGATTTTACATCAAATTTTTTCCTATTTTCCTTGTCAACATGTAAAAATCTTGAACCAAAAACTTTAAGAAAAAAAGATCTACCTCTTTTCTCGATCCAAGCTTCCTATGTTATTCATCCATCTAGTAAACTTGAAGGCCCACGGTTAATCAAATAAACCGTTGTATCAATTGCTTCGCCTTAAAAAGCTGCAAGGGCAATCTAGAATGTATCCTCATTCTCCTAGCATGTTCCATGATTTTCATGTTCATTCTTTCTACAACACCATTCTCTTGTGGTGTTCTTGAAATTGTTCCTTCCTTACATATCCCATTCACTCGAAAAATAATCATTGAAAACCTTGTTATATTATTCACCACCATTGTTAGATCTAAGGCGACTTTGAATTAGATTCATTCTCAAAAAGGTCTTTCCATCTTTTAAAAGTCTCAAAAACATCATATTTACGTTAAATACAATAAACACATACCTTTCTTGTAGCATCATCAATGAAAATAACATAATACTGGGATCCTCCATGAGAAGCTACCCGAGCTAGTCCCCACGCATCCGATTGTACAAGCTTCAATTTCTACTCCTTCTTAGTTGCCCCAAATTTGACAAATCTCACTCTCTTTTGCTTTCCAAAGACACAAATTTTCACAAAAATCAAGATCTAAATATTTCAAATATGATAACTTACCCTTATCCTTTAAGATTTGTATTCCTTTTTTGACTCATATGGCCCAACCAAAGACCTTGCCACATGTATTCATCTAAATCTGAAGTAGATAATGTACAAAAGAAATTAGTAACACAGTAGGTAGATACATATAATGCTCCTACCTTCTTAGCTCTTGCCACAACAAAAGCACCCTTGGTGACTTTCAAAGAGTTTACTCGTAAAAGTAACCATGCAACAAGATTCACCTAGTTTCCCTACGAAATAAGATTCCTCCCGAGGCTTGGCACATGCCTCAAATCTTTCAATACCCATGTATTTACATTATGTAATTTTAGATGAACTTATCCTTTACCAATAATACTGAAAGGTTCATTGTCACCCAAATAAACATGCCCAAAATTACCCTAGACATAATTTCGAAATAACCCTTATTAGGGGTTGCATGGAAAGAAGCTCTTGAATCTAAAACCCATGATTCAATTCTATTATCTAAAGAAAGAATAAGAGCATCTTGCATTACCTCTGATGTAGCAAGATTTAATTCTTTACCTTTATCTAGTTGTTAGTTCTCTTTTTCTTTGACCAACAATCTTTCTTTGCATGTCATTTCTTTCCACATTTGCAACAAGTAATTCCCTTCTTGTTGGATTTAGATCTACTATTCCTTGACTTTTATTTCCCATTACTCTTACTCTTGAATCTTTCCTTCTTCCCGACCCGATTTCTACCTTTAAAGCATTCCCAAATGATGATTCCTTTGTACTCTTCCTCCAACTTTATTCATTCAATATTATACTAACCACATCATCAAACTTCAAAATATTATTAGCAGATGTTGTATTACTAACAACCATTACCAATTTATTGCAACTATCGGGTAAAGAACATAAGAATAAAAGTTCTTTTACTTCATCATCAAATGGTATAGAAACCAATTTTAACTAATTTACTATAGATTATAAATCTTTCAAATGACTCGATGTAGATCCACCTTCATCCATAATTGATAATTTCAGCCGTCAAAATTCTCTACCTTGTATTTTTTTTCTTCTGTCATTTTTGTAGCTCCCACTCAATAAAAAAACCCTATGTGAGTAAATATTTCAACACATAAAACCCTCAAACAAATCTCTCGATACCATTTTTTTGGGGTTAGCACACCGTTCATACAAATAATATATTAGATCTAAGCATACATGTAAATAAAAGTGGATATTCTACGAGAATAAATATATAAAATAAGAGATATAAATCAACACCATATTTAACGCGGTTCACCCAGTGTGGGCTACATCCACCAAGAAACAATCCAATCTATTGTCCAAAGCTTTGACAAGATATACAATTGAAGATTTACAATCTTCCACACCTCTCGAGATGTATAGTACTTTCTTTCTTACAAGATTTTACTTCTTCTACAAGAATCATCTCTCACCGAATTATTCTTAGTTCTTGTTGATTCTTCTCTCTTTTAAACCCTAGATTTCATGCCTATATAGTCATTTATAAATTTAGGGCACTTAGCCATGTAATTACAATCAATAGATCTTATTTAATGCTAAAAATAAATCTAACTCCCGAGAGCTAATTAAAACACTCCCACATAGGTAACCAACGTCGATTCTCCCTAACCAATGTTGGTTCCTCCTTGCATGGCCAATTTCAGTCCTGGGTGACCGATGTCGGTTCCCCCTAACCAATGTTGGTTACTGTATTTTCTAGCAAGTTTCACATTACATGCTAAAATGAATTAATTGAGCTCCACAACTCAACACACCACAAAGCATGAATATAACGTTGTTGGTTGCCATCTTTCTTCCTTTGAGGGAAGTTATTAGCATAATGATCTAGACCGTAGATATAGCCACCCCCAAATGGTCCTTTCCTTTTATATTTATTTTCATTATTTGCTATATTTTTCAGCTCATTCCTTTTATTATTTGCAACATTCTTAATTGTTGTATTTTTATTTCCATTGCCATTATTATTTCTATTTTTACTATTAAACTTCTTCCAAGTAACATTTTTAGGTACTAATGGTGATGCTGCAATAATAGCCTTCTTTTTCTTTTCCTCTTTGTGCATAAAAATTACTTATAAATTTTACTCTTGTGTGATTATATTCTCGAATACAGATTCCATAGTTAATGGCCCATGGACATCAACTTCACCTCCTATCACTGAGTTCAGCCCCATGATAAATTTCCTAGTATGGATTTTTTTAGCCATTTGATACTGAGATACATACTTGAGATGTTTTGTAAAATTCTCTCAATACTCAGTCACTGTCATTTTTCCTTGTGTTAGTGTCTAAAATTCAGACATCTTCTTATCATAATAAAGTTAGGGTAACCAACATTATCTAAAGCATGTCTTAAATTGATCACAAGTCAAATTAACTTCATCCACTACTTGTTCAACCTTTTGGTTGTGCCATCATGAGGATTCCTCATTGGAGATTTAATAGGCACCCCAAGATACCTTAGTTTCTTCTAAGAATTATCTTATTGTAAATTAATTATCCATTTTGTTGATCCAATTCTTAGCTCCATCACCCAAGGTGGTACCATCGAACTTTGGTGGGTTGATCCTCTTGATATCATTTGACAGTTCAGCTACCAAACATGCCCTCTTGTTCTCAGGTGGGTTAACTTTGTTAACATTCATATAAGATTTAGCATTATCATTAAAAGTGTTGTTATTTGTTTCATTAGGATCTGCAACATTGTTGTTTTTAGCATTCATATGCTCTTGTGATGATTCTTCACAATCACTTCCATGATCATTAATGTTTTAGAGGATTTTGTATTCCATAACAATCATCCTATTTCTCATGTCTTGAAGGGCAGTGAGAATATCGTCTAACTTCTATGTTATGGCAGCTTTTTCATTTGCAGGTTGGTCATTCGAAATGTTTCTGTTAATTTAACCATGTTTTCTGTTATAAAATATTTTAATTTTGTGTTAGTGTAAGGAATCAATAGGTCTAAGAGCTGAAACCTTCTCCTCTAATAATAAAATGTAATAACCCCTTTCCAACATCATACTTATGGAAATAAAAAAATTAACTTCCCAAACTAAGCATATGCCTTCAATTATTTGAATATACAAACTAACATTTAAATCTAGCAAGTTATAATTTCAATTCTTTAGATAACAAATCAATAAAGCAAATGCATAATTATAGGTCAACTAGATTCAATGATCCCCAATAAGTTACTCTTTCGAGTCTGTATACAATGTATTCCCTTTAGTTCCCTTCTCGGCATTGATTTTACAAGTCTTTCTCTAAGTTTCTACTTATGAATCATTCAATTGGATCTCATCCAAAGCATCTCACACTTTAGTTAGAACTAGGTGAACCCGATAGTGTAATGACATATACTACTTCAGAAAAATTTTATAAGTCATGCGTTGCATGCTTTGTTTCTATAATGCACATTTGTCTATGAAACATGTCCCATCACTATGTCACTTGGTTTAGTTATCATAATTGAATCAATTTTTTTAGTTAATCAAATTCAAGTTATGCACTCGATACAAAACTTGTTCATCCGGCGACATTTAAGCATGATCGTGTGCCAACTTAGGTTGCCTTTGGGAGAGAAATATCTCAAGTAACCACTTGCATTGTCACACAATCAATTTCTTCCCGTAGCCAACATAATTTGGTACAGAGGTAACTAGACGAAACTAGATAGATAACCTCCACATCTTAGCATAACTCAATTCCATATTGATTATGATGCCCATAATAAATGGAACTCGAGGGACAAATTAGGATAATTCTTGTATGGTATTATTCATTGAATGACATGTGGCATTCAATGAACACCGCACTACAACATCCATCCAAAATTTTCATGCCAAGCACCACGTATTAGGTTTATCATAACTTATTCCCCACAATAAATTAGTTTTATGACAGATTTACATTTCGTAACGCAATGATGTTTTATTGTAATAATTATTCAATCCTAAGGTCCATAACTTAATTTCGATAATTATTCGTAATCAAATTCCATAATTTTGTTTATGTACATTCATTAAGCATCTTAATATAATTAGGGAAGTAGACTGTATTATTAACGCAGTCCCTAATTTATTTAAATTATTACGTTGTCGTTTAGTTTGATTAAGTACAAAATAATTCAACTCATCAACTAAATGTAATAAAATCATTCATAATCATTAAGTTTACATACATATGACTAAATAATAAATGGACATTAATCATTTATCATTATACAATAGTCTAATCATTCAACTATTAAATAATAAATCTCATTCCTTTAATTAATAGCTTACACCTCATATCCTTTGTATAGCTTTAGTTCATTTTTTATATTTAAAGCTATTACACATAAGGGTATTATTCAAGTATAGTTCATTAATAAACCTTAAGATAGTACCTATCTTATGAAATTAGATTGATTAATTCAATAATAATAATATCCTAACTAATACATAAAACTGAATAATTTATATAATCAGCCATGATCCTTATTACAATAATATTCAAAACTTGAATATAAAATTTTATTTCCTTTTCCAAAAATGATACAAAATCTTAGAGGACATAATGTCTTTCAACAATTTATTCAATGAAGCACCATCTTGCTTATACAATAGTTCAATAATGAATACACCGTTCAATCATAACATTAATAAATTAACATATCCATTTAAAAATCATCTATTAGATAAGATCTAAATTCTGCCATCTATAAAAATATTAGGCAAATCACATTCAAGAAACCGACATGAGAAATTCAATGATCTTATCTTTACAATTTATAGAACTGGAATATTTCAATGAACATAATTAAGCTAAACAACATAATTTGAAACTCATTTAAGATAACAACTTAATATTTTTCCTGTTTATCCTTTTTCCTTTCTTTCATAATTCTTAAAAGAAACATATGATTTTTAACTCAAAATCATTAAAAGAATATTTCATATTACTAACAGATCACAAATATGAATAACAATTTCCAAAAACATATCAACTATGTCATTTATACCCCAACAGGGTTATTTATAAACATTTAAACAAGTATTAAACCTTATACTTTAATATTCATTCTTGTTCTACCATCATCGTATAATCATATTACGAATCAAGAGGTAATCATACAAACCACACAACTTTCATTCTAGGTTCGTATAACTGATTTTAAAAGAAAAGAGTATTATATTACACACTCTCATCTTAATAATAATATTGATATATTTAATTCAATAAAGGTATTAATTAAGATATCTAATTACAATATATTAATCTCATCAAACCATAACCGTATTGAACATTATATTTACTTATAATAATACATTATTCCTTCTCAAGGAAGTACGAGAACATGTGTTGTTTATACAATAACAATTTATTGATGACAATTATTTGAGTACTAATAAATACCTTAAACTATCTTAAATAAAATAATGTATCCAAATAAACCTTATTTTATTTGAACCAAACCAAACATACACAATGATCGTTACATTTTACATAAAGAATGATACGACTAAGCCTAAGGGTAGGATATACATTTTAATCAATCAAACCAAGTCTGCAAACTTCTCCCTTACATATACTCCTACAATAATTGGTTTGAATGAACCATAAAAAACAAAATATCATAAGCCTTCACCATATAGTGAAAAATAACAATGTTTAGTCCACATCAACCACACAGTGGTCTCTAAGAAAAATGAGTGAATAGTGGAATGGTCAATCGACCATAAAATCAAATGACCTAAGCAAGCATCTCGATCTCAATAAATAATCAATAACACGCAGACCAAAAATGAGTAGGTGATTGATTTTCATCTCTACCATAGCGCCACCATTCTAAACTCAATCTTTCCAATGTTGTGAATAGGAGTGAGACAATGAAATTTATTACTGAGGAGAACACCATAAAAATACATGCCATGCAAATAACGACAAGTCATCGATAAGACTAGTTCAAACAACTTCATAGTTGAGACCATTCTCCATTAACGAAACCTAATGAAATTGTTACAACCTTAAATATACCAAAGGCCAAGTTGGGTATTAAAAAAACACTACAATACTCACTCCCAAACAATGGATAGTTGAATAAAATGTTAATCTATAGGTTATCGAGCTTGAGCTAAACAATAAGAACCCCACATTTATCCATTATAGCATGTACTAGGCATGAAGGTAACACAACTAAACACATGCAATGCTAAATACACAAATACAAGTATCTAATCATATACACAAATCCCACAAAATCGTGTAAGGAAAACATACGCAGACTAGTAATGAAGTTACAATATTATAATAAACAACTAGTATATAACTTTACAACACGCAACATAAAGAAATATTTACGCATAAGAGAATATATACAGACAGAACCTTCACAGTCGGGTATACATTCAACCATGGATTTTAAATTAAGATCTAAGCCATACCCATTAACAAATCATTAATGAAGAGACCAAAGGTACAATAAAACTGATTTTCTCGATTCAACATTAAAATATTTTAATGTTATAAATGATAGATATGAGCAAGAGAAAATTGCAAGCCTGTAATACGTTTTTAGAAGACCAAATCTGCTTCCTCTTCTTACCGAAATCTCCCAAATCTCACACAAAAACTAGACAGAATAATAGCTTCAAATCGAAATAGGAGGTCCAAATAATCCATAGCTCAATCTATATATCTCCGGAGTTATATTTTACATGAAAAAATATAATGATTGCCCTAAAATAGCCATGATTGATTTTCACATGCGGAGCTTGCATTGCAAGCCAAAAGGATCAACAAGAAAAATGAATCACCAAATAACCACTTAGCTTAGCAAGTAGCTTCCTCAATAAGCTACCCGCTTCTCCCAAGGCTGTAGTCTACATTAATTTCATTAAATGAAATTGTCCCAAATTCTTCCCAAACTCTTACTAATTCCCTATCTTTCCATCGTCTATCAACTTTTGCACTTCCACCAACCTTCCCAACATCTCGCCATTTGTTTGGGTGCTTCTCTACCATCCAACAGTCAAAGATTATCCAAAAGAAAACCCTAAACTTCGCTTGCTACAACATTGGCCGAGGTGGCCCCTTTTCCACATTTCAATTTGGCTTGGGTGGAAATATGTGTACAGATCGATACGAGCTTAAGTGGGGCTCAATCAAGCTATCAACCCATCCTCAACAATATTACATTGTAGTACCATAAATAACATGGTTTGATCTTATTAAGGTATTTAACATAAGAAAAATCAATAACATTTATATTTGTATATATCTATATACATATATATGTATGTATATATATGTATATATATATATATGTATGTATGTGTGTGTGTGTGTGTGTGTGTGTGTGTGTGTGTGTGTGTGTGTGTGTGTGTGTGTGTGTGTGTGTATTTCTCTATCGATAATATGGGATTCATAAACATTTTACAAGCCGATCGACATTAATATGAATGTCATATAATGGCCTCTTATGATGATACTAAAATAAGATCCTGTGTCTAAGAGTTGACTATCAACTATACCTTTGTTTTCCAACAAGGGTATTTACAAATTTATTCAACCATAATAGGATCATAAAATCAATTAATTGCACATAATTGTAGAACAAAATAAGTACATAAGTATAAGATCAATCAAGAAGAAATATTACTAAGTAAAATCAAGCCATCATTATTAACCTTCTAGATAATGAAATCAACATGATTAAACAATAACATACTATTTATATTGTACTTTAATCAAGTCAAGAAAGATAACCACACATTTTCACATGCAACTAAAAAAGTATCTATTTATCCAAGGTAGACTTAACGGGTATGAAAAGGAGGATTTGAAAGAGGCTATTAAAAATATAAAGTTTATTTCTCTTTCAATTGATGAGGTCACAAAGTGGTGGACAATAATTCATGGGTTTGTATTCATGTCTATAATTTTATAAATGAAGTAAGAAATCCCCATCTCTTAGCTATTCATAAAATGAGTGAAAATTTACAATTATGAAAACCTTTACAAATTGGTGGTGTCAAGTTTGAAGGATATAACATGTATGGATGATTTTTCCATTACCAAGAAGTTAGTTTGTGTTAGAAATGATAGTGCAACAATAATGCAGGGGGCTAGAAATGGTCTTTGTGTTAGACTACAAACAACAATTGCACCATATATGATTACAATTCATTGCATGGCTCATAGAATGAATCTGGCATATAAAATTATGAGCACATTCGAAAGTGTTGCTAGAGTGGAGGAGCTCATCCATGACTTGCATGCATATTATTCAAGTAGTCCAAAAAGATTTTAGAATTTTAGAAATTTACAATTGGATTGACAGATGGGAAAAATCTTCTTAAAGATGTAGATACCAGATGGATTTCCATGTATGAGCCTACTTGTAGAATATTTGAAGAATATCCTTCATTGACAGGTTTTATGTATAAATACCACAAGGAAGTAGATAAAGCTAAATATTTTTTGTATTGTCTGACAGATATTAAAACTTTACTTACATTATGTGGTATTTTTCCAATGTTGAATGAGATCAATGTTTTGATGAAGCATGCACAAGAGTGTTCCATCTACATTACTGACTTCATACAAATGAGAAAACATGTATGCATGAGTCTAGATAATTTATATTTTTCATATGGAAGTTTTTGAGGACCTATTTTTGAAATATGGAATACATTAACGACCTTAAGAATCCAAGCTACTACTTAAAATTTAATATAAATGATCATCTGTGTATAACAGTTCATGGGAAAGAGATACCACTTCACACTTTTCAGAGAAGAGTAGATTTGGTTGGATCAGAGTTGGAAGAAGTACAAGTGACACACAAAATAAATTGAAAAATATTTCTCAATCTTTATCTATGAGATCCATGAATGATTTAAAAATATAAATTACTTGAAGCAATGGGAGTTGTGAATCCATTGTTTTGGAATATAACTGGTGGCATTACTAAAATGTCCATCAGTAATTTATTTATAAAATACATGAATAGTCTAATGGAACATTTCTATAAGTGTGAAGAGATAAATGGTGTTGTAGTTGAAGGTATTTTTAAAAATAATTTATTGAGTTCTCAGTCACAACATTTTTCTCTTACTATGCTAAATAAATTTTGTTTTCTAGATGAGCCAATAGAAAATGGTTCCATTAAAGGCTTTAGAAGAAGCTTTATTCAAGAAATATTTTGTGAGATGATTTCAGTGAGTATTTTTACTATATGAATTGTGTCAAACTATGATCTTGGGATATGTTGAATATGAGAGAGTATTCAATGCATTATCCTTTGTAAAATCAAAATTTTGTAACAAATTGGATAGAAATTTAGAAAGTTGTATATGTTTCTAGTTATTCTATGGAAACTTTTCCTTATGAGAGAGCACTTGCATTATGGAATTAACTCGTAGAAAGAAGAGGAGTAGCTAACATTTTGAGTGATGTGGGGATTTGAAATATCCACTGAACACACTTCCAATTTAGTAGAATTCAAGGACACTTATGAAGAACGGGTTACTCTAGTATTGTTTCAATTGCTAGAGTCCTAATTTCTTGTCTACATTCTAGACACTATTGACAAAATTATTTGATTATTTATATATTTCATATCGATTAAGTATCAACTGGTCTTACTAGACTATATATGTTGTTTTACTTATAAAAAATTCATTTTTTATATTTTGTTTTATTATTTTAATAAGGATATTGATTTATTTAGATCCATCTTTGTGTGATTAATATTTTATCTCTGCATGAAACATAATTCATTTATGTACTCAAAGAAACACATACCAAACATCTAAAACCATGCTTTACAACTCCAAATAGTAACATAAAAAAATTCATAAGAAAGCAGAAATCGAATACAAGAGTGCATATTAAATTGTTCAAAACTTTCAAAAAATGTGTCACAATTGTAAATAGAGTTCCAATTCAAAATTAAACTTGTATACATACTAACAAGAGGTATATTAACTTACATATTTTCATAAAGCATTATCAGCCAATACAATTACAAAATTTTGGGTTATAAATTTCTTCTCAAATCTTCCAGGAAAGTTTTTTCATATAAGAACACATTATAAGGGAATCCTCTTCTCTGCCTATGATTATGAGTCATATTTGTCCTTATGTCTACCACACATAATAAAAAATTAAAAATTGGTTGGTCACTATATTTTAATCATTATGCCAGTGTTATAATTGTGACAACACACTTATCATATGGTGAAACTAAAAAAATTCTACATTACGGGGCATCTTGAACTTCTTCTTGTAATGGAGGCGTAGTTTTCTTAGTTTGTATATTGCTTTCCGTTAAAACTCCTGATACCTGCAAATCCTATTTTTGTTATTCATATTTTCAAGAATATTTTTTCCTCCCTTGCAACATCTCCTAATGACAATATTGATGGATCAACATTTGTATTTTCTTTCAGTAAGATTTATGGATCCATCTTATGCTCCTTGATTATCTTTCTCAATGTATTATTTTGTTTATTTAATAATAAAAAAATTCTTTCAATTGTATAAATGCATTCAATCTTTTGTGGGCATTCTTCAAATGTGCATCAAATACAGTTGCTTCTTTCTTTAAATTTTCATATTTTTCCTACAAAACATAAATGTATTAGATAAGTTATAAATAATTTATTGCAATACTCATAATTTCATAATTTTTCATGTGTAAAAATGACTTACCACAACTTTTTATTTTTCTACATTTACAATTAAAACATTATTTTTATCTCTATCCCATTTTTTGTAGTACGCCTAGGCTTCAACATTAAGATTCTCCAACCTGTTTAACATTATATCTAAAACTTCATCATCATAATCATTATTATACAAAATTGTGCCAGATTGAGCTTTATTTAGCAAAATGTCAAGCCTTGTTGGTTGGCTCTCTACAGAAGTGAATAATGTATGCCTTTGAGCATGATTATGGTAATGGGTATTTATTTATTTGATCAAAACTTTGGCCCTGTACTCCCAAGTGCACACTAAATCCACATTTGACATAACCACTTCCTGAATTGTGGCCCCCATATTATCTGATACCATATTTTTATGGAAAAATTTATCTTTTGATCATCCATGAGTGGAATTTGACTTAGTGGAGGAGGGGAATCTTTAATTTCATGGATTTTTTTACACTTGTGGTTGAACAGGTGGAGTAATTTGTATCATATCATGGGTATCAAAATAATTACTTGTCTCGGTGTCACCACTATAAAACCCCAAAACTCATCATTGAGCTTGATCTAGTTCAAAATCTAGGTACCAGTTGCACTCAAGATACCACCTAGTGAAAAACCTATAAATTCAGAGGTTGCATGGTGAACTGTTCTGCAGAGTCAGTAGGAAATGTAATATTCTTCCTTGTAAATTTTCTTATTTTTTTATCACCCGTGGCAAAGTTGGTACCGAAGTCCCATTTGTAATTTACTATGGTCATCTGTTAACTACAAGAAGCAAAGTATTAAAAATTAAACATTATACCCTTGTAAATACTATATAAAATATTTACAAGTAAACAAAATAAATTAAACATTATAAATTACCTGACATGGTTGGAGATGTGACTAATATGAGTTTTATTTACACTATCAAACTCAGAAGTTTTTACAAATAAAAAATGTATAAATATTAAAAACTTACATAATATATAGCTTGTTAGTGATTCCTGTTAGTAGCTTAGTTATAAATAATAATATAAATACCTGTAGAAAATTGTGGAGGGAAAAGTGGTGGTAGAGGTATCAACCCCTAGGTCTTTTTGTCAAGGAAATCGAATCGGGATTGATTATGTTGAATCCATATCAAAATCACCAAAGGCCTCTAGAGGGGATTTACCCCAAGAAATAGCCTCCTTGTGAGATATTGCAGCTATAATTCTTCTCTGCAGAATATAAATTATTGTTATTATTGCATTCAAAAATAATTAATTGTTATAATGTTAAAATTAATTGTTACATGTTGTTCTTCAACTAAAATACCTATCGATAGAAATTTTTCATTTATTGTAGTTAGAATTTTCTATTATGCAATTGGTGGAAATCTTATTAATAGAAAGCAAGAAGATAATTGGTACAATAAAATAGAGTCTTTGATTTATCAGATGCATTGATATTTACAAGGGAATTATTGACATCTTTTTTAATTCAATTAGACAAAGACATGTACTAATCAGATTGTTTCCCTTTACAAAGTGTTTGCAATAAATATTGAACTTCCCAAAGTAGAATGTTGGTAGATCTTCCCTACAACACAATCCTAGATTGAAAGAGTGATATCATTGCAAGAAATAAATTATGTGTAACACCTTGTATAACAAGGCTCTTTTGGAACAATTAACTACAGACTACAACAACATACAAGAAAAGTTATATGTTTGGGTAGTCAATTGATATTAAGAAAGTAAATAATTTAAAAATAAAATTGAACTTACCATCAACTTGCACATTGTAAGTCCAGAATTAAAAGAGCTGCCAAGAAGTAAAGGAGGTCTTCGTTGCAGATGCTACTTTTCTTCATATTTTTTGTTGTTTTTATGCTATTTTTGGCTGCTTTGTTGTAGCGCATGCTCTGTTTTGCTTTTCTTTAGTAACTCTCTTTTAGTTACTATTGGCTTTAACACCTATTCTAAATTTTGATCCCCTTTTTTTGGAACCTCTTCATGTTTTATCTAGATTTTAGGCCCTCTATGTAAATAGGGTATAGTCCCTTCAAAACTATTTACCAGTAATAAAAAAACTTGCACATAAAGTGAGATTCTAAACATTTTTTGTCTGCATCAATTAAAACAACCTTTGTAGTCATGTCCATCTAATTTTGATATGGTAAACTAGTTAATCAATGGATGTATGTGGGCTCCACATTGAATTAAAATGTTGGATCCATTAGGGGGACGGAAAACTTTCCATCTATCAAGTTGTAAGAATTTATTATGTTATCGAGGAAAAAAGTATCTATTTCAAATTAGGGCATGTTGGCAAGCCACATTAATTGAGTTTTTGCATCCAGTCTTTAGGTGTATCTTTCAGTTTCATTAGTGTCGTGATTTTAGGGAATATGATATTTTTGTATTGGAATTTGGAGGTAGGAGTAACTATGGAACTATCCATTGTTGAAATATATTTAGTGTAAAGATTCACAAGAGAAAGGGGTAATATTGAAGTTACACATTGGTTATGGGTACCAGCATTGGGATGGTTCCATAGAAAATTGAAGTCATAACATTATATATTTGTATAAGTTTTTTTAGAAAAAGTAAATAAATGAACCTTGTAGTGTTATATATAGGGTGCAGGTTCAAAGTGAGGACATGTGGTGGTAAATAGTGGGTAGAGAGTTTTAAGGCAACATGTTTTCGGAGATGGGTGATCAGTAAATGATGATAAAGTAAAGGGACAATTGAAGACACGCGGTAACCATCTAAGTGATAAAGAGATGACCCGTCTATTTTTAGGAGAGATGACCAACTATTTCTAGGAGAGATGACCATTTATTATTGAAGATATGACCAGCTAAGATATGTCCATGTATAAAAACACATGTATATATATGGGTGAGATGGAAATATAAAGTTGATTGTCTAGCACTTCACCGTCTAAGTGTTAAAGACAACCATCTAATTGTGAAGATATGGTCGTTGAATTAATGAATGTATGTCAAGAATATATGTTCAATAAAAATATGGTCATCTAACCTAGTTCTTCTCGATGCTACATAGATGGAATTATAACTCAACCGATTTAATACTAGATATGCAGCCATCTAACATCCATTCAACTTTGCATTGAGAGATAGAGATGAAGTAAAATTATGATACACACATTTAGTTGAAGTATGAGGATGAATATAAGTATTAGCCAAATAAGATTTTATTTTATTTACACAATTAGGATTATCCTATTGAAAAAGGAATGGATGGAAACATCCATGGGGGAATAATGTTAGGATATTGAAGAAATAAGAAGAAATAAATATCGAGAGTGTTTGAATGATGGGATCACCAAATGATTTAACAAAAATATATTTATTAAATCTAATTTTAGAGCCATGTATGATAAATAACTTCTAAATCAAATATTGGACATAAGCAATAAGATAATAAATATTTAAACCCCGAGTATAAGAGAGAGAGAGAAAGAGAGTAAAGGACTTAATTGATTTGGTGCTTTTCCTGGAACAACACTTATTTCACTAAATTCAAACATATTCCAATGAATTAAGACTACAATATTTCAAATATTGAAAGAAACCCATCTCCTTTTTAGCATATATTGGATTCCATTTTTGGCTATATTGGATTCCATTAGTAGCAATATTGGGTTCCACTATTGTCAATTTTAGACTTATTCAAGTTTCATTTTCTCTATTATTTGATTCCAATTTCACTATTATTAAATTACAATTTCCCTATTATCGGACTCCAATTTCACTATTTCATGATTCCAATAACACTATTATTGGATTCCACTTTCACCACATAAATGAGAAGGCCACCCACTTATATAAGCTAAGAATCCACTAACATACATAAGCAAAGAGGCCGCTAACTTATATAAGTCAAGTGATTGCTAACTTCAAGATAGTGTATAAGTGATTGTTGTCATTTATGCCACATATCAATCTTAATACCATCATACATATACAACTATTCATGCATACGTTATTCAAATCAATAAACATTGATGTTGAAAATACCTTCCTACACTTCCTTAAATGGTGTTAAATTTGACTATTGTTTAGATGTTTTCCGTGATTTTCTACGTAGCATACTTTTAAACATTTTATAGAACTCACACGTGTGACATTCAATATGTATATACATTTATATAAATAATTTATTTGTATATATTAAGCATAGTTAAAAAAATGGAATTTTCATTTATAAATTTGGTTAGTGTATAAGTGTGATTTATCACACTTACAAGTACGATTGGTCACACGTCTAAGTGCGAGACTTGAGTCACACATCTCTTGACTCACACTTTAAGTGCAAGTATTGACCGACACGCTAAGTACAAGTATCCACTCACACTTCTAAGTGCTAGTCTCAAATAGAACTTCTAAGTGTGGGTCTCGACTCGCACTTCTAAGTGCCGTATTGAATCACACTTCTAGGTATGAGTCTTCATTCACACACGACCAAGTGCGAGTCTTGATTTTCACACATAAGTGC
Organism: Taxus wallichiana var. yunnanensis; assembly: GCA_018340775.1. NCBI lineage: Eukaryota > Viridiplantae > Streptophyta > Pinopsida > Cupressales > Taxaceae > Taxus > Taxus wallichiana. The sequence continues at coordinate 122,991,841 of CM031242.1, read as the reverse complement.
AATAACTCACCTATCAAACAATATTTAGGTAACGGTAATTTGGTAATTTCCCTTTAAAAATATAAAATAGGGTTTACTTATACCAATTATTTTGTATAAATTTCAATATTTTTAATAAATATTGATATAATTTTTTTAATTTATATATAAATCTATGTTAATAATAGGTGTAAATATTAAATATGCAATTCATGTCCGACGTTTATTACAAATATTTATAGTATTTTACTACAAATATTTTCAAGTATTTGTAGTATTAATGATAACCATTTTGTAAGGAAAATTATAATTAATGTTACATTTTCCTCTACATTAATTAGCTATTAATTCGAGATATGTAAAATTCACCAATTAAAAGTACCTACATCATTCGAAATATGTGTGCCTTTTGGAGCATGTAAGCTGTTGTCATGAATCAATCACCCATTTAATGAAAAGTAATTTAAAACCATATGCATGCCCTCTTAAATTTTTCCATTAACAAAATTGGAGGTTGGATTTATTTATATATCACTATAAGTAGACAATTTTGAGTTTATATTTTTAACATTGGCCTTTCTATTCTCTTCACAATGCGTAAGCTTATTCATAAATAGAAAAATATCTCCAGTAAAGCGTCGAAATGTTTTTTCTCGAGTTCTAGAAACATTTTTAGTTCCTCTCCGTGCCAAAAATTGGTATGCATTCTAACCTTCGATCCCTCAAAAATTACCAAATTATGTTGATGTAAAATTGTCCATAGCTAATTAGGGATTATATCAATTTAGGGATTTTGTAGATAATTAAATGGAAGAAATTTTGTTATTCAATATTTTGTAGAAGGTAGTTTTGTTTATCAAATAAATAATTTTGTAATATATTCAACATTTGTTAGAGAATTGAAAGATGATGGAATGGAACACATATTGATAGTGAAATGATGCAACTTAATATGTAATAACATGAGAGGAATAATTACAATTTTTAAAAACCCAAAACACTGTCAAGAATATGTTTTGTTAAGTCTCAAAAAATAAGCCTAGTAGTATGGATGGTGGCTCAATTTGTACAATAAAAATTCAATATCGGAATCGATTTATGAACATGGTGGTGCACATGAATAGAAGAGAAGATGTTTTTTATAAAATTGATATTATTTTTTTGTCATTATTGTTGTTCGCAAATAGTCCTCCGTTGCACATACTCAACAAAATTCAATGGCTACGACATCAATGACAATATGGTAATGCAAGAGTGGGAGAACCAAATAGATTTTGGAGAACAAAATTAAAAAATACATTTTTGTGAAAGGAAAATTCAAGGAACAATATTAGATGTGCTACTATTTAAGCAACAACTATCCTCAAAATATTTCAAAAATGTAAATTTTCTCTGTTTGCATGGGGGCTATGTGTATTTTTGTATTTTTGTTTGCATATGAGATTTCTTCTATGCATCAATGTCATATTCTACCTTAAGGACCTTTTTGTACAAGGATGTGGTTAGTTTATAAACCCCCACATTAAATCTTATACAAAAATTGGACATAGTTTTTGTACATCAAATTATGTTGTTATGGCATAACATAGCAGACTCTATGATGACAATATCTTACTTTATTTCGTTAATTCCTTTAGATCGATAATATCCAATTACTATGGTGTCACATAAGCTAGCGTACGGTAACCTAAAAATAACATTCTTTGACTTGTTAAATGCTAGCAATCCATAAGCTCAAAATTTTATGTTGTGGAAGTATTAGGTTACCTTAGCAAGTGCTAGGCTCAAAACATCTTACTTAAAATTTCTCCTCAATGCACCAATCAAAGTAAAAAAATTCTATAACTTTTCAACTTTCTAATGTTTTTAATTTACTTAAATAAATTTTTAAACTACGAAAATTATTTATATTTTTCTTTATTTTCTAGTTAGTATTGATTTGAAAAATATGGGGCCTTGTTGCAACATTGATTTATTCTATTTAATAAAAATCATAATTCTATGAAAAAAATCACACAACTAGCAAATCTCCCAATTGTGAGGCATGAACTTGCTAGTTTGTATTGTTTAATTTAAAATTTCATTAACAAAATTACTATTAACAAGGTTTATTAAATATACGTGAAAATAATTATTGGCTACTTTATACATGGATTAAGGAACCCATAAACCTTACAATAGAATGCATCGTGAGAATAACCAAGAGTGAAAAAAAAGAAACACGACAAACAGGGATAAAACAACTCATCCCAAATTACAGTCCAACAAATCAATACAAGGATAAATCGTAAAACATGGAGGGGAAAACATCCCAAACAATATAGTCCACAAATAGTCAAACAAAATCTCCAAGAACCAACAAATTAGTTAGTCTTAAAACATTTCATATTATCATCCTACTCACTCATAATAGCGGTGTCATATTCAACATGCTCTTCCTCATCGAAATACTAAGGTGAATATTATACCTCCGAACATTGTGTCCCAGATCCAAAGCTTGACCACACACCCTGAAATTCCAAAACAAAATTTTTGATCTATACCATATCAGCCATGCTAGAGTTTTGGGTGATGCAAATTTTCTTAGATGTGTCAATGAAATACATGACATTGTCTTCCATATATGTTCCAACTTCTCCAAAGGCCTCCATATCCATTTCCACCTTACTCACCGTGAGATAAATTTTATCAAAATCCACATTCCAACCAAGCTCAGGTCTCTCTTTCCCTTTAGATGATTCCCCTTTCATATAAATTAGAGAACATGCAAACCTAATACCAAGATATCCATTCCCATAAGGTGCCTTTCTATTCTTTCTCCTCAATTTGTTCATATGGTCCGCAAGAGTACAATTTTCATCTGAATCCCAAGATTTTGGCTCTAATTACTTTTCCACCACTGGTTTAGCATTCTTAAAAATAAAAATAATTAGTCCATGATGTATCAGGGAATCAATATTTCCTTGTTGAAAATCATACACCGACGCAGAGAACGACATAAACAAGAAAAAGAGAAGGCTCGTAGAAGTCATATTCCTAAACATATTAAGCATAGTAAGATGGTGAGTAAATATCTTTCAATAATTCACCTCAAGAATAATGTACCTCATAAGGTGGAGGTAGACCATATTCAAAATATCAGGGATGTAAAATCTAGCTATACCATCTACTAGCAGGTAAACCATTTCTTTCCGCCGAAGAAAGTCTCAATTTTGTGCTTGCGTCGATGTAGTATTTGAATATCTATAATCCCTCTATATCCATTCTTGTCGCCTAAACTATCAAATCCTCCAAAATCTGAATTTCCATTCTATAGATCACCATGCTGCCATTGTTCCATGCTCAAAAAAAAAACTCCAACACACAATAAGATCAAACTCCATGATTTTTGAGATGAAATTCCTAAACCCCCCAATTTTTAAAATGCACCACAAGGAGTGGTTATCCTTTAGGGAACAATAGCTCATGGGATTGATTCTCAAATCAACATAACCCATGGTTTTAGTTGATCAAGATTGAAAATGGATGAAACAATGGTCATAATGAATTGTAAGAGAAAAATTAATACAAATCCTGCCATATATCATCCATGTGGGAAGGGTCCTGTTAACCATAAGTATAAAGATGACATACCAATGAGGGAAAAAAACCAGCAACACATCAGTAATTAATGTTCTTAATGATATTAATAACATTGGTGATATCATCTCCCCTCTCACACACTTTAAAATTACTACCTTTAGCCCCTAATTTGGCAAGATAATCCACACATTTATTACCCTTTTTGGGATGTGAATAATTAATTACATTTATCAAAATCTTTCAGAAAATTTTATTTATTTTCTTTAAGGATATTTTTTATGGTCTAATTATTAATTGTATCCTTTCACACATTGTCTAGTGTTAAAATCTTGTTTTGAAAAACTAATCGAGAAAACATGTTGACATTGGTAAGTAAATCCTTGATAAAAAATTTCCTCTATAAATCCTTTGCAAAACAACATATGTTTGGAAAATGAATATGGTTGGTCCAAGAACATATCTTTCAAGTGTTATACTTAAGCATTATAGTCATTGATCTCCATAAACGTATGCGGGAAATGCATTTATGTCAAAATAATTGATCTAGGACATTAAAAAGACATCAAATTAGTTTAGAAACACGTTCAATATTTTTCATTCAAACAACAACATATTATAAGCACAACATAAAAGGTATTTTGTAGTAATTAACAAATATTTCAAATAAATACAATTTTTATCCTCCAATCTTTACAATTCAATTCCAGTTAAGGCAATCAGTCTTCATGTTGTTGACCTTGGGGAGTAAATCCTTAGTCTAATTTTTCCTCCAAAAATCCTTTGCAATAAAACATATGTTTTGAAAATGAATATGTTTGGTCTAATAATTGATATGTCACATGTTATACATAAGAATTGTATTCATTGATCTCCATCAATGCATGTAATCAATTTTTTTGTGAAAGTAATTGATCTAGGACATTTAAAACACACCAAACTATTTTAGAAACATGTTCAATATTTTTTCATTCAAACAACAAAATATTATAAGTGCAACATAAAATGAATTTGTAGTAATTAACAAATCTTTCAATCCTTTCAATAATAAAAATTCTAACATCGAAAAAATTAGTCACACTTCTGGTCGAGTAGTAACAAATTTTAAAAATAGGTTACAAATTTCACTTCAATCCCAAACTACTATACCTATTTTGGTTATATCAATTCAATACTTAAATGAGGAGGAAGTTCATTACAAGATTAACACTGGAGATACTAACGGAAACTAAACTCAATATGTCTTTCTTTATCTTGTTAAATGGTAGTGAATCTTTAGCTAGAAATATTATATTCTTCAAATACATTACTCTTAAGCTCAAAATAGGTTGATTTAATTTTTCAAATCCCAATGACCACTATAATCATAATAATATCTCACTTTATTTTTTCGAAACCGTGAGACCACAAATATCCAAATATTATGTTGTGTCATAAGCTAGCAGATGCTAAGTTAAAAATATCATTCAGTAACTTGTTAAATGAAAGTGACCACTATGCTTGAAGTAATATAAACAACCAACTACATATTTTACATGCAAAAAAACAATATTGATTAAAATTAATATATATACCCACACCAGTTTGAAGTCATGTAAGGGTTCAATATAAGAAGAGATTTTAACATCCATGGGGATATTTAAAAGATGAAAAAGTATATTATTCTTATCATGTACCTATAATTGTGAAGGCAATTGTACTTGTAAGAGAACAAAAACCGATTAATGATATTATTAGTTCCACATACATGTAATTGTATCTATATCTAATTTTATCTTGGTGAGAACTAAACATGTTTCTCTCTATTGAAAAAATCATACCCTGGAATGGAGAGGACTCGTGGGGATGTTTTTTTTCCAGCGAACACCATCCCCATCTTATTCCAGTCAAAAAGTGATTTGTGAAATCACCTTACCAAATATCACAAACAAATGCCCATAACAAGTGATGTTTGTTTTCCTTATAACATCTCTATTCTTACCCACTTCATTTCCATGTATAGGATGAAAAATCTTGGAGAACCTAAATGTAACAAATAAAAGTGTGAAAAACTAAATTCGATAAGATATTGATTTATGATTTGTTGTATGATAATCTATATAGTATGAAATCATGTCTAGCAATGTCAGTTATTTCACCTTGCTTCATTTTGAATGCAGATTCTTCCTTTATAATATATATTAACTAAATACATCTAATATTACTAACATTAAAACCTTTAACCTCCACTAAATGCAGTAATTGTAAGAACATTAACTAATTAAGTTTTGGGTTGGTTGAACATTAACTAAGATTAAAAGTTGTTAGGTTATGTTTGGGCAATATATCTTTTGGTGGCAGAAAGAGGATAAGGCATTTGTGGATTTTTTGGGAATTTATGGCATTCATAGATTGTGTTCATGTGATGAATGGGATCAATTAATGACTATTACTAATTAGGACAGAATTAAATTATAAATCTTGGAGACACGAGTTGAAGATTGGAATGAAGGTGCTTGACATCTCTATTTAAGCATTGTCTATATCAGGCCTTTGGAAATCACTGTCAAAAAATCCATGTTCACTATGGGTAGCACCAGCAAATGCATTGATCCTTCTTCCTGTGAAGAGGTTAAGGCCGACCTAGTATTATGGAATATTTTTCATGATGGTGGTGTTATGTCATTTATGGAAAGACTATCTAGTCACTCTGTCAAAGTAACATGTAGTGTGCTGGAAACTTGGAAGAAAGGAAGAGTCAAAGTGGGAAAAACTAAATTTAGTATTTCAATAGAGTCCATTGTAGCTACAACAGGGCTCCCCACGGAGGGAGACATTTATTTTCAATGCTCACTTTGGGAGGAGATGGATGATTTCCTGTAACCTAGTGAAAATTTGACAATGTATCACTCGGGATATGAATGGGACTCACTTCCACAACCTTCGGATAGGGTTACTGAGAAATTAAGGAGGTACTTCACGCTTCAATGAAACTACAAAATTATCGTGGACCTCAAATTTTTATTCTAGTGAATCTTTGACATGATCGGAAGGTAAAATTTGTGAATTTTTGTTTCAAATGCTTAAGAGGTTTCTTATAATGGCTATAGAAGATTATGGTCCTTTCCTACACCAAGCTATTTTTATTTTCTCTTTAAAATGAAATCTTCCCAAAAATAAATCTTGTGCTTTCCTCCAAGCTAGGAAAGGAGTGTCATATCTCCCCACCTCCTCTAAAATTATCTCCCTACATCTATCGTTGCCATCGCCACCTTGGTCTCCCTTCCGACTCCGATTTAGACATCATGATCATTAGCCCCCATTATTTCACTCTTAAGTATCCCTTGTCTTCTCTAGTTCCTCGTAAACCTTAGAACACCTCGAGAACTCTCTTAAGGTATCTAAACCACTTTTAAACTCCCGCATATACTTACTCTCCACCTCTTTCGATGCTTCTCCGGTTTCTCCTCTCATTTCCACCGACATTATCATGGATACAACCATCTCAAATCACCGATCATGGAAGCATGTGCAACTTCCTCCCTCCTTTTGCATGGAAGCTAGCATATACTCATAAATTATAGACATATTGTGGTATATCTCCTTAGTTTACCATGATTCTCCTTTGTCATAGAAAATGGGCTCCCCCACTACAACTTCAGAACACAAGGAGAATTTAGAGAATATCTCTCCGATCCACATGAGGAAATCAAATATTATGTTTCACCGAGTTTTCGTTGGTTCTAATTCTCAGTTTGTAAAATGTGCCCTAATGTTCCATGTCCAAATCGCTCAGAAATTATTTATTTCTCGATTTTGTGATCTGAAATTTGACCCCTCTGGTTAAATACTTTCAAAATTCCCATAATGTTATTATTTTTCCCTATTCTGCAATAATATTCTAAGTTGCCCCCTTTTTGTGCCCTAGTTTCTTCAAATTTTTTGGGTTGTGTCGTCTTTCTTTTGTCAAGTCATGCAAAACTCAAAATTGATCAAATCCCGATTATGTGTAAGTGTTTCCCCAATCCCAAGCTCGAAAATAATGTCAAAAAATGATTCAGTTGGTTTAAAATCAAGAAATCTACCTTCCTTGTTGAAAATTTTGAATTCTAGGGCATCCTGTGAATTTTTGACATTTTGACTGTCATATGGTGTCATTTGCCCATAAAATTCAACATCACAATGTATTGGAAACATGGTGGGTTCCTATTGGCCGGGGGTGGTCGGGAAATGTTTTCTAACTTGTCATTTTTGAAATTTTGGTTTGTGGCTTTACTTACTTAAAGGGTGCCTACGTGGCACATTCTGAATGGTCAGAGGATTGGCGGGTTATCCTTGAAAAATTTGGCTTTCATTTTGTAAAATTTTCAAAATCAATTTTTGGCCCAAAAGCCCGCACCGAATAGGGAGAGGACACGTGGCGCAAAGGGCGTATGGATGGAAAAGGGACTTGGAGAAATTTTAATGTTTTATGGCTCAAAATGATAAAGTGAAATTTTGGCCCGAGGGCCCTCGGCCAATCCATGGTGGGCACGTGTCCAAAGAAAGGTCGGGATAGGTAAAGAGGTTTCATGATGACTTTGGAATTTTTAACTTGAAATGGTAAAAATCAACATTTGGCCCGAATGTCGGCATAGAATAATGAGAGGGTACGTTTTCACATTTGCAAAAGGTGGAGGGAGGGGCCAAGGAAATTTTTTAACTTTTGACCTTTGTTGTCTGAAAGGTGAAAATGAAAAATTTGCTCTGCGGCCTATCAGATTAAGACACGTGGCACATTTGAGAGTGTCAAAGGGTGGCATGGATCAACATTGAATTTGGTGAATGTTTAAAAGGGTTAGAAGAAAAAAATGGAGACTTGGAACCTCAACTAATTGGATAATGCCACGTGGTAGGAATGAATAGGGCTTTTAGGCCAGCAGGGGTTTTGTGAAATTTTTTCCAAAATCCAAAAGGGAGTAAAAGAGATAGAATTGGCTCTCATTTTCAATGGGGCCCACATATGGACACGTGGTAGGTCCAGGGGAGAAGTGGGGAAATTTTGTAAAATTTTCCAAAATTAAAAAAGGTCACAAATGTAATTTTAAAGATGGGAGCCCGATCCAATCTTGTTTTGACACATGTCCCACATTATCCAAAGTCAAAAAAGGTAATTTTGGGATTATGTTTGGGATCTCATCTACCATGTGGAGGCCTATTATTAAAAGTTATCCAAAATCGATGGAAACTGTGCTTTCTTCCTTATAACCACCATTGGAGCTCTAGGAAGCTTGGAATCATCATTTCTTCATCAAATTACATCAAATTTTATATGATTTTGCATTATTTCAGCCTTCTGAGTGCAATGGCACTATTTTCATGACCTAATTCGGTGATCTATGGTGTTTTGATGTATTTTCTACTCGATCCCTATAAAAAATGTGAAAGATGAAAATAAAAAATTACAGAGGTGAAATGATGAGGTGAAAAGGTGAAAAATGATTAGTAAAAGATGCTTGCATGCCTAAATGGGAAAACTATGACCATGGGGGATAAGGATACAGATTTGTGTGATGTCCCTTTCTACAAATCATGAAGTTTTTGTAACAAATTTTGATCCCATAAGCATATTCTTTGCTTGGGAAGCAAGACTCCAAGCTGGCATAGGGTATATTATGCATTTTGAAAAAATTTGAAGGGGAGAGAATTTAGAATTTCATGAGAAAACTGGAAGAAGCCCATTTCTCTGAGGAAACCACCTGAGAGCCATTTTCAATTCTATTTTGCATCAGATTTTATCATGTTGAGTTGGTTTCAAGTTGTAAAGCCATCAACAAGCTCTAATATTGTTCTCATGACATTCCCCTGCTGAAATATATTTGATCATTTTCTGGATTATCTGGTTTATTCTCTTGGCAAAGTTTGCATATACTTATGTTTCAGAATGTTTTCAATTTGTGTTTCTTGCTCATGTTGCAATCTTGTGTTTAGGATCTCTTTGATCATACATCATCTCATTTCTTGTTGATGGTTTGATGACATCTACAATCTTATATTCAGAAGAGCCTTCATCTGATAGAAGATAAATAGATTTAAAATCATTTTACTATCCTTGAATCTTGAGACTATTTTGTAAACCTTTGGGGGTACCTTAGGTCATGATCAAATAGGGATTTTTGGATACTTTGTTGGTATATTTGCTTCAGGCTTTGTAGCAAGTTGTCAAAGATTGTGTGGAAGAGTGCAGATCTAGGCCTCCATTTGTGCACATATCTTGGTTGAAGGAGTATTTTAAACCTGTTGAATCATTTCTGTTGTTTAGGTGTTACAAATTTCTTGCAAAGGTCCTCAAAGAGTTGGATAATCTCTGGTTGGTCTTGTTTAACATATCCCAACAAAATTTCATTCAAAATAACTAACCCTACCCCATACTACCCTTGCATTGCATTGTGTGTTAACAAGAGAATACAATCCATTTACAAAAATGCACAAAGTAAATTAGGATAATACTATGTCTCTAGCAGCCTTAGCCTTGTTTTGAAAACATTTCCATCATTTAGTAGTGACAACTCTTTTGAGTTTGAATAATGGAGAATTGATCATGTTTTCCCAAGGCCCCTTCCATACAATATGCAAAATACAAGGATATCTCCACCTCCTTCACCAAAAAAAGGCTGCAATATAGGTTCTCTTGCCTTGGTTGATAGGCACAACCTAAAATAGTGAGGATCAGATCAAAATCCTTCTGAGGTGCTACCCACTCCTTCAAATCTTGAGTGCTAACAAGTCAGATAGATGTCTCCCTAGCTACAAATGACATACAAATCATTTATCTACCTCTGAGTGTCTTGTGTAAATCCATGATGCTGCTTGAGTTGTGAAGGAGATTAAGTTTGGGTACCAACACCGAAGTGGCGCCGTTTCCGGGGAATTCTTGGAATTTCTTTGTTTTTAGGTGTATTTAGGTATTTGAGCTGTTGCATTATCAAGATATCATCCTATTTTTCAGATCTACAAGTTTTAAAGCAAAGGTTTCAAGCTCAGCCTACCCTTTTTCATTTCCCAGTAGTTTAGAAACTTTTTGTTGCATTATGTTTGGTTGATTCAAGAAGAAGAAGGTCTGATTTATAAGGCTCTGCAAAGTTATCAGTACTAGCAAACATTTGACAAAATTACTTTAGTGCATTCTTGCACAACTGAGGTGAAATTCCTTAGTGGTGACTCCATGCTGATTTGAATTTAGAAATACCAGTGTCTTGAGATTTTTGTCATTTATTTTTGTGTTGTTGATCTCTGCAAAACTGGAGGGAAGAAGATCTCTCTTCCTTAAAGACTCTACTAAGAAATTGTTCTCAGATTTAAGAAATTCAGAGTTGGAAGGGAGAAGAGTTTGGAAGGTGGTTAAAGGTCAAACATCAGGCAAAGATATATTCATTGGTGAGGGAAACCATCCTTTAATAAAGGACTATCACTCTTCTTCAAGTGATTCTAATTCAAGAAATCCTCTTATAAACTTGTTTTCCTCAGCTTGTGAAGGTCCTTCTACTGTACCTGCTGATTTGCTTCTCCAATCTACACCTCTATGTTTTAATTGGAGTCAAACCTTCCAAGAAAATAAGCACTTAGAGGATACAAGTTTTGTGAGCCACATTCTTGAGCCCCAAAGACATAGCACTCCTCACCAGTTTGTTTCACCTCCAAGATCACCCCCACTAAACAATATGGCTCAGCCTAGACCTCTGTTTGTTGTTAACACCTTTGGTCCTATAAATTTTGGAGGAATGGATGGTTACCCAAAAGCTATCCCACAAGATGTCAAAAATAGGTTACTGAAATTCCAGTGGTAACAATGCTATTACTAGTGATCAGCATCTCAAAAATTTTGATAATATGATGGAAGATTTTGATATAGAGTTTGAAGATGTGTATATTAAGTTGTTTATTCATACACTAGAAGAAGATGCTAGGGATTGGTACAAGGCTCTACCTGATAACTCTATTGATTCATGGACTGAAATGAAAAATGCATTTAGGTTGCAATATGGAGACATGACTGATCCTATATTTATTTTGTCTGAGTTTGAGAATATCAAGAAGAAACCAAATGAATCAATCCATGACTTCAACACAAGGTTTAAAAAAACTTTGAGAAGGTTACCTGTTGGTTTAAGGCCTTGTGATGAATCTTGTTCAATCAAATATACAAATGCATTTGATAAAAGGCAGCCTACTACCTAAGAGATAAGAACCAAACCAATATAAGACAAGCTTTCACCATGGCACTTAAAATTGAGAAAAATATCAAGGCTGTTGGGAAACCTCTTAAGAGAGATGGTGTAAAATTCATAAACCCTGAAAAACCTCAAGCTAGCAAAGGTGTCAATTTAGAAGAGGTTGTGAAGACTTTATTAGGGGTTGTCAAAGAAATCTCATACAAGTTGGTAAGAGCTGAGAAGGGTATTGGGAAAACTTCACAAGGTCAGCCAAGGTAGAGAGCACAAGATAGATTTGGCAATCACCATAGGAATGAATAGAGGTTTGATGATAAGCGTCAAGGTCCTGTTGGATCTACACATAGACAACCCCAAACACGTGAAAATATATTGGTCCGACCCTCTAACCGCTAAGGTTGATGCTATTGATGAAGTTCTTGATATTGATTGGTTTGATATATGTTTTCTTCCTCATCCCCCATGTGAAGTGGACCAACAATTTGATGAGGCTGATAATAAGGATGGAATTGATGATGATATTTGCATGGTGGGCTGTTCTTCAAGCTCACAAGGAGGAGAAACATCTACTAAAGTAATAAGTGCTAGGACTACTACTACCTTTTGGGATTGCATCAAGTGGGTACAAGTATTTCTCCCCCCTCATGCTCTTGAAGTTGATGTAGTGCAAGCTTTTGAAATTCCTAACAATGACTTTGAATATCTAAGAGCTTTGATGATCAAGAAGTATGATGGTGGTATCCCTTCAGAGGAAGATAGACAATTGTTGATGAATGTTGTTGTAGCTCAAGAAAAGGACTATAACACTAGAAGAAAAGTTGTTAAGGGAGTTGGGCCTCAAGCCAAAACTAAAACACCCTTGCTCACAAGCATTCCAAAGGATGCTCCTAGGAAAGAAACACTTGCTAAAGGTTTTGTTGTCCCAAACAAAAATTACAGTCCTTCTCATGCCCAGGCTGCTAGGAATACTTCTCCATCTGATGAACCTTCTTGTTTCCCTTCCAATGTTGTCTTACCAAAGAATGTTCCATATGATATTGCCCAAGTATTGAGCCAAATTAAAGTGAGTGTTCCAATTATTGAGTTGCTTAGAATTCCTGAGCATAAGAAGAGAGCATTTGAGTACTTGGGATTGAAAGAAGAGAAGATCACCCCAAGTAGAAATGTAAATGTTGTTGAGACTCCTCTTCAAATAATTTCGGCCTTGAAACACCACTAGAAGTGGAAAATATTGAGAGTCACCTAAGGTATATTTGGGGACATCCTTGGTTGATTTACAAATTTGCTCATAAAATATAAACTACTTCAAAATTGTATGTTTGATTCTGGTGCATCATGTAATGTCATGCCTCTAGAAGTCATGAATGAGTTGGATATCAAAGTGACAACAGCCTATGGGAAGTGTACTGCCATGGATTCAAGAGAATCTTTAGTTGTTGGTTGTGTGAAGGGTTTAGTAGTGCAACTTGCAGCCTATCCAGTAAGAACTTGAAACTTGATGTTGTAATTGTTGACTGCCCTACCAAATGGGGTATGCTTTTGTCAAGAAAATGGGCTGCAAGTGTTGGTGGTAGTGTTCATATGGACATGTCTTTTCCACCATTCCCATTGAGGGCAGCCTTGTCAAACTCTATGGTGAAAAGAAAATGTTGCACTTGATTGAAGATCCCAACAATGCTTCCTATGAAGTGTTATTTGCTGATGTAGATGCTGAAAATTTCATTGGCTTTGCTGATGGAAAAGAACACAAGATGGACAGATCAAAGTGCCTTGATATGGTATGTTCTCCTTGGACCTTGCTATTTGATGGAGCTTTCTCCAAATTATGAAATGGTGCTAGTATAGTTCCTCTTTCTCCTATTTTAGAAGAGTATGCTTTTTCCTTCAAGCTTAATTTTGAATGCACTAACAATGTTGCTAAGTATGAGGAATTTTGTTGGGGTTAAGGATTTCATGTAAGTATGGAGTGAAAGATATTGTTGCGAAAGGAGACTCCGTGAGTGGTAGTCAAACAAATAAGAAAATTGTATGCTACAAAAAATCAGTGTATGAAACAATATAAGCGTGCAATTTGGGATCTAATTGAAATGTTTGATTCCTTTAACATTGTTTACCATGATAGAGGTCTTAATGTTGCTGCTGATAAGTTGGCAGTGCTAGGTTCTAGATTTGAAAATTTCACCATTTCACCTTATTGTGAATACAACATTGAAGTCCTGACTAGGCTAGTTGTCCCTGATAATGTGAAACATTGGAAAGTCTTTAACAATGATGCTCAAGTGCTCAGGTTCTTGCAAAACCAAAGTGATTTTGTAAATCAAAATATTGATTGGGAACCAATGGTGTGTATGACTGAAGGAAGAGAAACTTTGTTTGGAAAATATATCATCCAATTGAAAACAAACACCATTCCTAGAGGTCTCGTTGCACTTGAGTCAAATTTTAACAATGTTGATTGCATCATAAATAGAAATATGTATGCTTCAAAGGATGTGTAAGAGTATGACTTGTGAGCAAAGGAAAAACCATGGAAGGTTTGTTTGAGTAGCAATTTAAGTAAATAAGAAAAACAGTCCTATGCCCAACTCTTGAAAAAATATCAAGACTACCTTGCTTGGTCCTATTCAGAGCTGAAAGCATATAGAGAAGATTTGTTTCAACATGAGATCCCTCTTGAAGAAAATGACAAACCATTCAGAGAGAGGCAAGGGCCAATTAATCCAATTCTCTCCATGAGAATGCAAGAAGAGTTGAAGAAATTGAGAGATGGCGGTATCATTCAGCCCACTAGATATTCATCTTGGATTGCAAACCTTGTGCCGATCAAAAATAACAATGGAGACATTAGACTTGATGTGGATTTTATAAATATAAACAAGGAATCTATGAAGGACAACTACCCCTTGCCCAACATGGAGAATATGTTGCAGCTTGTGAGAGGAATGTAATTTCTCTCTACTTTGGATGGTTTCTCCAGATATAATCAAGTAGTTGTCAAAGAATCAGAAAGACTTAAGATAGCATTCACTACTACTTGGGGACATATGTTTTTGTTAGGATTCCATTTGGATTGATGAATGCTGGAGCCACTTTTCAGAGAGAAATGGATGTTTCTTTTGTTGGTTACATAAATGAGTTCATTGCAGTTTACCAAGATGATGTGACTGTGTTTTCAAGGCAGCGAGGTGATCATTTGCAACATTTGGAGAAGATGCTTGATCAGATGTAGGGAGTATGGCATTTCTCTTAATCCAAAGAAGTTTCATTTTGGCATGCAAAAGGCCAAGTTCTGGGACATATTGTATCTAAAGATGGTGTTATGATAGACCCTAAGAGAGTGGATGCAATCAGCAAAGTACCTATCCCAAGAACCAAGAAAGGCATCCAGTATTTCTTTGGCCAAATCAATTTTATTAGAAGGTTTGTTTCCAATTTTTCTGAGCTAACTCTTCCAATCACAAGCATGTTAAAAAAGGATCAAGTTATCAGGTGGGAGGAGGCTGCCATTTAAGCTTTTGAAGGAATAAAGGATGCACTTAAGCATGCACCTATTTTGGCAGCTCCAAACTATAAGAGGCCTTTCCAAATCTTTTCCTTTGCCTCTGAATATACCATTTCTTTAGTTTTGTTACAAAAGGATGAAAATGGGGCTAAGAGGCCTATTGCCTTCTTTAGAAAGGCTTTACAAGTAGCTGAATTGAAGTATACAATCATGGAAAAACAAGCATTTTCCTTGGTGAAAGCAACAAATATTTTTAGGCCTTATATACTGAGCTCAAAATTTGTTGCTTATGTTCCCCACACCATGGTGAAAGACATCTTATCAGAGATGGAGATCTCAAGCAAAAGATATAGATGGGTGAAAAAATTGCAAGAGTATGATATGGATAACCAAACCACAAAGTTACTAAGAGGTTTGGGTCTCTCTAAGCTCATGGCTTAGAGAAAATTAGAAAATGTAGAAGTGAATCGGGTAGAGGAAGAAAGGGCAGATCTTATTGAGAAATTGATAGGCATAACCTAAAATAGTGAGGATCAGATCAAAATCCTTCTGAGGTGCTACCCACTCCTTCAAATCTTGAGTGCTAACAAGTCAGATAGATGTTTCCCCGGATACAAATGACATAAAAATCATTTATCTACCTCTGAGTGTCTCGTGTAAATCCATGATGTTGCTTGAGTTGTTAAGGAGATTAAGTTTGGGTACCAATAGTATCTACTATCAAGGAATACAAAAGTCACATGGTCATGACACGGATGAAAATCAACAAAGACTTCCTAGAACACATTAAGTTAGTAGCCATGTTGGTTTAAGGAATGCCTACTACCGATGCTAAGGATGTAGAAACCACTCTCATGAATATCTATAAAATGTAATTTGGATTTTTCTAGTTTGGGACTTTTTTGTTTTTTTGTTTCTTGTTACATACATGATTTTTCTCTTCTTGTTTCATTATAATACCTAGACATGAGGAATTTTTTGTGCAAGTATGAGGGTCATTTGGGAAAAACCCCCATTTAGTCTAATTCTAAATAGTTTTATTTTTCAATATATCCTATTCATGGCTAAGCTCGTAATATGCTAATGTGTTTTCTTACATCCTTAAGATTGCTATGCTTTGTGAATTTTATGTCTTAGTATAACCTAGCAGCTTCTCAGATGAGAGTATCCTACTTTATTTTAATAAAACCTAGTAACCACTAAACTCCAAAAATTTATGGTGTGGCATAACATATCGTTATCTAATATCAAAATATAATTTTCTTACTAGTTACGTGGCGAGAAAACTAAACTCAAAATATTATATTATGGGTTTAGCACCATAAAAGATATTGATATCTATCTCTAATTTGATAGATGATGTAAAATATCTTAATTATGAATTATTAAACCCTAGTGATGAAATCAACAAATAACATGTAGTGGAAAAACCTAGCATCCACAAAGATCAAATTAATATATTGTTTAAGTAGCTAATGATCGCTAAGCTCAAACTATGTCAATTTAAATTCGCTAAATTGTAGTCACCATTAAGGTCCAAATATTATGTTTTGGTGTAACTCATCAGCAACAAAGCTAATAATATTTTTTTGTTTAAACCTAGTGAGCGTTAATCACCAAATATTATGTTGTGGCATAATCCAGTGGACGTTAAGTTCCAAATATCACTCACTAACATGTTAAATGATATTGTTGATGATGATCCTTACAGATGAACCATCAGAGTCATAGGAAACCTTAGGTTGGTGAGATGTGCACCCTAAGGTGACCTCTAGGTTTTAAAGAAGTTGGCTCTTCTCTAGTTTTTAGGAGTAGGTTTAGAGAAAGCATGTAAATGACTGAAATAAATAGGCGATGCACCAAATTTAAAAGAGAGGAAAACTATAGAATACTTGGAACCTGTATCAAAAGAGTTGAAGGGCTACACAACATGATCCACTATTTCAATAACACAAATAGCAAGCAGCTGAAAGGTTGAGCTTTAGATAATAAACGAAGCAAAGAAATTCTAAGGGCACTATGCATGATCAATTTCTCTGATTCATTTAGAACTACTTATAAAAGAATAAAGCTTTAACACATACATAAAAATACGATTGCATAGAATAAGAAATCTTTATTCATATAGAGAATGGGTACGTAAGGCTTTCAAAAAGCACATATTACACTTCTCTTTTATGACAGAGACTTACTAAGGCTAGACTCTTACAAAATATGCAAAACTCTTTTCTTTTTCTTTTTCTTTTTATTTTCCTCTCTCATCTCCCTCATTTATCTTCTTGTATCTCATCATCTTTTATAGGAAACATTTTTTCCTATGTCACTTTCAACTACCACCCTTTGCCTTCAATTTTGATAAGGCCTTGCACTTATTCTTATGGCTCCCGCCCTAGTATTTTAAATGCAACACTGCCATTATCTTCCCTATTAATTTGGATATTTGACCTTCATGGTTTTGGAATAAATATGTCATCCCTTTATAGAAATCCATGCATATACTTCCTTCTTGTTATTGCCACTGATTCCCTGTCCTATTAGACTCCTCATTTGGGCCATGTAGAGGGCTCATGCTTGCCTAGGGTCCTCCTTCCTTTTGGGCTATATCAAACATGCGTCAGATAGACACGTGGAGTGTTTGCACGAGTTTGAAAACTGCTTAAATGCTCAAAATTTGGGATGTGCCTATGAGACACGTGGAGACTACCATGAGCATTTCATACTTAGTCATTACTAGCTTTGAGAAACTAAGGGCATCTAGAGTCTAGGGACAAAATAATTAACAAAAGAGTCATAATAAAATAATATAATTAGTTTGGTAACTCACCAAGGGATTCTATGCCTACCATGGAAGAATCCGATATCTCATGCCTTCCCAAAATTTCAAAAATTATGGCTAACCATAGGTCATTTAGAGCATTCGCAAAGAAGCTTGATATCGATCCATTCTTCTTCCGTCGGGTAGGTTCTTTACTGCAAGGCTTTAAAATCTTGGTCCAACTCAATTATCTCCCTATAGGAGAAACCTTAAAGGCTCTTCCTTACCACATGAAAGTGGAAATCTAGTTGTATGATAGGATTAATGATGGCCTCAACCTCAGCGACTCGGAGTCTTCCTTTAAAGACTATAAAATCATCTTGTCTTGGTGTTTAGTGATCAGAAGCTATTGAATTTGGTCTTTGGATAAGACTATAGTCTCATTTGGGAAGGGAGACGGGAAACCAAGTTGCACTAATTCATTTATATTTTTTTCTTTCCTCATAACCTGGCATTGATTGTGTAAAGAGATTCTGACATTTGATAGAAGCTTTTTCACAAATTAGAATCTCATTGATCTTTTCTATCGTCAACCACCTATCGGTGATTCCTGCATTCTAAGGAGTGAGACCCGAGGCATCATAGAGTTTCTAAATTAGGATATTTGACTCCTAGACCTTGGCGAGATAAGGCATTGTTGATGGTAGAGACTACAATTTCTACCCTAGAGCACAATTCTTGTGCATTGGATTTAAATACGAGCGTTAGGGATAGATTTTTGGTAGTGGTGGAAATCCTCTCACAAAAGGATTTGTATAAATCCTTGACCATTTTATCAGAAGATTTTAACCTGGCCTGAAGGCCATCCTTTTCCTGTGAAAGTGAATTAACTAGGGCCTTGGCGGTGGTGAGCTTAGCTGCTAGAGATTTTTCCTCTACTTGAGAAGTTGTGAGGGCTTGCTTGGTCGATGTGTCCCTTAAATCCCTCTTGAGCTGGTCTACCTCTCTATCCTTAGCCTTAAGCTCAGCCATGCATCCCGCTACTATAGCTTCTACCTTTTGGAGGTTGTCCTATATCTTTTTCAACTGATTGTTGAGCTTCAAATAGTTGATAGTGACTATCGCCACTGTTTCATTCATCAACTCGACTTTGTCTTAAGGCCAAAATTCAGCGAGGTCTACTACAATAGCACTAATGGAATAGTCATCATGGTGCATTTGTTTCGTGGGCTTGGATACCTAAGGGACAAGGTGAGTGATGGTTAAGGATCCCTATTGATGATCATATAGGGATCAAACCTACTTAGTTGACAGAGCCACCATCTCCTTCTTTCTCTTCTTTGATCTCCTTTGATCTTTGTCCACCTTGGCGGCCTCTGATTGGCTCCAAAACTCAGAAGGAGAAGATACCATCCTTCCTACAAATGGGAAACTAGGTGGTAGGACGTATGGAATAGTCATTGGTGATTGAGATATTGTAGATACTAGGGCTGAAGAAGGGGCATGATAATGAGAGGTGAGAGTATTGGGATGGCAGTAGGGTACTGTAGAAGTAGAGGAGTGCCAGGCAGAGGAAGAGGTTGGGATGTAGTGATAGATTAAAGGATTCCTTCTAAATGGGAAGGTGGAGGTGGAAGCATTACAAAGAGTGGAGCCTTAGGTGGTAGGATTCCAAGAATTGCGACCGAGTTTATCCTACCTCTGCTATATATTTTGTAGAGCTCGGGGATGGAGAGAGGATCTTCCTCTGCTATATATTTTGAGAGCTCGGGGGATGGAGAGAGGATCTTCCTCTCTGCTATATATTTTTGAGAGCTCAGGGGATTTATAAATTTGAGGAGTCTGAAGAGGAGAGGCCATCGAAGGTACCTCAAGCATTAATTACTATAGCTCGGAGGACCCCACGGTTGACCTGAGAGGTTTCTCAGAAGTGAGGACAAGTATATCCTCACTATCTACATCAGATTCATGCTCCGCATCCCACTTATCCTCCCCCAGGCTCATCAGTGAGAACTTCCTCAAAGTTCTATGTGGTTTGATTGATTTCTTTCTGTATTTCCAAAATCCCTTGATCTTCCTAGAATTCCAGTCCTTTCTTCTTAAGGCTGCTTTCATCCCTTTCCCAATCATTAGAGTAGGGTCAAATGCATTTTTCACTGGATGAAATGACTCCCAGTCTGGAGTGGGGATATCCTAGAGTTTGATGAAGATCTCAGGTGCTTTAGCCTTGGGGCTTCATCATGAATTGAAAAATGGTCTCAATTCATGTTTGCAGGGGACTTTGATTTTATTTGTAGATAGGGTTCAACTATTTTCCCATCCGGATCATACCTCCATGAGTCCTAGATCAAGGCGAAGCCATAGGAGGCCAAATTCGAAATAGAAAATGGTCTACCTACCTCTTGATTATAGTAATCCCTCCCCTACTAAAAGGGAGGTCATAGATTGCTTTCTTCTTTCTGGTTGAGCCAACCTCTAGGTCTAGCACGATGAGCTACTGGGTGACTTCGAGACCTACTATCCGAGGTGTGAGGATCCTTGAGAGCATGAAGGATTCACCTCTAAATCCATGGACTCAAATCATAGAATGACCTCTGGAAAAGAAGTAGTCATATGGGTGCAATGGGTCTAAAAAGATAGACCATGTAGAGTCATTCATTTTGTTATCAATCCCTTCAAGATCGAGCTCTAGCAAAAGAGGCTCCATAAAAGCATTGAAAAATCATAGACGTCTAAAGAACGAGACAATATATGGGTCCACGCAGATGTCAAGATAATATTTTGGGAATTCACCTCCATATCCCACAGGGTCAGGGTCATGAATTGACCAAAATACTAAGCATTTTGGTACAGAATGAGATGAAAAAGGAAAGATGGATACCTGAAGGTGGAAATCATTGAGAAATGCTTGAGATGTTCACAAATTGACCCTGATATGACTTCCATGAAGTCAAATTTATATTTTTTTTTTGTGCCGATGGTCCTTATTCGTAATATAGCTACCATCTTCCAATCCTCTATGTCTTTTTCAAAGTCCTTCCTGAAAATAAAATCCAACATCAAGCATCTTGAGTGTCAAGCATGAGGGGCTTTAAGGGGATGGGAAAATATGGAAACCTCGATGCACCGGAGTCTAACGATATCAATTCCTTGGTAAGGATTGCAACCTTCATTTGAAACTAGACCCATACATTCCGAGCTTGGCTATATCATCGAAATCGGTTTGGTGATCATAGTTTAGGGCTAACATGTCCTTGATGGCCTACACTGTGATTATAACAACTAAATTATTTCCCTTGATGGTATGGTTTTCTGAGTTGAAACTTTCCATGCACATTTGTATGAGATCTGGACACGGATGTATGAGAGGAACCATGTATTGGGAAAGAGTAGTGCTTTAAGTCCTAGCATTGAATGACTCTGAGTCTCCTTGGAGGTTGAACCTAGTGCATGTCGCTTCTCTCAAATATTTAGGCCTTTTGTTAAGACGGGGCTGGAATACATCATTGGTGGGGTGGATGACCAGCGAAGGGTCATTGTACCAAGATAATGGGTTTGGGTATTTTAACTTTGGATGGTGTTGTTGGTGAGCAATGGGTTGTCTTGTGTAGGAATTTGTTACTGAGTAGAGGTGGAGGCGGTGCAAGCCAAGGTGATCTAAATTTCTTTGAATGACTCCAGAGATTTTGGAAAATTTGATATTCATCGATAAAAATCTAAATGCTTCAGAATGATCCCTGTTGAAAAAATGAGGGGCCTTTAATAGCCATTGCTACCTTAGGAGTAAAAATTGTACATACCCGGAGTCACTTCTTATAATGCTTCCTTTAAGCGAGAGACTTGAGGGGTTGAACTTGGTGCCTTTGATAGATCTTGCATTAATTGTGGATATTTTATTGAGAAAAGAGACCCTTACCTTTGATGATGAATTTAATGTGAGAAGATGGTAGGGGTGCTTTCTTTGATATATCAAAAGTGACATGGATAGGGGCGGTGGAGCACATGGAAAAAACATCCAATGAAAGTGGAGGCTCAAAACAAAACTAAAACTAAAAAATAGGCAACAATATATACATATGATACAATTTCAGAAGATACCTAAATGTAGGGCTTCAGATGAATCCCATTTACTAGAATCGCCAAAGGATATCCTGCCATGGTTTTGAGCTCGAATGAGTTATGCTGCTTGCATGCACTGATTATGAATGGTCCAGTCCATAAGGGGTCAAACTTTCCATGGTTCTCGGGTTTAGCTGCTCTAGCATCCCACTTTAAAATGATGGTTCTGATTTCAAAGTTATAATTTGATGTCTTTTGATCAAACCATGTCTTAACTCTTTTTGGTGATTAATCATGGCCTCATGGGTGAGTTCACGATTTTCTGGAGTTCTACCAGCTTGGCGAGCCTTACTGACATTTCTCCATTCTCCTCTATCTCAAATCCTTTCAATAGTTGTAATTTGGGAATATCCAATGAAATTAGCATCACAACACTTTTCCCATAGACCATTTCATATGGAAAAGCTTTTAGGATCTACTTTGGAGTGATCTAATTGGCCCATAAGACTATTTTGCCACAACCTTTTATGCTCATATCCCATCCTTTTAATGATTCTAATCAGATTATTATTTGTAGACTCTATCAGGTCGTTCCCTTGTGGGTAATAGTTAGAGGATGTCTTTAAATATATCTCGTGTTTGACCACAAAATCAGACACCTTAGCTCCCAGGAAATCTTTAGCATTGTCGAGATATAATGGTGAGGGGGAACTAAAATGAGTAGTGATATCCTACAAGATTCCTAGGATCACATCTTCAGTAGACTCCTTAAGTGGGACTACCTCCGTCCACTGGGTGAAATAATCAGTTGCCATGAGAATCCACCAGTGTCTAGCACTTGAATTTAGATTAACCATTCGATGAAATCAAGACCCCATTGTGTGAAAGGTTCCTCAATTAAAATGGGGTTGAGGGGAAACGCTGCATTTCTTCGGAAACCTACATAAACTTGACAAACCTTACATTTGTTTGTTTCCACCTGACTATCGATGAACAAGCTAGGCTAGAAGTATCCTACCTGCAAGATCTTTATAGTAGTGGTTTGGGCCAAAAAATGACCGCCCGAGTCTCCGTGATGCAATTCTCTTAAGAATCTTTTGGCCTCTTCATCTTCAAGGCATCTCAACATCAACCCATTAAAATTCCTCTTAAAAAGGAAGCCATTAATTATAGTGAAATGAGTCCCTTGTTTCCTGTAATACCTCCTCTTTTTCAAGGGGAGATGGCTAGGGTACTCTCAATTTGAATAAAATGAATTCTATTAGAGACCCACCCCTTGGGCCTATCCTCTTGTAGGTACATTATCTTTTCAACTCGTCAATTGTTTCGGGGACCGAGTTCTTATGTCAAATATTGACACAGTCCCTTGCCTCTTACAAGCTTCGTGGGCTTTATCTCTATGTCATATTCTAGGATTTTGGTTATCTAATTTTCCCTTTTTTCAGTTATCTCACCCTCCATTATATACTCTTTGATGCTGGGGTGAGCCACCATGACCAGAATTTTGTTGTGTGTGACCAAGTGTCTAAATTTATTCAAACCTTTGACTATGGCATAGGCCTACCTTTCCAAAAAATTATACCTTGTTTCATAGTTGTGAAGCATTTTTGAAAAGAAGGAAATGGGGTGTTCCTCCCCTGTCGCTCTCCCTTTTGAGTTAACACAAGATGCTATGCTATTTTCCCCGTATACATACATGATGAAATATTTTGAGAATTCGGGTTGTGGAGTATGGGGGCTGATGCAATAACCTCTTTGATCAATTCAAAATACTTCCAACCTTCCTCATTCCATTTTAAAACTATATATTTCTTTAGCATGAGAGTAATGGGGCGGACGGTCCCCAAAAATATTATATAAACCTACCAATGAAGTTGATCTTTCCTAAGAAGGATTGAACAACCTTCTTGTTGACCGGTAGGGGCAGCTCCAAGATGGCCTTGAATCTCTCGAGGATCAATGGAAACTCCTTCCTTTGACACCACATGCCCTAGGAGTTTTCCTTGGGGAATGCTGAAAATACATTTCTTGGGATTCAGAGAGATCCCAAATTCTTGACATTTTTTAAACATGGCTTCTAAAGCATTAAAATGCTCCTCCGCCATTCTAGTAAACATAATAAGATCATCAAGGTATATGAGGATTACCTTGTTTATCAATGCCCTAAATGTGGTGTCCATGGCTCTTTGAAAAGTAGCCCCTGCATTTGTGAGCCCAAAAGGCATCTTTGCATAGGTAAAAGTTCCCCATTTAGTCATGAAAGTAGTTTTATGTTGACCCTCTTATGTGATCCATATTTAGTTATAACATGAGAAGCCATCCAATAGGAAAAACATCTCAAATCCTACAACCGTTTGTAAAATCTGTTCCATAAAGGGCAGGGGATAATGGTCTTTAGGGAGGTTCTACTCAGATCCCTGAAATCTATGTAGAGTTGGATTTGACCATTTTTATTTCTTATTGGAACCAGGTTAGAGACCCACATCATGTGATTGATTGGGAAAATGATGCAAGCTTCCAATAATTTTCTCAACTCCTTGGCCATAAGGGCCTCCACTTTAGGATTCAAAAGTATTTATTTTTGTCACAGAGGCTTAGCCCCTTCCTCTAGATCAATGGTGTGTCTTTGGATAATATCATTGTCATAGACATGAAGATAATCGTATGTATAGGCCATCACCTTGTCATACTTATGACACAAATCCACGAGTCTATCTCTATCCTTTTGGAGTTCTTGAGTTTCTGAATTTCAGTCATTTTTCCTTAGCTATTTCTATCTCTACATAATCCTCTTTTACTACTTTGAACCTCCTTCGATCTGAGCTAGAATAATCTGAGTCAAAAGGGTTTTCAAGTGTAATTAGTCCTCTTGGGAGCTTTTTCATCTTTAACTGTATTACCTGGTCTACATATGCTTCTTCAACCTTGGGCTGGAGTTGATTTGAAACCGATCAAATTGCTTGGAGGAAATGTATGACCTGTCAGTCATTATCAAACACCTACCAATGATGGAGGTTGTAAGGGATCGAGGGGCAAATGATTACCTTTATGGCATCTTTATTTTCTATAAAGTCCTATACTGGGTCAAATTGAGACCCAATGGTATCCATTCTATCTACCTCTACATTCTACTCATGGGGAACTACCTTAATGTTGAAAGCTTCAAAATCATCTATTAGATCCCATACCGGTGCCGGTAGGATCTCATCCTTCGGTTCTTGGTGGTGGCGATAATCCTTACTTGTGTGACCACCAATTCTGAATCATCGAATACCATTAGCTTCCTAATACCTTCCTTTTGGGTAGTGCATAAACCATGCACCAAGGCCTCATATTCTTCTTCGTTACTAGTATAAGAGAAATGGAAACGTATCGAATGGAGAATATTCCTACTAGTCAGAGAGGTGAGGAAAACTATGGCACCTGATCCGTTCTTACTATTATCCTCATCAAAATATAAGCTCTATATTGGAGGGTCACTCAAAGATCTTGTCCCTAGTGTGTCACTCTAACTTTTTACCTTTGGGATTGTGGGGTTTTCCGTAGAAATGATGTAAGTGCCCAAGATGCAGGGTTCATTTTAAGAGACATCTTTGAAATCGGAGGTGTAAAATACCTAGCGAATATCCCCGAAATCACTTCCACGGGAAGGAAATTTTTTTGGGGTTGTATGCAAAATTTTCACTGACTTTTAAGTTGTATGATGGAAGGTTACAGATGCATGATAGGATATTTTCTATCACGCATATACAAGGTTGTTATCACATGATAGAAAACCTCCTATTACACATCAACACTCTTGTTGACACACGAAAATAGGTCTTTTCTCACGCATCTGCGCAGCCTCGCCTCTGGTCATGTGACAACAAAATATCTTTATCACATGTCAAAAAACTCTTTATCACGTGTCTTCTTCCTCTGCACTCCTATCGTGTGTCAAAAAAATCTCCCGGTTGTGCGTTAACAAACTCTCTATCACATGTCTATAGCCTTCACCCTCCTGTCATGTGTTTATTATACTTGATAATACATATGCCCCCAGGTGGTATGAGTGAGCTAGTAGTGTTCTACTTGGAAAATAATCTAGGATTATATAGGGGATAGTTTCAAGGGTAGGCAAAGTCGACCCCTAAAAAAATTAAACTGTAATTTTTAGGCGAACAGGTCATTGATCCGCACCAAAAAAATTTCCTTTTCAAAATTTCAAAAATGTAATATTCACCATATTACGAATATTCACCACTAAAATTATCCCTTTTAAGCCGATTGAATCAAAGTTTCCAAATGGATCTCCAAGAGGAATATTAGATAGATGGTCACCCTCCTGGGGTTCTCCATCCTCTATATATAGATCTTCTTCTCTTGTGATCATAACATGGGAGGCCTTGAAACTAGAAGGTACTTGGTCTATTATATGTTCCTTGGAGAGTGGTTTGGAAAATACCTTCATCTTGGACCCATACTTTGTGTGTAGGATTAAGTGGGACCAATCCAAATACATGTACCCACCAATTTTAGTTGTGAAGTCTCGGGAGAGGTAGAGCCCAAAGATCGGTGGGACATTAATCACCATGATATCTTGGCGAATAGTTATATTTGGATAGGAATAGAGTTACAATGGGAGTCCCTTGATAATTCCTATGGTTAGCATAGACTTCTAGTTCAATTGCATAACCCCTTCTTCAAGGGCTCATACTAGACTCCTAAAGCATTTGTTATTGCTTGAGGCATGACAGTAGTGCTTGCGCCAGAATCTATCATGGAATTATGTAGTAACTTCTTTCCTATAATAAGAGTAAAAAATAATGGGTTGGGCCTTGGTTTACTCAATTAGTCCTTTCGATTTAGCACTATGGCTTCGAAGGAACCCATGCATCTTTGACTTGTCCTTTCCCGGGACCTTCCACGTTACATCCTCCTCTAATCTTAACGCCCTTGGACCAACCCCTTCTTCTCGAGAATTTTTAAGAGATCCCACAAGGATGTGATGGTTGGTGCCTTTTTCAGCTATTGGACTACGTTGATGGGTCTAACCAATGATGGTTTAAGAGGTGGTTGATGCTTCATTCTCTCCTTCTCAAAGGGATGGACCTCTTTCTCTTGTATAGTTTCTTGGGGAACTTCTTTCATCTTTGGTAATGATACGTTTATAATAATCAGAGGCTCTTTATACACCTTGTTGACCGAACTAGAAGTTGGTGTGTTTGCTTCAATGATCCTTTTCTTAAAGCCTATTGTAGTTGAGCTGCAAAGGTTTTGGAATAAATACATCATTTATATAAATGGACTCCTCCCCCTCTACCCAGGAGAAAAGGGCATGCTCTAGTGTAATCTTGGCCTCTTGTTCTAAAGACATTCCTTGTATTTGGGTGGTGAAAGTAGCGCTTTGGGCTCCCTCAGATTGATGAGGTCCAACTGCGCATGCATCATAACCCTCTCTTGCTTGTTTCTTGGCTATCCTTAGCTAAAATTTCCTGGGGATAATATCTTCTCATATGAGGATTATTGCAAGGGAAGCACCAAGCATTGGGTTCCTCGGCCAGATGATTTTGTCTAAGGACAAGCTCTCTACTGCTATTTAGGAAGCGGTTCAAAGTGGCGTGGGTATAGGGATTAGTTGTTTTTATGGTTGAGTAGTTGGTAACCTCTAAGCATTTTCATATGTAGTGGTAAGCGGGTCAGCTACTTTGGACATTCGATAATTTTTCTTTGGATAAGTGACATGATTTCTCTTAAGATTTACTATCTCGTTTGAGAAACTTCTCAGGATGTTTCTCATCTTTTCCATCTTAGGGAATGAAGATGAGGCCATAGTAGTAGGAGCGGGAGCCGTAACTATTGGGGGTAATTATATAGAGAAGAAGGGATTAAGGTTGAGCTCGGGCTTGTACTTGTGGAAAGGGGCTATCTTAGGATTTATGGGAAAAGAGTTATGGGAGGAAGCTTCCTGCATCTATTAGATTATTCTCAGCTTGAACCACAAAACTATAGGATTGCAGCAAATAATCCCCTCCTAATGACTGAATCATTACCAAAATATTTAAATTTAAGGATTTTCGGTGAGAAAATAATAGCCATACCCATAGATGGTCTAGCCAAGACCGGTATCTTTTGCCAAGGTTTATGGGCGAGTGTTGAAATATGTCATCAAATCTTGTTGACTCTTTACGATACCAATTAATTATTGTAGGAGTGATGATCGGTATACTTTCTTGCTAAACCTTGCTACAAATGGTGCTCCCAATTGGTCCCAAGCATCGATATTGTTAAGGTTTAAGGCTTGGTACCATTTTAGGGCCCTCCCCTTGAAAGAGGAGGCCAATTTTTGTAAGGCAACATCCTACTCCCTTATATAATGTACCACACATATCTCCACTATGTCTTGGAGATGTTCCTTGGGGTTTTTAAAATCTTCACCGCTGAACTTGGGCAAATATTTCAACACATTGGCTAAAATAGGATTCCATTCAACCGGAGATGGATAAAAATGAGTGGGCTTCCCTGATCCCATGAAACAAACTATCTCAGAGGTGGAGGTTGAAGGTGTACCATAGTGATAGGTCTGAGGGTCCTTGTTGACTGAGTGAAGGGCCTACCTAGTGGAGGGGTTGAGAGAGTCTGGTCCAGGGGGACGGAGACCTCTGAACCTATCTTCCTCTTCTGTTTCATGGAGGGGATAGCTACAAATAGTTGATGAGACCTTCTTCCCTTGCTCTTGATCTTGTTCACATTCATTGATAAATATTGGGTGCTGCTTTAACCTATAGGAAAGATTAATGTCCCATCGGGCATGCCAGGAAAAATGTTGATGATGATCCTTATAGATGAACCATCAGAGTCATAGGAAACCTTAGGTTGGTGAGACGTGCACCCTAAGGTGACCTCCAGAGTTTTAAAGAAGTTGGCTCTTCTCTAGTTTTTAGGAGTAGGTTAGAAAAAGCATGTAAATGACTGAAATAAATAGGCGATGCACCAAATTTAAAAGAGAGGAAAACTATAGAATACTTGGAACTTGTATCAAAAGATTTGAAGGGCTACACAACATGATCCACAACATGATCCACTATTTCAATAACACCAATAGTAAGTAGCTAAAATGTTGAGATTTAGATAATAAACAAACCAAATAAATTCTAAGGGCACTACACATGATCAATTTCTCTGATTCATTTAGAACTACTTATAAAATAATAAATCTTTAACACATACATAAAATCTGATTGCATAGAATAAGAACTCTTTATTCATATAGAGAATGGGTATGTAAGGATTTAAAAATGCACAAATTACATTCTCTTTCAAGACGAGAGACTTACTAAGGCTAAAATCTTACAAAATATGTAAAACTTTTTTCTTTTTTCTTTTTTCTTTTTTCTTTTCCTCTCTCAGCTCCACCATTTATATTCTTGTATCCCACCTCCTTTTATAGGAAACATTTTTTCCTGTGTCACTTTCAGCTACCACCCTTTTCCTTCAATTTTGATAAGGCCTTGCACTTATCCTTATGGATCCTGCCCCTATTATTTTAAATGCAACATTTACACTGTCTTCCCTATTAATTCAGATATTTGACCTTCATGGTTTTGGAATAAATATTTCATCCCTTTATAGAAATCCATGCATCTACTTCCTTCTTGGTATTGCCACTGAGTCCCTGTCTGATTAGACTCCTCATTCGGGCCACGTGGAGGGCTCGCACTTGCTTAGGTTCCTCCTTCATCTTGGGCTATATCAAACATCGTCGGATGGACACCTAGAGCGTCTACATGAGTTTGAGAACCCGCTTGCAATGCTCGAACTAGGGGATGTTCCTATAAGACACGTAGAGACCTGCTGAGCATTTCATACTTAGTCATTACTATCTCTAAGTAACCGAGGGCATCTAGAGTTTGAGGACAAAATTCTTAACAAAATAATCATAATTAAATAATATAATTAGATATCATCCACTATGCTCAAAATAATATATTTTGGAAGTACCTAGTCTCTACTTAGTTAAAAATATTTTAATTTTATTTTTATAATCCTATCGACCATAACCTCTATATATTATTTTGTTGTCTAAACTAGCATCAAATAAGTTATAAATATCTTCATGTAATTTATTAACTACTATAAAATATCATAACTATGAATTATTGAACCCTAGCAAGTTCAATAATCAAATAATATGTTGTGGAAAAAGCTATCATCTATTAAGCTCAAAGTATATGAAACCATTAGTAGTATCCAATCATTACGTGGTAAAGATAACCTAAGCGGGCACTAAGCTCAAAATATTTTAATTCGAATCTTAAATACATATAAATAATTAAACTAATTTATACTTGTCTTGATTGCTATAAAGATATCCAAAGTCATTGTCTTTATTTTTTTATTATTAAATGTTATTGTTTTTAGCTCAAAATAGTTATATTATTAAGTTCTTACTTTCTTTTGTTGAAACTTAGAGATCAAGAATATCTTACATTAATTTATCAAATCCTAACAATTGATAGGTTGCAAATATTGTGTGGTGGCATAAACTAGTGGGTGCTATGCTCGAAATATCTTAATTTGAAATCTTAAAATCATATAATAAAGTCAACTAATTTATACAGATCTTGATTGTTATACATTTCTCCAAAGTTAATGTGGTTGATTAACTTAGAGGTTGATAAGCTCAAAACAACCTAATTTAATTTTTCAAAACATAGTGACTTATAATATTTTAATAAAAATGGTTAGATTATTTTGAGGGGTAACCTTTTTTAGCGTGATAAGAGGATATGGCATTTGTGGCATTAATGGTAATTTATGAGATCGATTAAGGGTTATAAGCATGCAACATGTAATAGGGAATTAGACATTTAATTTTTTAATGGGAAGCATGATATTTATGATAAGGATGTCTAATCAATGATCTTCAAGATTTGTCATGCCACACTTACCCCCTTTCGTGTGTGTGTGTCTTTGATGGATTTATATCTTTAGGCTGGCTAGACATTTCACTACCCCTTTCCTCTTTTCATCTTTGGTCATTGTGTTTCTTTTCTCTCTATGATGGTGATAGGGGTGTTTGTGGTTTTTTTCATACCATGGAGTGTGTTCCTAATAGGAGTAGAAAGAGAGCTATCATAGGAAAGGATGTTAGCAAATCATTTACTTCTTAGATGGATGGGAAAATTTGGAATGCAACTATGTGTAATCGGCTCTAGAAGGTTTGGTTGGTCATAAATGGATTATAAGAAGAATATGACGATGATATTTGTGAGAGAATGTGCAAGATAATGCTTGATCCAAACCACCCAAGGGGTAGAGAAATGTTGTTGACATGGTGTAAGGATTAAGTGAAAAAAACATATTGTCCAACTCTTTGGGCCATTTTATCTTAAATAAAGAGAGTGAGACATTGGAAGAGTGTCTAGTTAGCATTAAGTATCATGTGCATTCCTTGAGGTGAGGGATGCAGGTGATTGTGTGTGGTCCAGAGTTAGTTGTGGAAAATCAGGGTATAGAACTCCCTTCTTTCATGAAAGTGAAAATGTTAGAATGTTGTATCAATTTTTCCTCCTCCTCCGATCAGAGTAAAGGGGATGCGAGTTGTTGATATCATCAAAGAGGTGGATCAAGAGGCTGAATGACCTAATCATTCCTGGAAGCATTTGTCTTTGGTTTTTTATTAAGGGCCGCAATTGTTATATATATAGAAAATTTTATCGATATAAGAAGTATTTGTGGGTGAAGTTAATGTGATTAAACATCTTCCCCATATTTTGGCATATATTCAGTAAGATAAGTTGCTTGAAATGATTTTGGGAGTCCACTCTTTGGAACACATATTGTGGGTGGTTCCTCATGTACTATTTTTCAATACTTATCATCAAAATATCCTAGTTTAATGACTTAAAATCATAGAATGAATTTAACTAATTTATATATATCTTCTTTGCGATACATATAATGTTTTTGATACATATGGTTGCGAATTGAATACCCAAATAAAATATTGTGTGCATAACCTAGCGGCTACTAAGCTCTTAATATCTAAATTTATTTTCTAAATCATAAATACCACTAGGTTCCAATAATTATATGGTAGCATAATATAGTAGGCGTTAAGCTCGAAATATATTAATTTAGAATAAAATATCATGTTTGTGATACATAATTTAGTGAATTGAATACCTAAATAATATGTTGTTGCATAACCTAGTAGT
This sequence comes from Taxus wallichiana var. yunnanensis, assembly GCA_018340775.1. Lineage (NCBI taxonomy): Eukaryota > Viridiplantae > Streptophyta > Pinopsida > Cupressales > Taxaceae > Taxus > Taxus wallichiana. The sequence goes on along the minus strand of CM031242.1, from coordinate 122,959,579 downwards.
GCTAAGCTCTTAATACCGTATTCGGTAAGATCATATTATTATGTTTTGGCATAAGCGACCTACCAAGACGTTTATAATATCTTACTTTATTTTACTTGAAATATAAATATTTATAAGATTGAAATACTATGTTGTGTCCTATGCTAGTGAACGCTAATCTCAAAATATAATTGGGTGATTATACGAAACAAAATCAACACATAACCTTCTTCACACCCGCATTCTCGAGGTCATGCTTTGAGACATTTCTTTGTAGAATAAAAATGATGTATGTGTGGTGGTGGTGATGGATAATATAATGAGGTAGCCTTGTATCTTCAACATGTAATAATAATATTTGTGATTCAAAGGCAAAGAATCATCTCCAAACCTGAAGTAGTGTGATAGATCGATCCGATATGATAGCTTCTTGAAGACTCCAGTCAATATCAAGCTTTGCCAAGATTTTATTCATCGGTTATTCAACACACGGAAATTGACTGCGGGCACTTCTTATATATTTCGGACAAGTTCATCGAAGTAATAATGAGAGGTGCAATGAAGCCACATGGATAATGGATGATTCTCTAGTATGGTCCAGAAAGGTCCTATCCTAATTAGCTACTATGTTGATAATAAAAGTTGTGCAATGATATCAGGTAGAAGTGGTGATGATCTAAATATTGATGCATGCAAACCAGTGTCGATATTTAATTGGTTAGTAGGCCCATTGGGTTATGGGACCTGAGGATCACAACAAAACTCATGGAGTCTGTGGTCTTGTTATGGTCATGTGGATAATCCAACCATGTTTCTATGAGCAGTCCAATAATTGTAGGCTTGATTAGCAATGATGTTTAGAGTGTTTGGTTGTTCTATTTCCTCATATAATGTAGCAATTGTGTGTAAGGCTATCAAATGTAAACTTGTATCAATATATATTATCAAATCTAGTACATTGGGTTATAGGACCAAAGGATCACAACCATACGTCTTTTCTTATTATGGGATGTTGATGGTCATACAAAATGAAATTGAAATGATCCCGATAAACCAAGCTAACTATAAAAGGAAATCAAATCTATGTTTTTGTGTTTTCCGAATATATTAGAGCAAAACAATGAAAAAAACTAATCTAATAAAAGTAAATGTTTTGATATTTTCTAGTTTTTAAGCAAATGCATTCTATTCTAATAATCAAACTAAAGACAAGTAATCAACCAAATGTATCCGGTCACTTGTGTGAATATGTGAAACTAAATCTAAAAAGAATAACCCAATCTAATAAAATCCCTTCAAACCCTACCTCAAAGTGAATAAAAATTCATGACCCTAAAAGAGATATTGTTCCCCACAAAATCCCTGGTAATGTCAAAGATAAAAATTTCTAATGATTTGATCTACTTGTAATTGCGTAATCAATTTAAATGAACAATTTTACTACTCAATTTGATATGAAATTGAAACTAATGATTCAAAATTGACAATTTGGCAAATGAAGCAAACAAACAAGTAATTCTAACCTAGATAAAAAGACCTTTGGAAAATATAGTCATATCTATGTTTGTCCCCTCATTCTTTTCCTTTCTTTGTGTGTTCATATGAGTCCAAGGAATTGGGAATGAAGGAAAAACAATAAAAGAAGATGCTCGAGTAATGAAAGCTTGAAGGAAATTTGGTTGCAATGCAAGTAGAAGAGAGATAACATAAGAGATCGAGCTTGGATATGCAATTACTAGCATGATTGTGGCATAAATAATTTGCAAGATACACAACAATTCTTAGGCCTTTTTCTTGAATACAAGCATGGAATATATAAGAATTGGGGATGGGTTGTGCCTTCATGCACAAGGTAAGAAGAGGAAATTCTAACTAGCTAAAGCACATGCAAAAATAGAAGAGGGAAAGAGAACCAAATAATAAAAAATATTTTTAGAAAAATTTGTTCACAAAAACATCCTAAAAGTGAATTTTAATGAATTGTCGAATTTTTAAAACACACATGATGAAATCTGGAAAATAACTCAGACCGCCACCTACACGGGTGACAGGTTTGAATCGCCACCCGAGAAAGATGATGGTCCTAGCGCTAAAGGCCAAAACATGCACTGTAATGAAGTAGGAAGTTGGAAAAAGTGTAGAAAATCTATGTAAGGATGTTTAGGCTACAAATATACACCGCATATGGGTTTGTAGCTTGAACATATTCTAAAAGGAAATCAATCATCATTAGGGACTTTTGTAATAATTTTATGACAATGTAGCACATGTAATTTTGGGCGTGTACATATTACCCCTCGAAGAAGCATCTTAGTCATGAAAAGGAGTAAAAAATAGAGTCTGAGTATGGCATTCCCAAAATGGGGAGTTAGAATCTATACATGACATGACCATGTGTTAAAACGTCTCCATCCAAGCTCTCGATACCTGCAAGAGGGAAAGAAGACTCAAGTGTAGATAGAAAATATATCAGAAAATAAACACTAAATCCAAACGATTAGAGGACTTGCCATTTGTGTAGGGATATAGAGATATACCCACGCCAATGCTCTATGCCCTGTGAAAACATACACTCAAAATGAGGTTAAAATAACATATATATATATATATATCAAAATGAACTCATTTTCCAATTCATTTGTGCTTATTCGATTTGTTGATTTTAGAGCTTTGGGCCCACAATGACCATTTTCGGCGAGTATAGCCAAAGTGATGTTAAGAGATCGTGAGATCATTCCTCCACAAGAAGGATATCGACCAACATGTTCTAAGGTTGGTTTTTTTCACTTTTATGTTTTCAAACCTAAAATGTTAAAATGTCAAAACATTTACCTAGGGGGATTATTTTAAAAAATTATCATCTTAAATGTGCCTCTAGGGTGTTGCCCATAGGGTAGTCTATTAAATCATCCAAAATGGTCCCTTTTTTTTGTTTTTGAGAAATTTTTAAAGTTAAAGATGTATTTGGAAAATTAGTCTAGGAATGTCACCCTAAGCGGGGGTAGTGGTCATGGGACCATCGCTCTTCCAAGGTGGTGGTCTAGAAATTCCACCCCTGCAGTGGGTGGCGGTTCTAGACAGAATGACCAAAATGCATGTTAATTTATGGATTTTTGATGTTTTATCATGTTTTTGGTGATTTTATCTTTTGATATATGTTACTAACTTACTCTTTTTCTGTGTTTTTGTGAATGTAGAAGAATGAGGAGTACATCCATTGGATTCATGAGCAGGAGAGTGTGATTGGATCCATGGGGTTTTGGATCGATTGACTTAGGATAAAAGGGACACTCTCTAGAGGGAAAGGATTTAGAGGATTACATAGGTGCCCCATGTCACTCCTGCTAGTCACATACTATGTGACTTGTTTTCTTACTTGGGATGTAGACCGGAACACTTTCTAGTTTACAGTGCTTGCTAGGGGTGAGTAGATAATCACCCTAGAGGGAATATACCACATTCTCAAGATCCAGATATTTGGGAGGAGATTAACCCTAGAGATAGCAGGATCCAGAGCCATGATGACTCTATGGGCTACTTATATGGGGGATGCTATGGTCTCTTTTGGTTCAAAGAAGGGGGTCAAGGTTCGATCCATTCCTACTGCTCCCATCCCCACTATCCGTAAGGCCATCATGGGTATCTTGGCCTCACAGTTAATTGGGGACAAGGGAGGTGACACACTACTCTACTATTGGGATCCCATTATTACTCAGATTGAGGCACATGGCCATATTTATGCATGGGGAGCAGACATATTGTGGACCACATATCATGACCTATACATGGTTTCTAGGGTATAAGGCCAGCCATTGAGCCACCCTACCTTAGTCATGAGTTGGATGTACGAGTGTATTGCCCCTTATGGAAGGGGAATATTAATGTTGGATCCAGGGGTTTTTCGGGTAGCGAGGTGGACAAGGATGTCAGTACTTTAGACACCACACTATCCAATGGCTTCTTTGACCACATCAAACATGGTTGCCACACCCTACCAGGACAAGGAAGGATTTGTGGGTGAAGGAGGAAACCACGGTGGTGGCCTACTCTACTAGAGGGTAGTTAGTAGATAGGGTAGGGAATTTGATATCCATCTGTTTGACTGGGTTCCCTAGTAGTTTGGCCTCCCATATGCAGTTATGCTTTCTCTAGTGGCACCGGTATATAGGAGTGTGCATCGGGCTTGGAAAGGGCCCTAGAGGGGACCGACTAGACGTGGTTACCCAAGTGTGCCCATTATACTTAGGCTTGTTTTCCACACTTGAGGATAAGTTGGTGCTCCTTAAGCACCTTTACTTCCGATTGTGGATGCTCCCTCTCATAGCAGAGAGGAGGATGATCCTATAGACGTAGACTTCAGTTCAGAGGAGTACACCATAGATGAGACCGAGGAGGAGTTAGCTAGAGAAGAGACAAGGAATGAGGGGTTAGGAAGTGAGGTTTATGGGGAAGCCCACATGGAGGAGGAGGAGAGAAATCCCAAGTGGCATGATACTTAGGATATTCTCGGAGAGCAGTACATGAGGAGGTGAGTGCGGAGAGAGATACCTCAATCTTGGAGACACCACTTCTTTGAGATGGAGAGGGAGATTACAAGTCTATGATCTAACAACATATCACCTCTAGCTTTGGGAGGTGCCCCATCCACCACAATAAGTAATAGAAAATGCTGATCCAAACTAGATGCCCAAAGATCCGAGTATGTTAGCATGCTCCTCTCAACTTTGTTAGTTGGAAATGTAATTTTTTTTTGTGTTGTTCTTTTTTGGAATTTTCTAACTCATCGTTTCTTCTTATTTTATTTCTATAGTGATTGCACATGAGTGGCGAGAGATTATTTGATGGGTGTGCATGGACACCTTGTTGATCCCCTTGGTGAAAACTGAGCGAGACAATGACAATTTAGGCTAGCCACTAGCATATGAAAGACATAATAATGTATTTACACCTATCTGGAGAGTAGTGGAGGTGATTACCTTCCTTCATACTTAGGTGGTTGGGTATGAGGCAGCCAAGTGACTGATGAGGTGGAGCCACTCTTGTAGTGAGACCATGGCCAACGACCATCACCACGAGCATTAAAATTACTCGGTTCATTCATGTTGTCATCATAGATGCAAAGCAGAGTCCCTGACGCAACCATGAACCATCCTAGGGATCCCAGGAGGGATAGATAGGTCGTTGGGCCTCTTTTTACTTTTCTTGTAATTTTTCGAGCATTATATTAATTTTTTTGTATATTTTGGGCTCATTGAGAGTGTTTTGACCATGCCTAGTGCGTGATGGCATTGTATACAAACTTGATTCACCATGATATATACAAACTCTTATTTTTGGTTTGATAATTCTTTATATCTGAGTTGACTTCCTTTTGGCTCACTTCACATGTGTACTCTATATGTTTAGAATTTCCACTTTTTTATTCTTTTCAGAATGTATGTAGTGGATGTGATTGATAATAGAATGATTTATTTATTTTTATAATGCTGATATATGATAATGCAAACACATTGTAATGTTTAACTTTAGTTTCTTTAAACAACCTTTGTTACTTTGTATTACTTTTAGAAAAACTTGGCTACACTATGATATGATAAGTGAATAAACTTGTCCCAATCCTAACCCCACATAACTAGTAAGATGGAAGGGCTCAACATCAAGATCCGAAAGGGAACATGTTATGAAATTTGTTGGATAGTAATGATGAGAGAAAGACAAGGTTTTGAATAAACCAAATTGGGACACTACAACCTCATTCTACTCAAGTTTTCTTCATAGTTTAAAATGTGAATTACTTTTTTGTTTATCTAGAATTAGATCTACAGATGGCTAGTTGGTTGACAAAATATGGTTTTTAGGTTTTAATATCTTTTGTAATTTTGGACATCTAACTCACTTTGTTTTGACTTATGATTTCACAATATTTGAATGGATTTTCTCGCTAACTTTTAAGTTTATCAAAGATACCCCTACACCTTTCCCCATGTTACCACTAGGACATACGGGCTTATCACCATGGACAAGGAATAGGTGAGTAAGGTCATTTCTCTCCTTTCCTAAACCTACATCACTAGTAAGAGACATAGGCTCAACACCGAAGGTTGGTAGGGTAAAGAAATGTGTAAAATATAATTTTCTCGTGGATTTGCATTTAACTTATTTTATCTAGGTAAAATGAATAGAATGTTCTTATTTCAAAAGATATTTTTAAGGGATAGATGTGACACCATGAATCTTCTAGAATAGACTATAGGAAAAGACACCTAATCTAGAAAGAGACTATAAGCAAAACAAAGTATGCAGGCCTTGGTATGGTTGCATGATAAAAGCGTGTCTTACCTTGTTTGAATTGATGAAATGATTTTGAAACAATTGATGACACTATGGAGATTTGGAGAGGTATGACTTTAATGTTTTGCCAATATTTTTAGAATCTTTTAGGAATTGCTATAATAATAATTCCCTTGATAACAGATTTTACAAAATGAACTGGAAGATGAAAATGCAATGCAAATGTAGTAATGTACATATGAAAATGCTAATGGATCATGTGTAATACCTTTTCAGGTGAGGAGATTTTATAGATTTGTTAAACTCCTCACCTTCTAGTGTACATAGGAGAAATGCCCCATTTTGTAGTCTTCTATTACTCGATATGGATGCAACCACCTGGGTTTGAATTTCCTTCCTTCACTGGTATTTTTTCTATTCAATTATCAAGTCTTAGAACCAAATCTCCCTCATATATTTCATGCTCATAGAATTACTTATTGTATTTTCGAGCCATCTATTTAGCGTAAACACTATTCCATTATTCAACATTGAGTATAGCCTCATCAAGACTTTCTATCTGAGAGAGTCACACTTCTTGATAGCCTTATTCTCCCATAATTCCTTGCAACAATATACAGAGACTAGGTATCTCAACTTCAAGTGGTAAAACTGCTTTTGCACCAAATACCAAAGAAAAGGGGGTTGCCCCTGTTGGCATTCTTACTGATGTCTGATAGGCCCACAAGGCTGGAAAAATATTTAAATGCCAATCTTGCTTGTTTTCCTTGATGGTCTTAAGGAGAATATAATTCAATGTCTTATTCATAGCCTCAGCCTTGTCCGTTGGCCTGATGATAATAAAGAGAGGTCATGTGGTGACTTATTTTGAATTTATCACACACTCATGTACCTCGTTATTTTTAAAGGATGTGCCATTATATGAGATAATGATTTGTGGGACCTCGTACCTATAAATAATTTGGTTTAGAATGAACTTTGCAATTATTGATCCAATCACGGTGGTAAGAGACATGACTACTACCCACATGGTAAAGTACTCTATGGTCGTGATTATGAAGTTATGACCATCTATTGATAAGGGAGAGAATTTCCCTATCAAATCTAGGCCCCATTTGGAAAAGGTCCATGGTGTTACAAATGGTTGTAGAGTCTGTACTTGGTCTGTTGATCTCATGGGAGAACTCTTGACATTTATTACATTTACACACAAACTCTATTACATCATGTTGTAGCGTGGGATAGAAACATACCATATGATGTATCTTCTAAGAAGTGGCATTCCCTGCCAAACCGAGGTCTACATACTCCACTTTTGATTCATAAAGAATAATTTCTCGATTCTTCTTTGTTAACGCATCTTAGAAACATTCCATCAAAGGCTCTATGAAAGATTACTTGCTCCAAGATGACATACTTGGTGGTTATTATACGCAACCGTATTATTTTTGTGAGGTTACCCCTTCTACATATGCATGGTCTAGTGTGAAATTAATGATATCAGTGTACTATGGACACACGAAATGGGAGGCTTTGTTTCAACAAAATACACACACTCGTTAGGAAAGTCTAAATTTACTAGATTGCCTCCATCCAATGGGTTGTCATCCAACCAGTCCGCAATGATTTTTCCTTTGATAGATTTATGATTAATAAATTTTAACTCAAACTCACCCATTAGAGTTATGAAGCATCCAACCTTCTTAGATAAGGATCCTTGTGTGAGAAACATCCACAAGTGATCTGATTTAACAATAACCCTTGTTTCTTGGTTTAGCATGTAATGTCTTAATAAAGTTGTCGTGAAGACTATAGAAAGGAATTCCTTCTCTACTTGTGTATAGTATGTATCATAATCAAGCAGTGTCCAACTAATGAAATAGATTACACGCTCTCTTTTATCATCATCTTCTTAAGCCAACATGTAGGCTAATGAGAAATCCATAGCTCGTGAATATAGGATCAAGGGGCGATCTGACCTAGGTGGCATGAGTGTGGGAGGAGACCATAAAAACCATATAACTGACTCAAATTCCTCATTTTATTCTTCCATCCAATCAATGTTACAATCCTTGTTCAACTAATTGTTGATTGGGTGAATAGAAAAGGTCAAATTAGGGATAAACCTTTAGATTGCAACAAGTTTTCCAAGAAACTATTTGATGCCAGACTCATCTGAAGGTGGAGTCATTTTGAGTACAACTAAAATTTGGGTTGGGTCCACATCAATCCCTTGTGAAGATATGATGTATCCCAAAATATTGCCTCCCGTTACACTGAACACACATTTTTATCACTTTAACATGACACCGCATTCAATTGAGCGAGAAAGGATGATACGAAGCACCTATGGGTGATCACAACATTATCTAGCTTTAGCCAGAAGGTCATCCACATAGGACTCCATAACCTTATGTATAAGATCATGAAATATATAATTCATCACCCATTGGTATGTGGAAACAATGTTCTTAATCCCAAATGGTAGAACATCATAACAGTAAGTTCCCCAAGGGGTTATGAACATAGTTTTGGCATGAAATTCCTCATAGATTCTGATTTGATTGTACCCAGAAAATCCATCCATGAGAGATAACAACTCAAAACCATTTTTTGTGTCAATAATAACATCAATGGATGGTAACGATAAATCATCTTTAGGACAATCCTTGTTGATATCCCGAAATTCTATACAAATACAGATCTTTCCATTATTTTTTAGGACGGAGATGATATTAGACACCCACTATGAGTAATCAATCGGCTTGATGAGCCATAACTAAACAAGTTTCATCACGTCTTCCTTCACCATGAGGGCCACCTTTGGCTTCATAGGCCATGAATTTTGCTTAATTGGCTTAATATCTGGCTTGGTCAAAAGATTTTGCACTACAATGTGTGATGTAATTCCCATCATTTCCTTATATCTAAACGTGAAATATCTTTGATTCTCTTTGTGGATACAGTATGTATTTCAACTTCCTTAGGAGCTAAAGAGGATCCTAGTTTCAAGATTTTTGGTTCTTCCTCGGTCCCAATGTTTATATCAATCATTCCCTCAATTAAGGAGGAATTACCTTCCTTAAAATAAGGTGGGGCTAGAGGAAACTCTAAATCCCTCTCTTCTCCTACCTCATAAATTTTGATTTCCTTCCCAAGGAAAGATTCTATCATCGATTTCCAAAATAGGAAGAAGAGTGTGGAATTAGGAAAAGATCCACCTCATGATGAGTAAGATGCAATTCTATAAGAGTTTTTAGATATTATAGAGTTTCTTTGTCAATTTCAATGTGATCTGAAATGAAAAAATCACTCTCAGTTTCTACGTATGTCAACATTGGAGTTATTAGTGTATTATGGACCAAAGGCTCAAAGACAAACCGAGACCGTGAAGCTTGTATCTTCCAACCGACTTCTTGGAGTAAAGTGAGAAGTGGAAGTTACTATTGATTATGTGAGGAGGTTTTTCTCTCATGGAATTGATTCAATCCATATGAATTCAAACCCCTTTGTTAGATTTAACACTACTATTTTGTAGAGTTATAAATGCTCGACTCTAGTCTCATATACCTCAGATATTTGATTTATAACAAGTTTTGAATCACCCAACACCCTAATGTTAAGAGAACCCATTCTTTTGGCTACAATTAGACCAAGTAGAAAGGATTCTATACATACCCAAAATTATAGGGTACTGCACCACCATAAAAAGGTTACACATACCTCGATGATGATACAGGTCTCCTCGCAAGGTGTTGAAAATCTAGAAAACCTCGCCAAGTATATGTTTGCATCCCATGAGCCTCGTTCATCCTCCACGTGATTTTTTCTTCCCCATTCCCCCTTCTTCCTTGCATTTTGGTCTTAAGTGATGAAATCACCACCTAGGATAGGGCAAGTCATCCCCAGAATCGCGCCCCGCACAAGGTGGCGGTCCTGTGTGCATTTTTCAGAATGTTCTAACGATCTTGTCAAATGTAAATTTCAAATTTCTACCTGCATTATTCAACCAATTTTCTTTGCATTTATGTTTTCACCTCCCCGTAAATAGTGTTTTATCTTTGTTTAATGGTAAAGAAGTTCAATTCCAAGTTACCTTCTAGTGAATGAAATTGCCATAAATAGCTAGCTTGTTTTCAAACAACAGCCGCTCTCCTTCTCTGTTTAATTCATTCAGTTCATTTGAAGTTCTTGCTTAGAGTTCTAATAGTTTCATGTTTTGCATCAGTTATTAGCTTTTCCTTTATTGTTAAAAATCACTTGATCTTCTTGTTTCCATCTTACTTCATCGTTGTTCCATATAGTTAACTTAGGATAAGGTAGTTTATTTCTTAGATTAGGAATCCATTTAGAGTTGCAGGTTTTGTTTTGTCACAAAAGATAGTTTCTAGAATTCTCAGCATATTTGTGTTGTATTCCCATAATAAATCCTACCAGAATTAGATAGTCAAGCTCTATTCACTTGCACTATCCCTCTCTTACTTGCATTGTATTTGCTCGTATCAAAAACTGCCATTGTTCGACTATCTTCTTTTGTTGACGCTATCATATACATGCTTTTTTGGATTCATGAGAACATGAAGAAATGAGGAGATCACACTGAGGGGAAGAAGTCACACATAACTGGATTTACCACTGCATTCGTAAACTCCAGGTTTGAGATATCAAAGTTCTAGTTACAACGTATCAAATAGAGTAGTAAATTATTTCATTTTAGTTAAAGTTCACTTTCAATATTGCCAGGGAAGCTATGGGGAATGATAGTTTCTGAGAAGCTATGATTCATTCCTCACTTCTAAGGTAGGATTGAGATTTTTTCGATTAAACTAGTTGGTTATTTAGATATTTAGGATAAACTCACAACTGCACAGGTAAATAGCTACATCAAGCTACTTTGCTTGTTTTGATTATATCATTAGATTAATTGTCCTTTTTAAAATATATTAGAATAGCTGCTCTTTTAATTTCGTTAAAATACTTCATCGAAAATACAAAAATAAAAGAACATATGCATAGTGTAGATACATCTTTCATAATCAGTTTATTCATTTTAGTTAAAATTGAATCATCTTTACATGACAATCATGGGACCTAGAGAGCCCAAAGAATACATATTTGAATCAATAGTGCCTCAACCAAATCTCCCCACAACACTAGCTAATATAGATCAAGACCTTAGGATCTAGGTCTTTCGAACAATGATGAATAATTGAGAGAGTTAAATATTGAAGATGACAAGGCATACACATTTTGGTCAAATCATCCTAACTATAGATTGCCTTGATAGGGTATCTGTATGATTGTACAAGGACTTGAAAGAGAACAAATATTTGGTTGTGATCCTCTAGTTCCACAACCCAATGTAGGGGACCTCCTCATCGACATAGACACTATCTTACACATTCAAGTTGCTAGAACACTTGTAAGGTATTCTAAGAAAATTACACAACTCCTAGTTCTAAACATAGAGGCTGAAAAGGTGTATGATTATTGGATAGTCGGAAGGAGAGATTAACTTTTCATATGACCATATGAGGTCCGTTACAACCATAAACTTATGGTTGTGATGCACAGTATCACAACCCAATAGGCCTATTGATCAATCAAACATTGATGATGGTTTACGAACACTAGTATTTAGGCCCTCATCGCTTCCACCAGACATCATGACATAATTCTCCGTATTAAACATAATAGCCAATCAGGCTAGGAATTTCTGGACTAGACTAGAGAATCATCCATTAAACTCCAAAGGATCTACTACACCTCTCAACACCATTCTCATGACCTTGTTTGGAAATATACATGAAGCACCTATAGGTCACTTTCCACATATCCAACAACCAATAAATAGGATCTCGACAGAGCTCGACATTGATTGGAGCCTCTCGAACAACTATTATATCCGAACGATCCATTACACCAATTTAGGTTAGGAGGGCCTTCTTCACCTTAGATTCATAGATTCCATTATTGCGTATTGAGGATATAAGATTACCCAACTAGTTTTTCTGTATCTGTATAAATTCCATTCTCACCAGCTATCTTGGCACAACCTCGGGAGGTCGGGTATGAAGAAAAGTTTCTTGTAGATTCTCAAGCTTGCATGTCACTTTTCCATCGTATAGCTTCCTATTCAACCCCATTATTCGTATGTTCAAATTTTAACTTGAAGGAAAAAGTAAAAATCCTTCCCTAGGAAAGGTAAGAATCACACCTTCCCTGGCACTAAAATGACACTTGGCTCCATCAAAATGGAGAGTCCAAAAGTTACTTGGAAAAATGGATGTTGGATCATCCTTTATGTCCTCTTCTTTTACCTCAGTTACTTCAACCATAAAAATTCATCTACTAGAAGAGAACCAAGTCCTAAATTATGTCCCATACCCATAGAATCGAAAGGAAGGAGGATAGGTAAATCCTTCTCCAATAGCTCGACAATATTCATTGTGGTTCCCAATAACACTATCTCTACGATGATAGTTTCATCTTTAATTGCCAAAATTCCTTCAATCAAACCCGTGACTTCTAATTCCATTATAGGAACTATATTTTCATCTGGTACCAAGCTTGTAGGTTTATTTAACTAATTTCTAGGAAGTTCAAACTTAGAGTGGATCCCTGGACACTTTTTCAAGTTATCTAGGTGTATATCGAAGAGTTTTGGCTCACCCTATGCCATCAAAACCTTCCCTAAATGTAGGAACCTGAATTCCTAAAACAAAGTGGAGGGAATCAACTTCAAGCGGTGAATAGAAGGATAGTCAAGGATAATATTATAGTTGGTTTCTCGATCTATAATATAAAAACTGGTTTAAACCATATTAGGCCCAAGGGTCACCTTTGGAAACACGATAGTTCTGATCAATGTTTCTTTGAGGCTATCATAACATCTCAGCATATTTTATGTTGAAGAGAAGTTGGTCTCTCCATAACCTAGCTTTTAAAGGAAAGATAAGGGTACTATGTTAACCGCTACCCCATCATCAATCATCACATGCTTTACATAGTTTTTGTAAATCCAAACTTGTAAAAATAATGTCGGATCACCTCTATGAGCTATTTCAGCATCCATGGGCATCTTATTGATGTCAAATATGAATCCAACATCTCTTTCAGGATTCCCTGAAGGATAGACATCAAATTCCACGTGGTTTATTTGTGCCTCTAGAGGAGGGGTGACATTAATCAAATGGCCAAGACCTAGTGCTTCTAATAGAGCAGCTCTGTGAGTAGGGGAATTCTTTAATATATCTAAGAAATAAATGTGAGATAAGGTCTTGGTTATATCACTAATCAAGTCATAAGATCCTACTGGCTTGCCTAATGTATCAAGATGTCATATGATATAGTTGGGTAGATCGGGATTGGTTGTGAAGAATAATATTTGGTTCTAGTGGTAGCGTTAATCGAGGAAACAAGTGTCCAACTCCACCAACCCCATAATTTCCATTTTCTAATGACCATTCAAATGAGGTGCCACTTGTGGGTTTACTGAAGTTGAGGCTTCATGATCATGGGGCCCTATTACAATACCTTTTTTTGATCCATTGTTGGTATCTAAATTGATTCTCCCTTAGAAACTAAGCAACATCACAGATTTAGAAAGACATTGAGAGACAAATAGATCATATTATGAGTTATTTTGTAGCCAGGGAGGGGATTCATCTGACTCTTTTTCACTCGGGCATCAGAGAAATAGATAGCACCTTCATTAAGGATTTGATCTATCCTCACTACTTTAGGTTGTGCCTATCAACTAGGGTGAGAGGACCCATTTTGTAACCTCTGTTGGTGAAGGAGAATGAATATGTCCTTCTTCACATGAACTTGAAAGGAAACCTTGAGAAAATATGATCAATGCACCATAATTTAACTCTCACGAGTTGTCACTTCTAAAGAATGGTGATATTTTCTAGACAAGGTTTAAGGTTACTAAAGACATTATGGAATCCTAATTGCTTCTGCATATTTTGGAAGTAGAATTTATTCATTTGTGGACATACAGGGAAAACAAGGTTATTTCAAGTAGGATTCATTGTTTTTTAATAATGTTTGGTGGGATATTAAGCAAGATAAACTTGATTTTACTAGATATTTGAGAAACTTCACAACAATTGGAAAAATAAATGACATTATGCTCCAAAATAGCTAAAATAGTCCTTCAACTGAAGGTGTGCATCAATGGATGCTCATATTTTCACGGTTTCACACAATCTACAAGATTCTAACACAAAGGCTTGAGCTAAAGACTCAATTAAACATTAAAGACCCCTAGTTCCTCACACCTAAGATACAATCAAAGGCTTACAGACAATATTTATCAACAAAATGATAGTAAAGTGATTTTAAATTGTTTATCTCATTATAGGATGAAGGCTCTTCTCATAATGAAATTGTAAATGCCACTAAACTATCATAGGGATGAGATCATGTGTGATTCAGAGGTATTTTAACACAATATTTCAATAGGAACAAGAAAAACTACTTGCAGACATTCTGAAATAAAGCAGACACAAATTTTCCCAAGATTAACACAAATTAATTCAAAGTTGATTAGATTCATCAACAGGGGAAATTTTCTTTGAATAGTCTCAGAGCTTGTCAATGGTTGTACACTTGCAACCAACTTGACATGATCAAATCTAAAACATAAGAGATTAACAAGTTTCTTAGATGGTCTCTCAGGAAGATGGGCTTTCTCAAATTTTCTCATAAAAATTAACACCCAACCCTTTGCAAGAGTATTCTCATTGCATTTATACATTTCACTCGCTCACTCATCCCAAATTTTCCCCAAAAAGAAGAATATTCAAGGAATCCTTTGCTTGTTAAAAATTTGTATCAAAAAGTGATGTTTAACAAATTTGTAACAAAATTTTTCCATTTGTTCAAAAAGGTGAATCATTGCAAATATTTACATCATTGTTTTAATTGGGGCACCTAGTCATCTACTTTGGTAACACATTTTTCATCATTTACACCTACAAATCTACTTTGCATCTAGATTCTCTGGTAATTCACATTTTTGCAAGTGCTCGAGCAATTCCAAATTCAAAATATAAACCTCTACAATCCTTAGACTCACAAATTAAACTCTAAACCCATTCAATTACACTTTGCAGAAAAAAATGACAAGGAATTTCACCAAAAAATGATGAAAACTAATGCATATTCGTATCTCCAAAAGTATTGGAGAAAAATTTGGGGTAAAATCATATGCAATGAACAACAACCATTGATTCTCCCTTTCTCATCTTTAGATTAGAGTCATCCACGTGTTTCCTTGGTGCAACTACAAAGGTGAAGTATAGAGGCAAGTTTCCAAACAAGTGCGGGCCTTCCATGTGCCTTGGGCCCAAGAAAATTACCTTTTGGCCTTTGAAAAGTCTCAAGTATAAAAGGAGCTAGCAGAAGCCTCCACATGTCTCACTGGTGCACTTTTGATATGGTGCCCAAAAGTGGAGACCCTAAACAAGCGTGGGCTCACCACATGTCTCAATCTAACATAGTTGTTGAAAGAATTTTAGGGACCAGTGGAAGGTGCCATGTGCCTAGGGTTTGAGAAAGTTTCTTCCACCGTTGAAAATCTCCAAACAAGGGAAAAGTGAGTGGAAAATTCCCCGTGTCTCCCTGACACTCTTTCAAAAATAAAATTTAGGTGTAGGTCCCCAAATGGGTGTAGGCCCTCCACATGTCCTAGGCCTTAGAAAGTTTCTTAAAAAGTTTAAGTATAGAGAGGAGCCAGTGGAATCCTCCACATGTCTCCTTGGTGTAAGTGTTAAGGTAGGACCCAGAGGCAGATCCTCAAATGAGCACCAACCTTCCACATGTCCATGGTCTAATAAAGCTACACCAGCCACATGAAAAAAATGTCTAATTCTAGGCAAGGCTAGCGGAAACCTCCACATGTCTCCTTGGCGTAACTCCAAAGGTCAAACCAAGAGGTGAATTTTTGTATGACCGCCAGACTTCCACATGTCGAATACTTGAGTTGAAGCGGGCCTTAGAGTTTAAAAATTCCCGCATTGAGTTACATCCAATCGAAAGGACCACATTTCCATAGATGTTGGGACAAAAATTGACAGGGAAAACAAAACATGACTGTGGAAAAATAGAAGGAAGGGAAAAAACCTGAATTTTCACCCAAATTACAAATTCTTTCCCATGGATATAGTTATGGAAAACAATATCTAGACTTAATGTGATCCTTGACCAAAGGAAAGGACTGATCATGGAAACCAAATGAGGAAAAGAGTTGTCACGTATCCATTCGGGGAAATAAAAATATGACAGAGCTCTGAGAATGGGAAATTTTATTGTCTCTTGCTAGGATCTATTCTATTTTCCTTTGGATGCATGGGGATAATAATGTTAAATATTTTGAGTGGTGTGTTCTGTGGGGATACCGGTCCCATGTAGGTGTTATAAGTTTCCATTTTTGGGTTTGCTAAGAACATATCAACAAATAATTGTCTTTTATCCTTTGGAAAACACTATAGAAACTTGTTACAATCACGACATGTTCTTACATCATGCCCGTGAACCCTACAAAACTACAATATAAATCAAGATCATAATCTTGAAGCCTTTGGTTTGCACCTTGTTGTGGTCCAAAATTATGATTATTGTTCAAATTCTGATTGTTATAGTTAAAATTTTGGAACCCTTGCCCTTGGTTTTGGAATTTGTTCAGATACCCACCTGGGTATTGGTTAGGGCCTTGGGTCTGTGTTTGTATTGACAACCGAGGTTTTTGTTGTTGTTGATGGTTACAATATACAATGTTGACTAAGGGTGAGGAGTTATTATTTATCTGATTGTTTCCATTTTTGTTGTTATTTGTACTATTCGTATTGGGAGGACTAACAACATTAGGCTTCTTGTTATGGTCAGTAACTCCATCCATCATGACTCCACAATTCTTATTAAGGACCTTGGGCCCTTGATTATTGTTTGTACTATTTGAGTAACTAGGGTTATCTTGGTTGGGGGTGACTAACCTTCCATTCACTCCATTATTCTTACGACCACCGTTAATGGTTGTTTGGTCAATTTGAAGAGCACCATCTATTACCTCTTCATTTCTCCTAAACAGAACTTTTGAACCTCTTCCTTTTTCTCCCTATTGAGAGAGTGGAGGAAAAAATCACAACACTCCATCTGATCCATATTTAGAGCACTTGCAAAGGAATAGAGAACATGTCACCACCTTTGAATGAAGTGGGGCTGAGGACGTGTTGTGCTCTTGTTTGATATGAAGGAATATATTGATTCCTATTATCAAAAGTTTGTTCACATAAAAATCCTTGATAAATTATGATAAAATTTTCTTAAAGGAGTGTATTGAAGCCTCGGTATCCTATAGTACCAATTGCAAGAAATACCTTCTAGTGTCTTAGGAAAATATTCACAACAATCTGCGTCTTATGGGAGTAGCTATCAAATGACCGTTGCATAAGCTTTGATGTGGGTGTTAGGATCACCCTCCCATTTGAATTTTAGAAGATCAAGAAAGGTTCTTGGGAGCATGAATATCCATATGGATAATTCCATAAACTCCTTAAGATATTAAAAATAGGTCCCCATTGCGTATGTTTCCACCATCAAGATCCTTGTTAAGGAGGTTGAGGTTACATCGAGTTTGCTAAAATGGGTCAGTGTAAACATTTTTGTGGCGTATGACATCCCTTGAGGTTGTCCATATGGATTTGGGTAAGTTTACATATCCCCCATTGGAGATTTATAATACATGTGTATGTAGGGGGTTTGTTCTCAAATTAATCTTGCCCTTATTTGGTTAAGATTTTCCTTCGTTGCCTACTATATTTTTCTACTTTCCCTATAGAGGTGTGGGTTGGTTTATGGTTTTTCTATATATGGTTTATTATTTCCTTTGTTTTGGTCGAGGATCATGTCTGGATATGCATTATTTGGTGGTTTCTTATGGGGAATCCTTTGTGTTTTAAATTTTGAATTGGAGGGATCACCTGTTGAAAATTACTTCCAGGGTCTTGTCCTTTTATTTGTGTTTTCTCTCCCATCACCCATTGATATGTGGAAAATCCCAATTGATTGCAGTGTGGTAGGTCAAATTTGCAAACTTGTAATTTTCTTCCATTCATAAATTGAAATTGGCCTCACACCGATAATTGTTTTCCGAATATTCCCATTCAAAAGGTAACACAAGTAATTTCTTAATTGGTGTCAAGGAGTGTACATGTGTCACAATTGGAGTGCATATGGGGAGGTGATACATATTTGTAGCTTCACATATTTATGAGGAAAGGATTAAAGTTTTAAAAGTTCCTAAAACCCGCAAGGGACATGTGGCTACTTATATGCAAAAGGTGGGGATGCGGGTCACCGAGGAACTCAAGCCTTTTTATTTTGAAAAATAAATGGGATAAATTTATAAAAACCACCGCATCCTTGTTATCACTCAAGTGTGACCACGTATTGAGTTTGTTTTGAAAACAAAAAGGTGGATGGGCGGGTCTAGTTTGCCAAAAGTGTGCAAATTCTCTAATGTCAGTAAAATTATAAAGATCGCCTTGAGCAAGTGTCAACAATTTTTTTATTGACATGGACAGATCATTTTCAAAATTGAAAATGGTGAATAGAATGGTCATGATGCATTGCATTTATTTTTCCACCATTAATGTTGTTACGTAAATCAAGGATGTTTTAAATCCTTTGAAAGATTTCATTTTTATTTACTAATTTCCTTGATTTTTTTGCTAACTTTGTGATTTTTCATGGAGAAATATTGCGTGAAGCTCGAATTACGAACCTGAGGACTTAAAAGGTTGTTGATTTGGAGTTAAATTACTTAGACAATTGCGAAATGACTAGTAAGACCTTAGAAACTCCTATCATTTTAATTGAAGATACTAGTCATTTTGTAATTGTAAGATCTTAGAAACTCTTTGTTCTTAGTTGCGTGGGGTCATGAGTGATTTGGAAAATATTATAGATAGGGACTTCATGTGTGTTGATTTAGATGATTTTCTTCGAGACTTTTAGCCCAAATAAGAGTGAATCGATTAAAGAAATTCATGATAGTCGTATTGCTTTAGTAGGTGCTATCCCACCAATAATTCATAGCCCGTAATTGGTGTGGCATTGTGTTATGAATTATGATCCTAAAAAGAGTGAAGTATTAGACAAGAGTGGGGATGCAATTTTGAAATTGACACCGCATCCATTAGAATAATGTTAAAATTTCCTATAATCACTAACCCGATCACCATTCCTATCAAATTAGCCATGCAGGATTATGAAGAAAATAAAAAGACTATGTCAAGATGATAAATACAAAATGGTTTATTGCAAAGAATAAAATGGATAGAATACCTAAAAAGATGGTTTGGGCATAGTTTGTTGAAGAGGTTAAATATTTCATTATGTTGCTAATTCGAATGGTGGGTTTGGAAACTATAAATGAATTTAAGGATTGGGTGGTCACCTATATATGGATCATTCTGCAGAGAAAATGGAGTATCTGTTGGGAAAATTTCATTATAAAAGCACTTCATGGTCACATGGTCACCTTAGTAGTGAGAATTGAAATGGGTTACAATTCAGGCCTACAATTTTCTATGATGACTTACTTAATCTACAATGTTGTTCGACATATACGTTTCATGGATTTATCGCCACGTGAAGAATTCAAGCAAAGTGCTAAATTCATGTGATATTTCCCCAACTGCAATTGATCAAATGGAGTGGGAATGTGAGGTTAGTTAATGATGCTTTCTTTACCCCAATCATTTATCTTTTCAAGCTAGAGTGGGGACAATATAGGATGTATGAAAAAGCTAGGTAAGTGATTTTGGAATACGATGCTACTTCATCCAATACAAAAATTTCACTTACATAAGGGTTAGTGGTTTTGAGGGGAAGCCTTGTAAGTTTCCTAGATATGTAGATGATACCTTGATTTTATGATAATTATAAAGGAAGCTAACACCTGTGCATAAATTAATTTTTGGGAGTCATAAGAAAAATATCAAATTCCTTATTCGAATTGGAAGGTATTCATGTACTTCCATCATAAAGGATAGGTTTATTTAAGAGGAAAATCAGAAATTTGATATGGAAAAGTTTGAGGCAAGTGTCAGTTATAACATCAGATGGGTATTCAATAATATTGCCACCACTTTTGAGAATAAGCCTCAGTTTGAATATTATTGGATGAACTATAGGGATGAGGAAGCGGTCAGATTAAGGGATTTCCTATAATGACCCTTCCATAAATAATTGATTTCTAAATTGCAATTATTCCATAAGGAATTGTGGATGACCCACATATGATTAGCATGTATTATGTTGATCAGAAAGTGGAGGCACAACCTATAATTCCCCTAGATTGGAATGAGATAGAATTTGATGATTCTTATGCAAGGATAGCTGATGTAATGAGAAGAAATATGAATTGGTTGACTTAGAAAGCCATTAATTTATCAGTTCAAAATATCAAAATCTTAAATAACTTCAGGATTTTGGGAAACTTAAACGATGATATTCCACCCCGAAGGAGGGAGCATATAGAATGGATCCTCTGGAAGGAAATGCCCCTCAATTTCCCTCAAAAAGGCCTACTCTTGAACTCATAGATGAGTGGACCTTAGCTGCTAGTGGAACTAGTACTCCTATGTCGGTCCTCACGTAAAACACTGAAAGCATTCTTTTTAAATATATGGAAAATGCCCCCATTACTTTTGCAATTCCAATCCAGGAAAAGGGGAATAGATTAGCATCTTATTTAGTCTACTTAGGTGTTACACCAAGGCCTTATAATACTAATAAATTAATGAGTGGAGCCATAGTATGTGGTTTTACTCAACCCAAGTCACATAACAAGGGGAAAAGAGTGAATCCCGATCTTAAAAGGTTTGGAAGGGCATATAAGAAACATAAGGTTGGTCATCTTCCGCCTTGGTGAGAGTAGGTTCCCACACGCCTAAGAAGCACGAGAATAGATATGTAGTAATTGATCCTCTTGAAGTTAAAAGGATTGATGTTTATCGTGCACAACATGCCCCATAATTGCATGAAGAGGGACAATTAGAGTCTCCTTTCTAACCTATTACTCGTGGAGGAAGAAATAGCAAAAGCTACTCAAGATCAAGCAACCCAGGAAAATGTTACAGATAGTTCATTAAGTTGCCAAATCTTAACTCTAGGTATGAAGACATATGAGACCCTTCTTACTAATGATATGAGTATGCCTTTAACTAGAACATTATCTGAATCAGTAAAGGCCCAAGAGGATATAATTGATATTGATACTAGTGAGGGATTTTCCATGTTAGATACTCTAAAATTATCGGTGATCAAACCATTAATGATACCAATATATGACTTCGAATTAGTGAGGAAATATAGAGAAATGCTCTTCCATGGAATAGTAAATAAAAATCTCAAGTAATAGATGATCCTTCTATAAAACAAGCTATTGTAGAATCAGGTAAACTAGAGTTGGCTACTCGATAAGATTTTAATAGAGATATGTTAAAAGAAGAGATTGTTTCTATTTATGTTAAAGTTACTAAGGCTGATGAACTCTCTCAAAAAGTAAAATCTATTGATAAAGAGAAAGTAGAAGTAGCACAAGCCACAATTGTTGGCGAAATGAGAATTACTGATAAGGACATGTAGCCCCTAGACAAAAATGTGGAGTTGGCTTCAGATGAACAACCTACCATATCATTTCCAAGAACATCATCAGAGCACGAGGAGGGTAGGATGCCAACTCAACAGAGTTTGAAGAATGAATAACTCGTAAGCCAATCAATAAATCAAGAAAGTGTTGAAGGAGAAGTGGGGTTCAGTATAGCATCCATTGAAGAAATAAGGAAGGAATCTCCCTTGACATTTGATATAAATCAAGGAAGAAATGATAAATTTCAGTCATTAGACCAAGGAGAGGAATATCTAAAAGAATTATCAACATAGGGTGAGACTAACAAGATGACCATTTAAGTAAATAATGAAAAACAGGTAGAATTATGAAATCTGGATGAGCAAGGGGTTTACAAAAAGTTTATGGTTGTCCCTGAAGACCTCAACATGAATCAAAAAAGGAAAAAGATGGAACAAACTTTGTGAAAGGATGGATCAGTGAACTAATTTAAAATAAGAAAAAAGAGATCCTTCCTATACAAGCTATTGACCTTACTACTCTATCTTTTCCAAAGATAGCAAGAGCCTCAAAAATATATAGAACTATTACTAAAACCCACATTGACTCATCAGGATCTAAATTTTTTGAAGTAACAATCCCCTTTGGAGGAACGATAAGGGATGACATAACAACAAATGATTCTAACGTCCAACTTATTCCCTTGGGAAAGTATTCAAGATACCAATTAAAGCAAGGGGTGTTTGAAGCTGTCGATGACCTTTTACAAAAAGTGGATGAAGATAGAATGACAAAGAAGCAATTAAAAAAGTAGGTTAAATCCCTAATTTTGAGTTTGCAATAATTAATTATGCAACCTAATTAGGCCCGAGAAAAGTGCCTCTATTGATACCCTTGAGGGAATGGATAAAATAAACAAGGTTGTCAAGAAGGTTCAGGAAGTAGACACATGGATTGAAAAATTTACCATGATGGGAAAGGATGAAATTGCAGAGGTTAGGTCAAAATATGAAGATCTCAAAAATATACTTCATGAAATTGTTGAGATAGTTGAATAGTGTGACAATGAGATTTTCTATTTTGAATGTATTCTTCAAAAGTTAGACCACATCACCAAGCTCAGTGATGAGTTAGTTGAGCAGGAAGATATTGTGCTTATAGCAGTCAAAGGAAGCTAACATGATATTGAAGAGTTTTCAAAGATCATAGTAGAGACCTTGAATAAGATCAAGGAAAAACTTGAAATTAAGAGAAACTGGGTTGATGATACTCTTGATGCTATTGACTTAAAAATAGAGGATATGGTCATTGATAAGTTCAAAAAGATTTATGGGGATATGAATATTGAATTCTTACTTAATTCCTTTGAAAGGAATGCTCAAGAATGATTTATCCCATGAAGTCATTAAGACCATGAGAAATATTGAGAATAGAATTACAGAGTTAAAAGCAAGACCACTGGAATACAAGCAGAAAATGGGCCATTGCATTAATGCAATATTTGGGAACGCACTAATTTTATAGCATCATACAAGTACCATATGAGGATGAGGTTATCGAGTTATTCAAAAGGTATGATGTATATGTGGCGAGGCTACCAAAAGAACAAGATACATAAGTGGAAGCTGAAGAAGAAGAAGATGTAAAGGATGATGAACATGCTTAGACAATTGTTCCTTGAACTATATTCTCTTTTCATATTCATCCTTTTATACTGATACTTTAAAATAACACTTCTATTACATGGGATGTAATTATTTTTTTGAATTTTATTGTTTCCTTATTTCAATTAAAAAGTGGAAGAATGCAGTAATGCTATGTTTACTTTGATAAAATTAACATACATTTGGATAAGCATGTAAATGATTGCTATTGTTTTTCTTCTTGCATTTTGAATAAGGGAAAAAGTGGGTTTTTATAGGGGCCCATGCCCATGAAAAATAAATATATACATATGCCATAGATAGAAACAATGAAACAAAGAAAACATCTAGGCATTCTTCATCCTTACTTCATAATTTTCTCCTAGCAGGGGAAGCTTTTTTAGAAGTTTTTTTTTCCTTAACACAAACTCACTTGAGACTTGAGTTTCTGAATGAAAATGACTGACCCTACCAGGTCTCAAGACATTCCCATATCCATCAATGCTTTCAGATTCATTCTAGGATGACTTATGATTTTCTCAAGTTTGACTTTATTTTGTTGTGATGACACCCAATCTAAAATATCTAGACCTCCTGTGAATAATTTTATCTTTCCTTTCCCTTTTTGATGGGTTGATTTGTTATGAGCGGTTTGAGAGGGGAATCCTGAAGTGATTGGAAGGGTAAGTATTTCATCTTGTTGGTAAGGTTGATTGTAAAGCCTCGAACTAGATCCATCCTCCCACTTCCTTGTGAGGGTAGATTATATTTTTGAGGAGTTGGATGAGGCCCCAAAACTCATGCTCTACTTGAGGAGCATGATGCACTAAGTGGGTGGATGAAAAATTACAAATCTCCCCTATTTTCATGAGTGTAGGAAATTGCTAGCCTTGAATGATAAGTAGACAATGATCAGTCCTCTTCTCCATCTGAAATAATGATCGAGGTTGAGGTCTTGGTTCACCTTTTCTTTTCCCTAAAGATAACCCTGGTGCTAAAAATGATTGTGAAGGCACGGTCTCTACTTGCTTCTTCTCCGGGAAGTTGATTATCTTCTATAAATAATCTATTTTATGGGAAATAGAAGGTACGTGTCGATGGAGGATTTATCATACAACACATATGATTCCTTGGGAATATATTTTCATACAAACACCTCATCACATGAAAAGGGAGATTCAAAATGGTCTACCCAGAGACCTGAGGTCTTCTCTCAATCCAGTTTTTTTAAATCTTCAAGATTTTTCAAGAGATCCCATCTAAAAATATTTAAATACATAACTCGAAGGCTACAAACACATCATTAATCATGATTAACCTTGTAAGAAGTGCTAATCAGAATTACTAGTATGTTAATGGTCCTCTAGTGTCACCCACACATTCTATATCAAACAGAGCCTTGAAAAAGCTTCATCATGACCACTTAAATCAAAAATATGATTTAATTCCTCTAAATAAATCTCCTTCAGGCTATGAGCTATGAGTACCTTCGCCATTTTCTTTGAAATTTCTTATACTCAAAATAAGAAGGGAGATGCATGATGATAATGAAATTAAGAAAGGTTTTATAATGAAAAGGAGACATATGTGTTTGATTTGGTAAAATATTTCCCATGAAATGAAGGAGATTCTATTCAGTTCACACAGAAGGGAATTTAAGAATTGGAAAAGGTTAGGAATGAGCAGAGCTGGTCAATCAAGGTGATTCGACAGAAAATATGTGTGGAAATTAAACCAATGAGACATGAAACAGAGTATGTGGCACCTAAGGTAGATTATTGAAAAGTGAAAATGTGTGTGTATATATATATATATCATATTAGAGTCATCCGAAGTGTTCAGGATTGTTTGAAATGATTATCTAATCAATATAAAACAAGAATGATTAAATTAATTTTTCAAAAGTGATGACCGATATCCTAGGAGAGCATAAGTGAAGTTGATTGAAAATACTTGCTATTTTTACATATGGCAATTTTAAAAGAAAAAACATTTTTAAATGACATGTTCTAAAATAGATTTTTAAAAGGGAATATTCCTTGGAATATTCATACTTTTAGAGGGAAATTTTTTTATGGTTAACATGTGAGTAGGGGATGATATAAAAGAAAAAAGGATAATCATGCAAAACACGGGGTTGTTTTTTCTGAGATTTATTCAAAGAAAAGAGAAGGAAAGAAAGCCAATAAAAGCCATTTTTGAAGGAACTTATTTTATAAACCGGTTATTTCTTGTGTGTCTTTGAAATTGATCATGTCAATGTGGTTACAAGTGTCCAACCATTGATAAGATTTAAGATTATAAATAAACTTTCCCTTTGATCAATTTGAAAAATCTTGAGTAATTCATGTTAATCATGAACCTTGTTGTGTATGCTATCATATTGAGATATATTCAAATAGTTATTTGTGTTCCTGTTGTAATCTTATATTAGGAATCCCTCTAAAATCACACAAGATCTCGTCCTCATGATAGTATTGTGGCATTTGCAATTACATTATGAAGAGATTTTTCATTTCATAATGCAATAAATGATTTAAATTCACTTTACTTTCATTTCAGTGATACAAATTGTTTGTCAGTTTATGAGTGTATCATAAGTGTGATAGATTAGGGACTTTTGAGGTTTAATTAATTCTTTAACATGAGTTCTTATGTTAAATCCTTGAAGAATGTGTGAAGCCGTGTGTCTTTGAGCTTTCATAGATGCATAATTTTCTAGTTAAAGGTTCATTCTGACTATTTGAAGCCATTTTTCATTTTTCTTTGTAGATTTTTCAACATTTGTTAAAAGTTCTCAGAATTTGGTATAATCAACTTTATCCTACTTAACTTCCCAACCAAAATTTTTATATTCAAAGTGATAAATCATACATGACCCATCCATGCTTCTTTGTATATCCACACAATGTCGAAGAAGATCATTAAATGTGTCCATCCTTTATTAAATTATGCGAGATGGAAATTAGTTTTTATTGTTGTCTTTAATGACCTGGACCTTGTCTAGAAAACATATTCATCATCTAAGGTGAAAATTCATGAGAGTTAGGTTATATTGTATTGACCATGTTTTCTCAAGGTATCCTTCAAAATTTACAAAGGTAGAGTCAAATACTGTTAATCCATTGATATTTTCCACTAACACAAGTCACAAAATGGGTCCTCTCACACTGATTGAAGGCACAACCTAAAGTAGTAAGCGTAGGTCAAACTCTTAGCATAGTGACACCCAGTACTTTCCAAACTAGAGTGATAAAGATTCATCTAGAATTCATCCTCGGAAACAAAACGATTCCTATTATGATTTGTTTGTCTCTAACCATCCTGATCAACTTGTGATGTTGCTTAGTTTCAAAGGAAGGATCAATTTGGGTATAAACAACAATCTGGAACCGCTTTCGGGGAGTATTTGTGCAAATACACATGCACATCAACCTCTAATAATAATTCATATGCAAATCTGTTGTTTAAATGTCATCATTTGTTAAAATTTGTGATAATTGTATGAGATCAGGAGTTTGTTATGTAATATTTTTTGGTTTTAGTAAATATCTCACTAGATCATGTGGATATTGATAAATATCAACAAAGGATGATCAACTTTATCAAGCTTTGTATAAATTTAGTGTTGATAGATGGTTGAAAAATTACTTTACAGTGCTTTATCATATCTAAGGTGAAAATACTTGGTGGGGACTCGTATTAGTTTACCATTCTCGAAATTACCAGTGTCTTGAATATTTGTCAAGTAATTTTATCATTAATAGTAACAAATATGGAAGGAAGAAGATATTTATTTGCTAGGGATCCTACTATAAAGTTATTTCTAGAGCTTGGGAAGGAGAATTCAGAAAGAAGACAAGTCTGGAGAGTATTGGGAAGTCAAGAGTCAAAAGAAAAGGTAGTACTAGTTCTGAAAGGTGATTAACCTGTAGTTGAGGATTACCCTACATCTTCAGATTATTATGAATCAAGTATTCCTCATAAAAACTAAATTCTCCAACTAGTGAAGGTCCATCATTTGTGTCTGAAAAGTGTATCCCCCATTTCTTCCCTTCATTATCCAAGACTAATAGGGTGTTTTAAAGAACTAAATCATTAGAGGATATTTAATTAGAAAGTTATACTCCTATGCTCTAGATGCCCTTGGTCCCCTATCATTTTAATTCTCCTATAGGATCACTTCCTCAAGATAACATGGCTCATCCTTTACCTAGACCTCCTTTTGTTGTCAATACTTGGACCGATAAATTTTAGAGGCATGGTTGGGTATCCTAATGTTGTACCCGAGGATGTGACAAATGGGTTGCCTAAATTTTAGGGAAATAATGCCATTACTGGGGATCAACATTTGAGACTTTTTGTTAACATGATGGAATATTTTGAAATTGAGTATGAGGATGTGTACATAAAATTATTCATTCATACTCTCGAAGAGGATGCATGTGATTGGTATAAATCTTTATCGACAATTCAATGACACATGGACTAAGATAAAAAAATGATTTCAGATTACAGTATGGGGATAAGACTAACCCAAGGTTCCTTCTGTCTGAGTTTGAAAATATTAAAAATAATCCCAATGAGTCTGTCCAAGATTTTAATACCAGATTCAATAAGACTCTGAATAGATTACCCATAATCCTGAGGCCAAGTGACGAGTCTTGTTTAATCAAATATCTCGATGCTTTTGACAAAAGGTTTCCTATTAATTAAGAGACAAAAACTTTGTAACATTAAGGTAGGATTTCACTATGGCCTTGTAAATTGAAAATAATATCAAGGAAATTAGAAAACCTCCTAAGAGAGGAGTCAAATTTATTAATCCCGATAGACCTTAGGTGAACAAAGTAGTTGATATGGAGGAGGCTACAAAGACTTTGGGTGGGGAGGTTAAAGAAATATATTATAAGTTGTCTAGAGAGGAAAAAGGAATAAGATAGAGCTCTCTCAAGGTCAGCATAAACCAAAAAACCAATATAGATTTGGAAATCATCCAAGAATGACTACATGTCAAATGATAGAGGAAAGGGGCCCATGGAATCAAGTAATAAGCAAGCAAAACTTAGAGAGAACAGATTGGTCCCTGATCCATCGATCGTCATGGTTTCTACTGATGGAAGAGGCCCATGTTATTGATTGGTGGGATAAGTGTTTCCTTCCACACTCCCCATGTTATTTGATTAAGAAAGGCTGAAGAGGTAAATGACGATCAAGATTATGGTGATGTGTGCACGATGGAATGCCCAAAAAATTACAACAGAGGGCCACTTCAACTAAGTCAATAAGTGCTAGAACTGTCCAAATTTTTGGGATTGCATTCATTGAGTATTACCTCTCTCACATGATGATGGTGTTGAGATTGATATGGTGCAGGATTTTGATTTACCTAATCATGATTTTGAATACTTAAGGGCCTTAATGATTAAGAAGTATGATGGGGGAATACCTTTTGAGGAAGATAGGAAACTATTGATGAATGCAATAGTTACACAAGAAAAGGAATATAATACAAGAAGTAGAGTTATCAAAGGGGGAGGTCCTTAGGATAAACCAAAAACTCCACTTCTCACTAATATCCCTAGGGAACCCCCTAAGAAGGATACATTTAAAAAAATCCCTATTGTTCTAAATAAAACATGTACTTCAGCTCATGCCCAAATTGCAAAGACTATTTTTCCATCGGAAGGAATCATAAATATCCCATCCAAAACTGCCTTACCCAAATATGTTCCATGTGATATAGCCCATATTTTGAGTGAAATAAAATTCACTATGCCTATTGTTGAATTACTCGTAATCCCTAAGCATAGAAAATGGGCATTTGATTATTTAGGATTTAAAGAAGAGATAAAACCCAAGGCAATAATGTGAATGGTGTGTATCTCCCTCTTATCATTGCAGAGCTCGAGATACCATAGGAACTTAAAAAATTGAGAGAATCACCGAAGCATACTTGGGTAGTTCACTTGCGGAATCTCAACTTGACGTTGATCCTTTTTATACCACTTTGATCATCAAGGATAGGTTGGTGCATAACTATATGTTTTGATTCAGGAGTTTCATGCAATGTGATGCCTCTTGAGGTGATGAATGAATTAAAAATCAAAGTATCAACAACATTTGGAAAATGCAGAGCTATGGATTCAAGGGATGTTCATGTGATTGGATATGTCGAGGGTTAATAGTGTAATTAGCATCTTACCTTAGAAAATCCTTAACTATGAATGTTGTTATTGTGGACCGCCCATCCAAATGGGGAATTCTCTTATAAAGGAAATGGGATGCTAGTGTGGGGGGAAGTGTGCAAATGGATATGTCATATGTAACCATACCGTTGGAAGGAAATCTTGTAAATTTATATGGTGAAAAGAAGATGCTACATCTGATTGAAGATCCTAACAATGCTTCATATGAAGTATTATATACAGATGTAGATGTTGACAATTTTGTTGGTTATGCAGATTTCAAGGAGCATGAAATTGATAAATGCAAATTTCCTAAGCAACTTGGTTCCCCTTGGACTTTGATGTTTGATGGAGATTGTTCTAATTTTGGAAATGGTGCTGGTGTTGTATTGATATCCCTAGATAAGAAAGAGTTCAATTTTTCTTTTAAACTCAAGTTCGAATGCACAAACAATATTGCAAAATATGAAGCATTGCTTTTGGGTTTAAGGATTGCTTGGAGATATGGTATTAAAGACATTATTGTTAAAGGGGATTCAAAATTAGTAGTCAAGCAAGTCCGAAAGTTGTATGCAACAAAGAATCAAAGAATGAAACAATATAAGCATGTAGTTTGGGATTTCATTGAAATTTTTGACTCCTTCAACATAGTGTACCATGAAAGAAAACAAAATATTGTAGCAGATAGGTTGGCAGTATTAGGGTCTAGGTTTGAAAATTGCATAGTGTCTCCATATTGTGAATATGACATTGAGGTATTAACAAGACCATATGTCCCTAATAATGTCAAGCATTGGCAAGTTTTTGAAGATGATGCCCAAATTCAAAGGTTTTTACAAAACAAAGGAGAATTCACAAATTAAAATATGGATTGGGAGCCAATGGTCTGTATTAATGAGGGAAGAGAAACCTTGTTTGGTAAAGATATTATTCAGTTGAAGAAAAATACTATTCCAAGAGGTTTGGTTGCACTTGAGTCAAACTTTGATAATGTTGATCACATTGTTAGTAGGCATATGTCAGCTTCGAGAGATGTGGAAGAACACAACCTAGGGACAAACAGTAAACCTAGGAAAATATGGCTAGGTAGTAACCTAAATAAGGAAGAAAAGAAATCATGTGTCCAACTATTGAAAGAGTACTGACTACTTGGCATGGTCATATTCAGAATTAAAGGCATATAGGGAAGACCTTTTCCAGCATGAAATACCACTGGAAGCTAATGCCAAGCCATTCAAGAAAAAGCAAAGACCGATCAATCCACTTCTCTCCCTCAAAATGTAAGAAGAATTAAAAAATTTAAGGGATGGAGGCATTATACAACCCACAAGGTATTCTTCATGGGTGGAAAATCTAGTGCCAATTCGAAAAAAGAATGGAGATATAAGGTTGTGTGTGGATTTTAGGAACTTGAATAAAGCATCAATCAAAGATAATTATCCCCTTCCCAATATGGATAACATGCTACGCTTAGTTACTAGTTTGTAATTATTCTCTACTCGGATGGATTCTCAAGATATAATCAAATGGTCATGAAACAATGGAAAGAATCAAAATTGCTTTCACCACTCCATGGGGTACTTATGTGTATGTAATAATTCCATTTGGTTTGATGAATGTTGGAGAAACATTTCAAAGAGATAGGGATGTAACATTCTTATGATATAAAATTGATTTCATTGCTATATACCAAGATGATGTGATAGTATTTTCAAGGAGGAATGATCATTTGCAACATCTGGAGAAAATGTTGTTAAGGTAAAAGAGTATGGCATTTCTTGAATCCTAAAAAATGACACTTTTGAGTTCGAAGGAAATTTTTTTGGGACACATATTATCTAACAAAGGGGTCATGATTGATCCTGAACAATTAGAAGCTATTGGAAAAGTCCCTATACCCAAAACCAAAAAAGGAATTCAATCCTTTTTCGGACAAATAAATTTCATCAAGAGATTTATTTCTAACTTTTTTGAAATGACTATCCCCATTACGAGTATGCTAAAAAAGAATCAGGTTATCAAATGGGAGGAAGAAGCTATCTAATATTTTGTTGGGATTAAAGAAGCATTAAAGAATGCCCCTATTTTGGCAGCTCCTAATTACAAGAAATATTTTCAAATGTTTTCTTTTGCTTCGAAAATACTATTGCCTCTATACTATTGCAAAAGGATGATGAAGGAAATGAAAGGCCAATTGCTTTCTTTAGTAAGGAACTTCAAGGAGAAGAATTGAAATATACTATTATGGAAAAGCAAGATTTCTCTTTGGTAAGAGAAACAAATTTTTAAGACCATATATTTTGAGCTCCAAGATCACAACCTATGTTCCTCATACTATGGTCAAGGATATTCTATCATAAATGGAAATCTCAAGAAAAAGGTGTTGGTGGGTAAAAAAATTACAAGAGTATGACATGGATATTCAAACCACCAAGTTAGTTAGGGGTTTAGGGTTGGAAAAGCTAATGGTAGAGAGAAACCTGCAGGTAATGGAAATAAATGAAATTGAGGGAGAAGGTATGAATTTCCATGAAATATTGATCAATTCAGCATGGTACAAGGACATCATGTTTTATCTTAAGAATTTGGAATGTCCTGGAAATTTGAGTAAAAATCAAAAGAGAGTGCTTAGGTTGGCTGCCCAAAAATATATTATCACTGATTATGGACTGGCATGGAAGAATCCTGAAGGGATTCTCTTGAGATGCATTATTGAAGATGAATCCCTAAACTAGTTGTTGAGTTTCATGGAGGAGCTTGTGGGGGTAATTTTTCTAGAAGAGTAACTGATCAAAATATTTTAAGAGCTAGTTATTAGTGCACCACACTTTTTCAAGATGCAACTCTATTAGTTAGAAGATGTGAGAGTTGCCAATGCTTCTCAAGAATATTGAAAGCTTAAAAATCCCTCCCTTTACAACTAGTATCAGTCCAAGCTCCTTTTAAATAGCAGGTCTGGACTTTGTTGGAGAAATATTAGATCCTTTAAGTGTAGGCCACAAATGGATATTGGTGGCTATTGATTATTTCACCAAATGGGTTGAGGAAATTCCTACTAAGAAGGAAACTCACTAGATTGTTATGGATTTTTTTAATCACATAATCTACAAATTTGGAATACTGGCAGAATAATCACCGATAATGCTATGAGATTTTGAGGTAAACCCTTGGTGGCCATGCATCGGAGTATGGAATAAATATCACATATGCATCTAATTACAATCCCCAAGGTAATGGGAAAGATGAATCAAGCAATAAGAATTTGTTGAAAATAATCAAGAGGACATTGGAGATAAATAAATGAAGATGGGGTGAACAATTGAAGTTTTCTATCTGGGCTGATAGAATTACTATTAAAAGAGCTACTGGAAAAATCCCCTTTGAATTGGTGTATGGAACTCAAGCCCTCCTTCCTCGCATATGAAACTATCTTCCTACCAATTTATTTGACAATTTGAGGATAAAGAAGTTAATCCACTTGATATAAATCAAATCATCGAATTAGATGAAGTGAGAAGAGAGTCCCATCAAGGAGATTTGACATTCAGGGAAATTTTGAAAAAACTATTTGATAAAAATGTGACTCCTTGATTGTTTAGTGTAGGAGATCTTGTGTTAATATGGGATATCAAGAATGAGGATAAAGGAAAACATATAAATTTTGATACATTATGGATGGGTCCTTACTCCGTTGACATCAAAATTAGTGAGCATACATTTTTCTTATAGTATTTAGATGGAGAACTACTTGAGTTGCTTATTAATGGTAGGTACTTGAAACACTTTCTTGATTGATCTCTCAAACCGAGTTACACACTATTGACATGCAGTGTATAGCTTTCCTATTTGTTTTTGTTTATTCTTCATTTTTTTGTCCTTGTTTGTCTCGGTCCCTAATGACCATTAGTTTTTGTTTTCTTGGTGTGTTTTTTGGGGATTTGGTTGTTATCACTTTTTCTATACGCTGGGTTTTTTTGACTCTGTGGCCTAATGGATGTCGGCACATGGTCTACTTTTCTCTCGCATTATGGTTTTTTCTTGAGGCACTCACATGGAATGCTCATCAACGAGTCAAATCTAGTGTTGGTGCTCGAATTAATCTCACCCTTATTTGGTTAAGATTTTCCTTCACTATCTGCTATATTTTTCTACTTTCCGTGTAGATGTGCGGATCAAATTTATGATTTTTCTATATATGGTTTAGTATTTCCTCTTTTTCAGTAGAGGATCGTGTCTGGATATGCATTATTTGGCACTTTGTTATAGGGAATCCTTTGTGTTTTAAATTTTTAATGGAGGGATTGCCTATTGAAAATTACTTCTGGGTCTTGTCCTTTTGTTTTTGTTTTCTCTCCCATCACCTGTTGATACGTGGAAACTCCCAATTGATTGTGGTGTGGCAGGTCAAATTTGAAAAATCATAATTTTCTCTCATATTCACAAAGTGTGAAATCAACCCCTCACCCAATAAATTTTATCCAAATATTCGCAGTCATAAGGTAACACAAGTAATTTCTCAATTGGTGTTAGGAGTGTGCATGTGTAATAATCAGATTGGATGCGGGAGGTAGTACATATTTGTAGCTTTGTGCATTTATGAGGAAATGATTAAAGGTGTAAAAAGTTCTCGAAACCCACAAGGGACACATGGCTACTTATATGCAAAAGGTGGGGATGCAGTCACCTAAGAACTCCAACATTTTTTGTTTGAAAAGGAAATGGGATAAAGTTGTTTAAATGCATTGCAGCCCCACTATTACTCAAGTGTGACCACGTGTCAAGCCTATTTTTGAAACCAAAAGGCGAGATGGGCCATTCAAGTTTTCCAAAAGTGTGTAAATTCTCTAATGTTGCAAAATTACAAAGGGTCTCCCCGAGACGTGTTAGCAAAACATTTTTCTCCACGTGGATGAATCATTTTCAAAATTGAAAATGGTGGATTAAACGGTCATGATGCATTGCATTTATTTCTTCTTCCATTAATGTTGCTAAGAAAATCAAGCACATTTTAAATCCTGTGAATGCTTCCATTTTTATTTACCAATTTTCTTGATTTTGTTACTACCCTTGTGATTTTCATGGAGAATTATCACATGAAGCTAGAATTTCAAACCTAAGGACTTAAAAGGTTGTTGATTTGGATTTAAATTTCTCAGGCACTGGTGAATTGACTGGTAAGAGCTTAGAAACTCTTGTGTTTCTCTTTCAATGACAAGATTGGTTTAGACGAAAGTTAGGGTTTTTTTAAGGATGATGGCTATGTCATCTTTGTTCTTGATTGTGTCTGGGGTCATGAGTGATTTGAAAAAAATTAAAGAAATGGACTTGATGTGTGCTGATCTAGATGATTTTATTTAGAGAATTAATAGCCCCCATAAGAGTGAATCCCTTAAAGTAATTTAAGACATTCGTATTGCTTTAGCATGTGCTATCCCACTGGCGTTCATTTCCCAGAATTGGTGTGGTATTGTGCTATGAATTATGATCCCAAAAAGAGGGAAGTATTAGACAAGATTGGGGATGCAGTTTTGAAATTGACACACGTAACCATTAGAATAATGTTAAAATTTCATGTAATCACCAACCCGATCACCATTGCAATCAAATTAGCCCTGCAAGATTATGAAGCAAAGAAAAAGGACTATGTCAAGATGATAAATACAAAATGGATTATTACAAAGAATACAATGGCTAGAATCCCTAAAAGGATGGTTTGGGCAAAATTTTTTAAAGAGGTTGAAGATTTCATTATGTTGTTAAGTCAAATGGTGGGTCTGGAAACTATAAATGAATTTAAGGATTGGGTGGTTACCTGTATATGGATCATTTTGGAGATAAAATGGAGTATATGTTTGGTAAATTTCATTATAGAAGCACTCCATGGTCACATGGTCACCTTAGCAACGAGAATTGAAATGGGTGACAATTCAAAGCTAGAATTTTATATGATGACTTACTTAATCTACAATGTTGTTGGGCATAGATGTTTCCTAGGTTTATCACCACGTGGAGACTTCAAGTAGTGGAAAATGCATGAGATATTCCCCCAACCGCAATTGATCAATTGGAGAGGGAATGTAAGGTTAGTTAATGATGCTTTCTTTACCCCAATCAAATTTCTTTTCAAGCCGAGTGGGGACAATATAGGATGTTTGAACAAGCGAGCAAAGTGATTTTGGAATACGAATGCTACTTCATCAAATACAAAAAGTTCACTTACATAAGGGTTAGTGATTTTGAAGGAAAGCCTTGTAAGTTTCCTAGGTTTTTAGATGATAAATTGATTTTATGTGAATTAGCAAGGTAGATAACACCTGTGCATAAATTAAATATTGGGAGGCATAAGAAAAATATCAAATTACCTATTCGAATTAGAAGGTAGTCATGCCCTACCATCATAAAGGCTAGGTTGATTGAAGAGGAAATTCAAAAATTTGATTTGGAAAAGTTTGAGGAAAGGGCCAATTATGACATCATATGGGTATTCAATAAAATTGCCAACACTTTTGGGCATGAGCCTTGGTTTGAAGATTATTGGATGAACTGTAGTGATGAGGAAGAGGTCAAATTAAGGGATTTCTCTATAATGACACTTCTAAAAATAATTTATTTCAAAATTGTAGTTATTCCATAAGGAATTGTGGATTACCCACATATGATAAGCGGGTGTTATGTTGATCAAAAAGTTGAGGCATAGCCCATAATTCCCCTAGATTGGAATGAGATAGGATCTGATGATTCTTATGTAAGAATAGCTGATGTAATGAGAAGAAATATGAATTTGTTAACTTAGAAAGCCATTAATTTATTAGTTCAAAATACCAAAATCTTAAATAACTTCAGGAGTTTGGGAAACTTAAATGATGATATTCCACCCTTGAAGGAGGGATCAGATAGAATGGATCCTCTAGGAGGAAAGGCCCCTCAATTTCCCTAAAAATTCCTACTCTTGAACTCATAGATGAGTGGACCTTAGCTGCTAGTGGAACTGGTACTCCTATGTCGGTCCTCACACAAAAGACTAAAATCATGCTTTTGAAATTTATGGAAAATGCCGCCATTACTTTTGCAATGAAAATCCAAGAAAAGGGGAAGAGCTTAGCATCTTATGTAGTATGCTCAGTGTTTTACCAAGGCCTCATAATACTAAGAAATTAATGAGTGGAACCACAAAAACTGGTATTACTCAACCCAAGTCACATAAGGAGGGGAAAAGACCAGATCCCGATCTAAAAAGGTTTGAAAGGGAACATAAGAAATAGAAGTTTAGTCATGTACCCAGTCTTAGTGAGAGTAGGTTCTCACACGCCCAAGAAGCACAAGCACATAGATGTAGTAATTGATCCTCCTGAATTTGAAAGGAGTGATGTTTATCAGGCACAACATGCCCCATCATTGCCACAAGTGGGACAATTAGATTCTCCTTTCCAACTTCTTCCTTTAGAGGAAGCAATAAAGAAAGGTACTTGAGATCAAGCAACCTAGGAAAATGTTACAGATAGTTCAGTAAGCTGCCAAATCTTAACTCCAGGTATGAAGACATTTGAGACCCTGCTTACTAATGATATGAGTATGCCTTTGACTGGAACATTATCTGAATCTATAAAGGCCGAAGATGATATAATTGATATTGATACTAGTGAGGGATTTTACATGTTAGATTCTCTAAAACTATTAGTGAGTGAACCATTAATGATATGAGTAGATGACTTCCAAATTGGTGAGGAAATAGAGAGAAATGATCCTCCATTAAATAGTAAAGAAAAATCTGAAGTAACAAATGATTCTTCTATAAAGTAAGCTATTGCAGAATCAGGTAAACTAGATTTGCCTAGTGGAGGAGATGTTAATAGAGAGGTGTTAAAATAAGATATTGTTTCTATTTATATTGAATTTACTAAGGTTGATGAACTCTCTCTAAAAGAAAAATTTGTTTATAAAGAGAAAGTAGAAGTAGCACAAGCCACAATTGTTGGCAAAATGAGCATTTCTGATAAGGAAATGCAACCCTAGATGGAAATTTGGAGTTGGCTTCAAATGAATAGCCTACCATATCATTTCCAGGAACATCATCAGAGCACGAGGAGGGTAGGATGCCAACTCAGTAGAGTTTGAAGAATGAAGAACTCGTAAGCCAATCAATAACTCAAGAAAGTGTCGAAGGAGAAGTGGGGTCTAATATGGCATCCATTGAAGAAATAAGGAAGGAATCTCCCCTGAATATTGATATAAATCAAGGAAGAAATGATCAACTTCAGTCTTTAGACCAAGGAGAGGAACATCCAAAAGAATTATTAACATAGGGTGAGACTAACAAGATGGTCATTGAAGTAAATAATGAAAACATGCATAATTACTAAATCTGGATGAGTAGGGGGTTTCCAAATAGTTAATGGTTGTCCCTAAAGAGCCTCAACATGAATCACAAGAGGAAAAAGATGGAAAAATTTGGTGAAAGGATGGATCAGTGAACTAATTTCAAATGAGGAAAAAGAGATCCTTCTTGTGCAAGCTATTGACCTTACTACTCTATCTTTTCCAAAGACAGTAAGAGCCTCAAAAAGAGCTAGAACTATTACTAAAACCCACACTAACTCATAAATATCTAAAACTTTTGTAGTAGTAATCCCCTTTAAAGGAAATACCAGGATGACATAAAAACCAATGATTATAACGTCTAGATTATTCCCTTGGGAAAGCCTTCAAGAGACCAATTAAAGCAAGGGGTGTCTGAAGCTGTCAATGACCTTTTGCAAAAAGTGGATGAAGATAGAATGATAAAGAAGCAATTAAAAGAGAAAGTTAAATCCTTAAGTTTGAGTTTGCAACAATTAATTGGGCAACCTAGTTAGGCCCAAACAAGTGCCTCCATTGATACCCTTGAGGGAATGGATAAAATAAACAAGGTTGTCAATAAGGTTCATGCAGTAGATACATGGATTGAAAAATTGACCAAGAGTTGAAAGGATGCAATTGCAAAGGTTAGGTCAAAATACGAAGATCTCAAAAATAGACTTAATGAAATTGATGAGATAGTTGAATAGTGTGACAACTAGATTTTCTATTTTTAAGATATTCTTCACAAGTTAGACCGCATCACCAAGATCAGTGATGAGTTAGTTGAGAAGGAGGATATTGTGCCTACAACAGTCAAAGGAAGCTAGCATGATATTGAAGAGTTGTCAAATATCTAGGGAGGAGACCTTGAATAAGATCAAGGAAAAACTTGAAATTAATAGAAACCGGGTTCACAATACTCTCGATGTTATTGACTTAAAGTTAGAGGATATGGTCATTAATAAGTTAAAAGAGATTTATAGGGATATGAAGATTAAATTCTTACTTAATTCCCTTGAAAGGAATGTTATGAAGAATGATTTATCCTATGAACTAATTACGACCATGAGAAATATTGATAATAGAATTACAGATTTAAAAGCAAGACCACTGGAATACAAGAAAAAAATGGGCCATTGCATTGATGCAATATCTAGGAAGGAACTGATTTTATAGCATCATATAGTACCAGAAGAGGATGAGGTTACCGAGTTATTAAAAATGTATGATGCATATGTGGCGAGGATACCTAAAGAACAAGATACAAAAGTGGAAGCTAAAAAAGAAAAAAAACTTAAAGGATGATGAACATGCTTAGACAATTGTTCCTTGAACTGTATTCTCTTTTCATATTCATCCTTTTATACTAATACTTTAAAATAACACTTCTATTACATGGGATGTAATTGTTTTTCTGAATTTTATTGTTTCCTTATTTCAATTGAAAAGTGGAAGAATGCAGTAATGCCATGTTTACTTTGATAAAATTAACATACATTTGGATAAGTATGTAAATGATTGATATTGTTGTGGTTCTTGCATTCTGAATAATAAACAAAATGGGGTTCTATAGGGGCCCTTTCCCATGAAAAATAAATATATACATATGCTAGAGATAGAAACAATGAAACGAAGATAACATCTAGGCATTCTTCAGCCCTACTTCATAGTTTCCTCCCAACAGGGGAAGCTTGTTCAGAAGTTTGTTTTTCCTTAGCAAAAACTTACTTGAGCCTTGTGTTGTCTGAACAAAAATGACTGGCCCTGCTAGGTCCCGAGGACATTCCCATATCCATAAATGCTTCCAGAGTCATTCTAGGATGACTCATGATTTTCTCAAGTTTGACTTTCTTTTGTTGTGATGACACCCAATCTAAAAGATCCAGACCTCCTGTGAAGAATTTTGTCTTTCTTTTCCCTTTGTGAAGGGTTGATGTGCTATGACGGGTTTGAGAGGGGATTCTTGAAGTGATTAGAAGGGAAAGTATTTCATCTTGTTGATTAGGTTGATTCTCGAATCCTCGAACTATCCATCCTCCCACTTCTTTGTGAGAGGTGGATTGTCTTTTGGATAAGGAATTGGTTGAGGCCCCAAAAATCATGCTCTACCCGAGGAGCATGATGCATTAAGTGGGTGGATGAACGAATTACAAATATCCCCCTATTGTCCCAAGTGGAGGAAATTGCTTCCCTTGAATGGTGAGTAGACAATGATTAGTCCTCTTCTCCATCGAAATAACGATCGAGGTTGAGGTTTTGGTTCACATTATTCTCCCGAAGATGAACCTCACATGAAAATGATTACGAAGGCACGGTCTGTACTTCCTTCTTCTCTAAGAAGTTGATTCTCTTCTCCAACTCATTTATTTTGTGGGAAATAGCAGGTATTGTGTCGATGGAGGATTTATCATACAACACATATGATTCCTTGGGAATCTCTTTTGATACAAACCCCTCATCACATAAAAAGGGACATTGAAAAATGGTCTTCCCAGAGACCTAAGGTCTTCTCTCAATCTAGTTTTTTTAAATCTTCGGGAGTTTTCAAGTGCTCCCATATAAAAATATGGAAAAACACAAACTAGAAGGCTATAAACACATGATTGATCATGATTATCCTTTTAAGAAGTGCTAAACGAGAATTTCTGTATGTTAATGATCCTCTGGTGTCACCTACACATTTTATATAAAATAGAGCCCATACAAAAGATTCATCATGACCACTTAGATTGAAAATATGATTTAAGTCCTCTGAAGAAATGCTTCAGGATGTGAGCTGAAATTTATTGTACTGAGCAAGAAGGAGATGCATGATGATAGTTAAATTGAGAAAGTTTTTATAATGAAATGAGACATATGTGTTTTATTTGGTAAAATATTTCTCATGAAATGAAGGATATTATGTTCAGTTTGCAAAGAAGGGAATTTAATAATTGGAAAAGGTTAGGAATGAGAAGAGCTGGCCAATCAAGGTGATTCAATAGAAACTATGTGTGGAAATTAAGCCAATGAGACATGAAATAGAGTATGTGGCGCCCAAGGAAGATTATTGAAAAGTGAGTATGGATATATGTCATATCAAAGTCATCCGGAAGTGTTTAGGGATTGTTTGAAATGATTATCTAATCAATATCAAGCAAGAATGATTAAAGTAATCTGCCAGAAGTGATGACCTGATATCCCAAGTGAGCACAAGTGAAGTTGATTGAAAAGACTTGTGATTTGTACATCTGGTAGTTTTAAAAGAAAAACCTTTTTAAATGCCATGTTCTAGAACAAATTTTGAAAAGGGAATATTCCTTGGAATATTCATACTTTTAGGGGGAAAAAACTTTGAAGGTTAACAAGTGAAGGGGGTGATATAAAGAAAAAAGGATAATCACGCCAAAGAGGGGGTTAATTTTTTTGAGATTTATTCAAAGAAAAGAGAAGGAGAGAAAGCCAAGAAAATCCATTTTCCAAAGGAACTTATTTGAGAAACTAGTTATTTCTTGTGTGTATTTGAAATTGATCATGTCAAGATGGTTGCAAGTGTCCAACCATTGATAAGATTTGAGATTGTAAATAAACTTTCCCTTGCTGATCAATTTGAAAAACCTTGAGTAATTCATGTTAATCATGAACCTTGTTGTGTCTGCTATCATTTTGAGATATCTTCAAATAGTTATATGTGTTCTGTTGCAATATTATATTAGGAATACCTTTGAAATCACATAAGATATCATCCTTGTGATAGTATTGTGGTATTTGCAATTACATTATGAAGAGAGTTTGTATTTCATAATGATAGCATCCTTGTGATAGTATTGTGGTATTTCCAATTACATTATGAAGAGAGTTTTCATTTCATAATGCAATAAACAATTTAAATTCACTTTACTTTCATTTTAGTGATACAAATTGTTTATCAGTTTATGAGTGTATCATAAGTGTGATAAATTAGGGACTTATGAGGTTTAATTAAGTCTTTAACATGAGTTCTTATGTTAAATCCTTGAAGAATGTATGAAGTTGTGTGTCTTTGAGCTTTCATAGATGCACAATTTTCTAGTTGAAGGTTCATTTTGACTATTTGAAGCCATTTGTCATTTTTCTTTCTAAATTTTTCCAACATTTGTTAAAAGTTCTCAAGAATTTGGTATAATCAACTTTATCATACCTAACATCTGAAACAAAAATTTCATATTCAATGATAAGTCATACATTAACCATCCTTGCTTGACTTGTATATCCACAAATTTGAAGAAGATCATTAAATTTTTACACGCTTTACCAAAATATGTAGATGCAAATTAGTTTTTATTGTTGTCTTTAGTGACCTAGACCTCATCTAGAAAATATCTTCATCCTCTAAGGTAACAACTCGTGAGAGTTGGGTTATGTTTTATTAACCATGTTTTCTCAAGGTATTCTTCAAAATTTGCAAAGGGAGAGTCAAATACAATTAATCCATTGATATTTTTCACTAACACAGGTCACAAAATGGGTCCTCTCACCCTGGTTGAAGGCACAACCTAAAGTAGTAAGGGCAGGTTAAAATCTTAGCATGGTGATACTTAGTCCTTTCCAAACCAAAGTGATACGAGAGTCATCTAGAATCTATCCCGGCTACAAAATGACTCCTATTATGATTTGTTTTCCTCTAAGCATCCTAATCAACTTGTGATGATTCTTTGTTTCAAAGGAAGGATCAATTTGGGTACCAACAGGGGTTGGTTTCTTTGATAAGTAATCGAAGGCAAGAAGAAAGGGAACTTTATATTTCTTGCTGGTATGGTTTTTGAGAATGCACTTCCAGTTGGTGCCTATTGTAGATATCTATATGTTGCATGAGGGGAGTACCTAGGGTGCCCATCCGAGTTAGCAAATCTCTAGGGTTTGGAGAACCCATATAAACTAGAGGATTTTACATAGTAGGTATTTTGTTGTAATTCTATAGATAGGAAGAAGTTCTTTCTTTCCTTGCATATGAACTTTAACTATTTTGGGATAGCTCTAGCTCCTTGACTTTTTCTACCAATGTTGAGATGACATCGCCCATTGACAAGATGGTGCTTTTCTTAGGTGTTTATTTTTGAACTCTTGGAGGTTGTTAAGGAGTGTGGTATCCTACTATGAATTTTTTACTATGATTCCACCCTCGTTAGCAATATTTTCGGTAAGTGGAGGGTAGCGTTATTATTTTGGAGAAGAATATCACCTTTTCCTTATAACCTATTGAAATCTTGGTTCATATTCAGAAGCGTTATTCAATCCTATCATATCATGTTAAGTATTCGGCATCTAGGTACGAGAGTTGGTCTAATTGCATGCTAATGGGTTGTCAAAACAATACCCAAGGAGATGAACTTGCTTCCCCAGTGAA
Organism: Taxus wallichiana var. yunnanensis; assembly: GCA_018340775.1. Taxonomy (NCBI): domain Eukaryota; kingdom Viridiplantae; phylum Streptophyta; class Pinopsida; order Cupressales; family Taxaceae; genus Taxus; species Taxus wallichiana. The sequence continues at coordinate 122,916,130 of CM031242.1, read as the reverse complement.
ATTCATGTTGTTTAAACTTGATTGTTCTCGAGGACATGTCTGCGTGATATGGTCAAGTTCCTCAATATGTAAATAGGAACCAACATTGGTTCCTTAAAGAAGGTGATTTTAAGTAGTTGAGTGGTTTTCCTCCCACATTGAGAGTGAAGGTGGTTGTCATGGTATATGTGTTTGGTAGTAATGCATGTCAAAACCTAGGATGGGTCAACTGTACTTGTCTTATCCCAATATATTTGTGGGGTGTAAGAATACTCACAGAATAAAGGTTGGACGAAGAAATTGGACATGCTTAGAGACTAGATCTTCATATCAGGTTCACCAATTTGTATGATGAGAAAATCAACACATGGCCTTCTTCGCACTGAATTTTCGAGGTCATGCTAAGATAGCCACCGTAGAATAAAAATGGATGTGTGTATGTGGTGGTGATGGATAATATAATGAGGAAGCATTATATATTTAGCATCAAATAATGGGATTTACAAGTCTAAGGCAAAGAATTCTCTCCTAACTTGAAGTTACGTGAGTGATCGATCCAATATGATAACTAATCAAATATCCAATTAATATCGAGCTATGCTAAGATTCTATTCCGGTTGTTGAACATGTGGAAATTGACTGCAGTGCCTCATATAGATTTCCAAAAAATATCATGGAAGTAAGAGTGAGTGGTGAAGAAGTCACGGGAACTATGGACAATTATCGATGGTTCGAAGGTATTATCCTAATCTACTGCTATGTTCAATAATGAAAGTTTTGCAATGATATCGGTGGAAGTGGTGATGATCTAAATACTGATGCACATAAACCAGTGTTTATATCTAATTAGTTAGTAGGCCTATTAGTTTCATAGGACACGAGGATCACAACCAAAATCTTGTGGAGGATGTGGTCCTATTATGGTCATACACATAATCAAACCCTATTTCAGGAGCATTCCAATAATCATAGGATTGATTAGCAATGATGTTTAGCATGTTTATTTGTTCTATTTTATCAAAGAATGTAGTAGGTGTGCATAAGACTATCAAACGTAAACTTGTATCAATATTTGTTATCAACTCTAACTCATTTGGGTTGTGGGACCAAAGGATCAAAACCATACATATTTTCTTGTTATGGGCCATTGATGGTCATACATAATGAAATTGAAATGATCCGATAAAAAAACTAAATATAAAAGGAAATCTAATCTATGTTTTTGGTGTTTTCACAATATATCAGAGAAAAACAATGAAAGCAAACTAATCTAATAAAAGTAAATGTTTTTGATCTTTTCTAGTTTTTAAGCAAATGTGTTCTAATCTAATAAGAAAACTAAAGACAAGTAATCAATCGAATGTAGCTGGTTACTTGTGTGAATATGTGAATCTAAATATAAAACAAATAACCTAATCTAATAAAAACCCTTTAAACCCTACCTCGGAGGTGAAGAACAAATCTTGACACCGAAAGAGCTAATGGTCCCCACAACATCCTGGTAATGTCAAATAGAAAACTTTCTAAAGATTTGATCTACTTGTAATTGTCTAATCAATTTAAATGAACAATTTTACTACTCGTTTGACATGTAATTGAAACTAATGATTCAAATTTGACAATTAGAAAAATGAAGAAAAAAAGTAATTCCAACTCGATAAAAAGAGTTTTAGAAAATATACTTATATCTATATCTGTCCCTCGCTTGTTCTTTCTTTCTTTCTTTTTCTCGTGTTCATATGAGTCCAAGGAATTAGGAATGCGGGAACAAAAGAAGAAGAAAATGCTTAAGGAATGGCGGCTTAAAGGAAGCTTGGTTGTAATGCAAGTAGAAGAGAGATAGCATAAGAGATATGAGCTTGGCTATGTAATTCCTAGCAGGATTGTGGTAGCAATACTATGCAAGATACACAAAAATTATTAGGCCTTTTTCTTGAATACAAGCATGGAATATATAAGAATTAGGGTTAGGATGTGCCTTCATGCACAAGGAAAGAAGAGGTAGTTCCAACTAACTAAAGCACATGCAAAAATAGAAGAGGGAAGGAGAACCAAGCAATCAAAACTATTTTTAGACAAATCGATTCACAAACACATCCTAAAAGTGAAGTTAAGTGAATCGTCGCATGTTAAAAACATGCATGACGGAATCTGGAAAAATCACTCATGACCGCCGCCTTGCACATGGTGGTGGTCACTAGACCTCCACCCTACCCGGGCAGCGGTTTGAACCACCACCCAAGAAGGGCATCGATCCACGGCACTAAAGGCCAAAACATGCACAAAATGAAGCGGGAAGCTGGAAAAAGCATAGAAAATCTATGTAAGGACATCTAAGATACAAATATACACTACAGATGGGTTTTGGAGCTCAAACATCTTCTAAAAGGACATGAAACATAATTGGGAACTTTTTAAACCATTTTCTAACAATGTAGCACATGTAATTTTGGGTGCGTATAGTAACTAGATAGATTATAATGACCACTAAGCTCAAAATATAATTGGGTAAATGGATAGATTACAATTCCCACCAAGCTTTAAATATTATAGTGTGGAAGTACCTAGCACCCGCTTATCAAAAAATATTTTAATATGATTTGTTTAATCCAACACACCAAGTAAGATCTTAATTCTATATAACATGATATCCTCATTGAATCTTAGCAGATGCTAAGATATTATTAGTAAAAAAAGGAAATCACTTGACTCAAAAAAATGTCTTTACGAAAAATAACCAAGCATATTTAACGGGAGAGAGAAAAACAAAGCAATCGCTTGACCCAAAAAAGTGTGTTTAGTATATCAAAATCCACCTATCCTTGAGGCATGAGGTAAATGAAGACTTAATCCAAATAAGAATTATAGCCTAGCGATTGCTAGAGTATCCAACATTTTTCATTTAGATCATATTCAAAATTTAGTTTATATAAATGGTAACATCTAAATATAGAGTTTATACAATAGTATATGTATAGAATTGAGTCATCTTGCTTCCTCACTAGCGGTCGCTAAGCTATACTTAAAGGTAAATATATTATGTTCATTATCAAGCTTAGTACATTTAGAATCTTGTTTTCAATGACTTACATAGATATACATCTAGATTTCTATATTTCCTATAATATTTTGGTAGAATATTTTTACATTTAAGAAAAGAAACGAAATCGGACTAGAACCTAGAAGTTATACTAAAAGTTTTAAAATACAATGTGATCTACTCGTTGCACCCTATCGGTCACTAAGATATTCCTAAAGGTAAATTTATCATGTTCAAAATGAAGTTATTTTATAAATATAAATTGTTAATCTCTACAAATATAACAGTGAGAAAGAACAAAAGTGATCACGGACAAAAAAATGTTGTGTTGCCTATATAACAACTGATCCATGAGGTGGCAAGGAAAATGAATCCTTTTTCCAAATTAGAATTATATCCTAGTGGATGGTAGGGTAGATAATGTTTCCTATGGTAGATTTTATTCATAGAAAACAAATCATATTGAAAAGATACAAACAATAAAAAATAAATCGGAATTTATATAACGAGATATATAAATATACATGTAAAATCATGTATGTAATTTGAAATAAAATTGGGATTTTGTCAATATGTTGTCGAAACAACCAATTATATCATGGTATCCTCAAAGATATGTTAAATTTTGGCATAGATTAGTGGGCTCAAAAGGAATAATATATATATTTTTATTAAGGGCAAATAGTTTTGAAGGGACTATACCCTGAATACAAAAGGGCTCAAAAGCCAGATAGAAAAGATTAAAGAAGCAGCCCAGAGAAGGGCAGAATAGTCAACCAAGGAAGGCTCAACAGCCAAATATTACAATAAAGGAGAAAAAAGGATCTAAACGTACAAAGATCCAGAGAAAAGAAGGCAAGAACAAAAAGGAACCAAAAGAGAAACAACATAAGGAGCCCCACCGCAAAACAACTCCAGAACCGCCCGATGACAGCCACATCGCAGCCAAAAAACAACATCACTACAGCCCTTTACTTGATGGCTCTGTCAATTTTGGTTTTGATAGCCTACAGTGACATGAAGAAGGCAATGACAGTGGCCTGAGAGGGGTCTTGTAGATCAGCTTGGGCAATTGCAATGTCCCTTTTCTCTTTAGGGCCCCATATATCCTCATTGATCCCACTTAAACTGCAAACACTGTGGACATGTTGCTCAATGAAGTTGTAAATGCTTTTGAGGGCAGACAATATGCAGTCATTTTAGATTTTAGCATTCCCCAATCTGCCATCTAGGGACTGTAGTTTCTTGAAAATTTCACCAATAACCCCCTCATCCTCCTCACTTTGAAGGATCCTTTTACCCTTAGCTCTTTCCATGTTTTTTATAGCTCCTTTGAGCTCTTGAAGCTCCTTTTCTAATCTGTCCACCCTATCCAGCAAATCCTCCTCTTTGGGCTCCTCCACCAGCCTGTTGATATGCAGAAGGCTTTCAGCTAGTTCTAAATCCTTGTGGCTCCTTAGGACACGTTGGGAAGCAGGGATTTTGGCTTTGAGGCTCTTGCTTTTCTTGTTGGAGGTTGCATCTTCATTCTTTCTTTTTAGCAGGGGGTAGTGGGAGTAGTGTGGGCAGGAGTAGGTATGGAGGAGGGAGGTGGGATAGGATTCACAGGAGGGCAGTTGGAGAAATGGTTGTGAATCAAAAGGATAAGGCCTTGGTGTAAAGGGACAGCCCTAGAGTGGCTTTGAACTTCCCTTATGGATTTCTCCAAGGAGTTAATCAGATAATGAGGAAAGCTGATAATGTTATTTCTACGAAAATGATTCAGAAAAATCAGATGTTTTTGAGGTATAGTCACATATCTTCCTTCAAGGGTAACATACCTTACCACCATTTTGGCTAGTTCAGCAAACGGTTCAGGGATCGACTCCACCTTGAGGCCAGCAGTCACGAACTCAAGATTCTCTCCCTCTTCCAGAAATTTCTTGGTTTCAACCTCCCTGTCTACCTTTTTATTGAAGAATTTTGTGCCTTCCAGGCTGAGGCCCGTGATCTGAGCTATGAGCTCTTACGCGTGATTTCCATTTTCATGTTATTATGCTTTGACATTGTATTCTGTTCTTCCAACCCCAGCGAACTTGATAGAGATGTCCTGGTTGAAGCCTTGGATCCTTTCGATGAAATTAGATAGGCCCCCGATTTGTAGGTATTCCCACAGCTCCATGTTCTCTTTCCACTCGTGGTTGTGGGTCGGTTCGGTTTTGCATGGCGGCCCCCCCATGTTTCCTCTGCACCTTTTCCTGTTCTCAATGGTAAAATAGCTATCAATGTGTGGAATAGGCCGAACTTTGAACTTGGAGTTTAAATCATTCCTTCCCGTGAAAGCCGATTTAATTATTATGCTACACTTGTTATTATTACCCCGCGCCTCGGCTTTCCTCCTATACCAAGGAATGATGACAGCCCCGCCCACACAGATCGCAACAATCATCCAAATATTTTGTGATGTCATCCACATGTACTTGGGGATCCGCACATTAGCATCAAAAAAATAGCCGTTAGTTATGATTTTCACTACCATGAAGATCAATGATTATGGCTTTATTGACATGAGTGGGTAGAATGTCCCCGGCAATCCAAGTTTGAAAGGGATTATTAACACTGAAGTTATCCAAAATGTCAGTGACCCTATTTCCTTCCCGGTAGGTGTGGGTGATTTGGACATTTACAAAGCTTTTACATATATCAATAGCTTCTTCTATAAAATCCCTAATAGACCAGCTGGGGTGTTGCTTTTTATTCAGAAGATTGATAATATTAAGAGAATCACCTTCAATTATGATATTTGGAATGTTACAATCTCTGGCAAGTCTAATACCCCAAAGAGCCACCATGGCTTCGGAGTAATGATTAGTCTGTCTGCCCATTCTCCCAGAAAAAGTAGCAACATAACAACCTCTTTGATCCCTGATGATTCCCCCTCCTCTAGAGTCACCAGATTGCCCTTAGAGGCCCCATCAAAATTTAACTTGTGCCAATCAGTGGGGGGTTTAATCCATCAGACTGTGTTCTGTCAGTACCATTGTTATTTCTATTGACGGTGGCAATATTCCATTCAGTCAGAATGCATTCTTCATTCTCCGGGTAGAGTCTATTTTTAGGGGGTTTAAATCTAGCAATATTATCTTGCACAACAATGATAATTTCCTTATATATTTTGTTACAAGCCTGTCTATTGTTTCTGAAAATATTATCATTACGAGCCTTCCAGATTCTCCACATAGTGTGGGGAAAAACAAGTTGCCATAGCCTTTTTACCATGCAATGTTTGAACGGAGAGTTCCATTGCTCCCAAGCCTGAGGGCAGGTAAGGGGGAAAATCCATCTCAGATTGAATTTTGCAATAACAAGCTGCCAAATTTTGGAAGCAATCTCACAATGGAGGAATAAATGCTTTATATCTTCAGCCTCATGCTGACACATGCAACATCTATTCAGCATGATGAATCCCTTCTTGATGAGGTTGTCATTAGTTAGGATCTTGCCATTAATAATTAGCCACCAAAAGAAGTTCACTCTAGGAGTTAGCTCTGGCATCCACAATTTGTGCCACTTAATTTCGTTTGCCATGGATGCAAAGAAAGAATTATATCCTACTTTAACAGTGTAATCCCCATCAAAAGAATCTTTCCAGATGAGCTCATCCTTAAGATTTTGATTACTTATATGGATTAGGGAAAGTTGATTCTGAAGAGATGTAATATCAGCCTGAATATTAATATGCTCCACTTTTAGCTGCTTCCATTTTCTTTTGTTTCCATTCCTCTCAATGTATCCCTGGATTTTGTGTCCATACTTTGCAATCAAGCTGTCTTTAATATGATCATAATCAGAAATCTAGTTAGAATCCGTCCACTTATCAGTCCAGAAGTTTATGTTTTGCCCATCTCCAAGCTTCCAGCTGCACCCCTGAGAGAGAATGTGTCTGCTGCGAAGAAGGTTGTTCCAGAAAATAGAGCCACTCGGAAGGGACTGATCATAAATGAAGGAAATCTTGCTTTGATTTGAAAGATATTTGGTCTTAATCAGCTCTGTCCAAGGTCTGTGCTCTTTTATAAGCCTCCATCCTAATTTTGTAGTAAGGGCAGTACTCATATGATTGATATCTTTGATGTCTAACCCCCCTAGTCTCTTAGGTTTACAAACCTGTTCCCAAGCATATATAATATATTAATTATAAAATGTATATTGATTAAAATTAGATTTGATAATATTATTGCATATATAATGTGTTTAACTTCTAATATACATACCATAAAAATGATGAAGACATTACATTTGGTTAATTCTACATGGAAACACATATATATTTTTAAATAATATCATACAATTGAATTCTTAATATAGTTTTATAGTTTTGAATTAATTTTTTAATGTCATATATTTTCCTAAAATATCTAAGTGACAACCATGTAAAAATGTAATATGCATTAATTAAAGAGATTTGTTTGCATCATCGTGATGAACAACATTAAACTATTTGGGGTTCTCTTGACCAAAATAAAATTTAAAATAAGGTGAGTGTGCGAAGTTGTCATTATCCTAAAAAATCGTAGGGACAACAACTTAAAAATAAAAATGAAAATAGCCAAAGAGAGACATAGAATGGCGGAAATGGGAAAGATTTAAACAAAGATAAATACTAGACCAGAAAAGTGATTGAAATTTATTTTGTTAACAAACAAAAATAGTGAGTTTTCATGAAGAACAAGGTATTTTGGTATAGAGATCAAAATTAAAGGCTTGAATGTGGAGCTTGATTTAGTAGGACAAATTAGGGCTTATGTGGATCATGATTGAACGACCGTGCGAAACATAAGGACCAGTCAACTATAGATAAAATAATAGATCCTGCGATAAAAAAGGTACACCTTTACTATAAATACATGGTTTAGTAATATCTTGAATGATTTCATGCTTTATATTGTCTGTGAAACCTCCATCTACTATCTCATTCAAACAATCACCACGATCCATTTTGCAACCTCTATTGCTATCCTCCTTCGTGTGCATTTTATGTTTTCATCCTCTCTATGATTCTTTTGTGTTCCTTTCTCTACAAATAATATTATAATCACATGTAAAAAAATGGATTCAATAGTCATCCCCAAAATCAACGGTCTACACGTATTTTTTAAATTTTGACGACATGCTTTTCCGATTGATTAAAGAAACCAAAACCCTACTCAATATTTCTCCAAGGTATTTAATAATTTTTTTAGCACATTTCACGAAATAAAATTCAAAAATAGAAAAAGAGCGGGATACGAAAATTTTTAAATTTTCACTTTCCCCCTCTAAAAGTAAAAGGGCGGGCTATTAAAATTTTAAATATCTGAAAATGCGGGAAATTCTTATTTCCATAATTTTATCTTCCCATGGTTTAAATATTAAAAAGTAAACATTTTTCATTGTCTATAAACATAATAACAAATATATTATACAACATATAAATAAACCAAACATAACAAAAATATATTAATATAAAAATTGAAGAAATAAATCCTAAACATAGTTTTGAAGATTATTAGAATAATATCTGAGACATTTACATTTCATTCTTTATCAAAATAGATTTATACACTATTAGCTATAATGGGAGCTAATATAAATAAATTATCCAATTAGAATGTGCCATGTGGAAAGTTTGAAAAGTCTATTAGGGATACATAATAAGGCTAGCGATCAAATACTATACGGTTAGAGTTCTTATATGGATATTTTCAAAATAAGAAACGTATGAGGCTAGGGTCGATATGTTGTTTTTGTCAATAAGTAAAGGAGCATAGTAGGATCTAAGAAGTTTTCTTTATTAATAAATGATGTGAAAATGGTCTTGAAAACCATGTATCTTGTGGCATCTACATACTAAGCCTAGAAATGCACAACTTTACATATAGTGTTTAAAATGAGGAAATGTAAAGGTAGGAGACTAGCAAAATCGTTAAACCTAAAGCGTGATTTATTATTTTATTTCTACTTTCAAAATAAGAATCTTTTGAGCCTAGGGTCTGATATTCCATTTTTCATCAATAAGTAAAGGATCTTAGCAGCCTCTAAGCATTTTTTTATTGTAAACGAGATAAAATATGAGTTGAAAACTATGTATCTTATGGGAGCTACATATTAAGGATATCAATCCAAAACTGTAAAGATAGTGTATATATTGATATGAGGTAAAGGAAGGAGCCTACTGACCACTAATATATACCATTCAATTTAATAGGTTATGGCATTCTACTCAATACGTACAAAATCTTAGCGGTAGCTAAGCATTTTTTCTGGAAATAATAGATGTGAATTATATGATACAAATAATAATTCTTATTAGTAGTACATAATAGATGAAAACACAATAGCGACCCAAAGATATATACATATGGTATTTATAATGACTAGTAGTAATGGTGGAAGCCTAATGACCAATAAACTAGAGCATGATCTTTTATTTTATCGCTTCTTTCAAATTGTTAAACTATTGAACCTAGCCTCCACTATGCATATACTTTCGATAAGGAAAAATTCTTAGCATTCTCTAATCATTTTCTCCCACAAGATCCAATGTGAATTATGTATTTCTAGCAATATACCTTAAAGATAGTGTTTATATCTATAAGAGGTAAAGGAAGGAGCTTGGCGATCGCTAAGCTATATTAATCAATTCATTAGGTTATGAGGTTTCCCTTAATACATACAAAAACTTAGCATTCATTAAGCATTTAATCTCATAAAAACAAATGTGAATTATATGTTACAAACAATAAGCCTTGTGTTTACTACATAATATATGAAAACAAAGTATCAATAAAAGCTATATACGTATGGTATTTATAATGACTTTTAGTAATGGTGGGAGCCTAACGACCGGTAAACTAGAGCATGATATTTTATTTTATCATTGTTTTCAAATTATTAAATTGTTGAACCTAGTGTCCACTATGCCCTTACTTTTGATAAGGAAAAAATGCTTAGCATTTGCTAAGCATTTTCTCCCATAAGATCTGATGTGAATTATTTTTTCAAACAATATACCTTAAGGGAACTATGTAAGGCTTCATCCCTCATGTGCTTTAATCACTCTAAGATATAACAACACAAGAAAAAATAGGAAAAAAATTACATACCATTAATATTGTACCTTAATCACTCTAAGAAATAACAACATCTATTACTTAGGAAAAGGAAACAAAAGAGAACAACCCTAAGTCCAAGTACAGATAGACATGTAGGGTTTTTCCTAGTCTTCCCTTTTAGTAAGAGGTCATGGAGTTGTAGAGTATTTAGGAAAGGGGAACAATTTAAAGGGTTAAGGAAAAATTCCGCCAAATTTGAACCCATCTCACATTATGGAGGTGTTCATCTGTGTGACTAGTGGATAAGTTGGAGCGGCCTCTTCATTGGCCCCTAGAATATTTCCTTTGGTTGTTTCACCCTAAAAATGGAGAAGACATTACAAAGGAGACTGCAAGAGATTGGAAGGGTTTGAGGGTTACCGTGAAGCTCACTATACAAAATCACCATGGAAAAGTAACATTTGTTACCAATGTATCTGCCTTAGTGATTAAAGCCATGAAGGAACTTGTACATGATAGGAAAAAGAAGAAAAACACTAAACATACCGGGAACATCTCGTCTAACGAGGTTATTAAAATTGCAAGGGTCACAAAGTCCGATTCATAGAAAAACATCTTGCGGGAACTATGAAGGATATTTTGGGTATGTGTGTTTCTATCAAGTGCACTATCGATGACAAGGATCCTAAGCATTTACAATCATAGATAGATGAAGGAGAGGTGGATATTCAAGAGGATTGATCAGCATGAAGTGATTTTGTTTTGGGTATGTTTTATTGAGTTTTAGTGTATTGGGTATTTGTTTGATTTTAAGGTTTGATTGGGGAAAATGGATTAAGGATTTATGGGTCTTTAATTGAATAAAAATGAACACACAAAATTTTATTATAGTGGGTTTTGATGCTTATTTTTGAGTGTGTGTTGTAGACACCCATATTTTGGCCAATGTACTATTACGGTTAATATTGCGCTAGTTGTGCTTATCCCCGCAAACCGACGATACACCGTTGGTTCGACCTATCTAACTTTATTCCTACGACATCCCTTTATTCATTTTTCCTCTTGTAAACCATTTAAACAAGCTATAATAGCTTTGTTCTAACTACATTAGCTTCTTACTTTCTTCTAGTCCACTTACCCACCTTCTGAATTATCAACCCATCCCATTGGATTGATCGACCCTTCAAAACTCTCTCCAAACCCTAATAACCTCCTAAACCTGTTTAATTAAGCTTAAACATGGTTTTTCACTCCTAAACCTAGTCAAAGTAAGTTTTGACTTACTAAAAGTGCTTTTTTGAATTTAGTGTTTGTCCCACATGCACTAAATTTTCCCATTTTCCCAAATGGAAAACTATATGTAGGGCTAGACCCCCTCTCTCATTTTCAAGAATTTTTCCCTTCTTCCTAAGCATAGATTATGGTATTTTGCATCTAGGTTCTAGATTTCATTTCTAGTTTAGATATTGAGCTATTTACTTCACTTTTGCATTGTCAATCCACTTTGTACAGTAAAAGAGAAGAACCATTGGCTCAAATAGCCTATAATGGGGAGATATCTTTCTCTTAATCACTAAAATTAATTTCTTAGGGCTTACTAGGTTCATTATTTTAAGCTTTCAAAGAATAGAGGTAGTTTTAATTAGCTTAACTTTGAATGTTTACTTCATAATGTATGTTAGTTAGAAGATCTTTCTCATTTCTTATCGGATGGTCCACTGATTTGTTGCTTGAAGCCTTTAGGGATTCTTTAGGAATTCTTACCCCAAATCCATGGCTCTCTAAAAATTTTCTTTGAACACATTTGGAACTCCGGTGGGACTCTTATGTCCATCCTCCATTAATGGAGGTCCTTTGAGTTCTTCAAAGTCCCTTTTTCAAGTTTTTTTAGTGTAAATCACTTGTTATTTTCCTCATTTCTGTTTTAAACCTTAGATTAATGAAGTCTATTTACATGCATTTGTGGGTTTAACATAGAAATAGGAAGCTTTGACTAACCAATAACCTGTTTGCTTTTAAAATTTTGAAAATCTATGTGTTTTGTAGGTTTTTTATAGGGCATGCATAGGTGTTTTGAGGTAGTGTGTACACGTTGAGATACATGCATCTCCGTCGGAAAGGTCACGTACCCGTTAGGGTGTCCTTTGTGTTTTTGAATTTTTCCTCGCAAGGACATGTCCACATCTCCATTGGTCTGTTCACATCTCTGTCTCTCTGGACGCATCTATGTAATTAATATCACTGTGTAAAATTTTATAGACTTCTTTTTACTTGGGCCGCATATCCATTGGTAGGAGTGCGTGCGTATTGAAACCCTAGTGTACCTATTGGATTAGGGCGCATAGGTGTTGGTGACTATTTTGATCTTAATAGACCCACGTAGGTGTTGGTATAGGTGCGTACCCATTGGTTGGGGTGCGTACATGTTAGTTTGGGTGCATAGGTGTTACTGTCAAAATTAAAAAAAAAAAAATCGGTCTATTTTAGTTGTTTTTCTAACATTTTTGGTGCAAGTTTCTAAAAGATTGACAGGTTTAAAAATAGGGCTAACTCTTTAAAATTTTCAGTTTGCATGATTAAGTGTTTTTTTTATTCCTTAGCTTAAATTAGGATTTGTGACACATGTGTATGCTCTCTCCTCGCACTTTCCAAAGTGATCTTGGAGATCAAAAGAACTTGCACAAATTCTATTTTTTTATGTTAAAAACACTTGCTTTTTAAGAATAAAGTAACATTTTTATGTGCTTTTAGTAGGATTTCCACTTTGCATATGCTCTTCCTTTGTGCCTTTTGGCAATCTTAAGAATCAAAAGCAAAGTGTGAGTTCTCTTTTACCTCAATCAGTGAATGAGAAAACTACTAACCAACTTGTTGTCTGAGAACCTTACGTTGGTCAAAGAAAGGTGTTAAAACAAAGTGTAAACTTCTAATACACGTGTGTTTGCAGATTGCAAAATGGTGTGCCACTTTTGAAACCACATTAAGATTTAAAAAGATAAAAAACACACCATATTCAACTCACTGTATTGCAAGTTTTGGAAAAGGGTAAGTCCCTCTCCGCTTAGCGGAACATAACCCCTTTCGTATAACACCTTAATCTATAACAATGGGGGTGGTTCGGGAACCCCAAACTAGTCCACTGCTGAGTAACCTCGTCGATGAAACGGGAAGCACCTCACTTACCTACTTGACTAGTACACCTTGTGAGATAGCATTACCGGTTGTCCGTGTGGCGACCCCAGTGATAGTACATAGATGCACTAGTTTCCTACTATTCTTGAAGGGGGTAAAGTAAAGCCGAGATACTCCCAAACTAGTCAGTGTGACTTTTTGGGTAAATCGTGCTCGCTTAAGACAACCTTGTAACACCTAGTTGAGAGAGCTTATTAAGGAGACCATTTTTTTAGGCCAACTTTACTAGTCCATTCGTGTCATTTTACCATCATAAAGTGATAACTTGTTTGGATTCAACACCTTGTTTGTCAAACACGGTAACAAACCCATTCTAAGTTGGATCTAAGTGTTTTTCATCACGAATTTAGACAAACATATTACTTAGCTTAGCTTCCTTCTCATTTTCAAATGAGGTGAAGCTCTGCTCAAGTGAAACTAAGTCTATTTTCACATGTTTTGATCTACACCCATGCATTCATACTTTCCATGTTGGAAGTCGAACAAAGGCATACTTTACGTGTCATATCAGAGATAGTGGTAGCTTATTTTTTGTACGTTTACACTCATCCATGTTTGCAGCTAGGGTGTTAAATGACTAAAGTGAGCGGGTACGTTCTCACATCTTTGGCAGTCCTATGATCTTGACTTCAGGATCTTTGTCATTGTAATGGGTCATTTTGTCATTCTGTCTCTCCCTAGTTTGTCAACTTTTTCTCTCATTTTATTCATTTAGTATTAGCATTTACATTTCATCTCCCATCCTTTCGGCACATAGTATGAATCCCTCTATTATGTGGTTACACTGCTTGCATCATCGCAGACTTATTGTTATACCTTCTACTTGGTTTTAGTTTTGACATCATCTAGGTTTTTGACGAGTGTTGATAACGCATTATATATATCGTCATGATGTTGTCTTGATATTGATGCCTTGCTTGCTTGGTTGAGATATCTTGACAACGTTGTTGCACTATATCTAATTGTGACTTCCACTTTTCAATACACTTGGCTTGTTGATAGTACTTGAGTCAGTTTTAGGTATACCTTGTTAGGGGACTTTGTCAGTATTGTGCTGATATTCAAGCCTTGTTAGGTTTCTAACTTTGGCCCACATATCTAGTACAACATTGTCATTCATCTTGGTCTTTTAAGTATAGATTTGACATAACGTGACTTGGGTAAGTGATAAATTTTCATCTATCCATATCGGTATCCTTTGAAAACTAGTAAAACACAGTGTTACATTTGAGTATTGACTAGTAATGCCTAGACTTTTCAAAATGGCAATGAAATCTAGTGAGCTTAATGAAGAAGCTAATCCTTTTGATGATTTCACCTTTAGCGATAACAATTTAAAACCGTTCTTCTCTCAAGTCAAAGATACATAAATGTTAATTGATCATAGTGAGAAGAGTCGGACTCTTCGGGAGAACAAAAAGGTTAGACCTAAATAGATTTGACGATCTCTTATATTATAACAAAGATCAAGTACTCACGAGAGTCTTGGAGTTAGGAGCTAAACTTCGCATGAGTGTGAGGAAGAAACAAAGGTCATTGACCCTAACTTGGGAGAGTGAAGATTCATCTTAGACATAGATAATCCTTTTGATGTGGGATATGCATCCACTTCTTGGCAACATAGGGTCATTGTTGAAGGATAAACATCATGTGAACCTCACTTTAGGGCTTCACGTAAAGTAAAAACTAAGTGGAAGGCTTCCCCTCCTTCGAAATTCAATGAAGAAGAGGATCCCCTGGTTGAGGAGGAGACCCTCCAAAAATAAATCTTGAAGTTGAGTCAGAAATTAGTGAGCCTAGGTGCTTCAAAAAGAAACATAGGTAAAGACAAAAAAAAAATTAAATTTAACGAGTTTCAATTTGATCCGCGTATAGACTATACCTTTAAGGCAACTTGGGCTCAAAGGTTGATATCAGCTACTAAGGAGAAACTCATTCAGGATGAATTGAAATCTATGAAAGATATGATCACAACATTACAACGGAAAATATAGGCCAAAATATAAGGTATCTCTATGAAGAACTATGTCCTTATCCCTTCGATAAAGACATGCTATTGCAGCCCTTCCCTAAAAATTTCATTATTCCAAAGCTCGACAAGTACAAAGGAAAAGGTGATCCCTACGATCATGTCAAAGAATTTTACATGCCTTGTTAAGAGATCACCTACAATGATAATTTTCTAATACGAATCTTTCCCGTAGTTTGGGAGCTTTGGTGATTGAATGGTTCTATAACATACCTAAAGGATCTATAACAAAACGAATGGCACTAGCAGAAAAATTTGTGTGGCAATATTCTTTCAATATTGAAAATGATGTCATGATGAATGAACTTTACAATGAAAAGAAAAAACTTAATGAAACCTTCGCAGGTTTCTTACAACAATGGAGAGCGCTCACTAGTCACTTCCCTTGTGCTTTACCTGAAAAACAATTAGTGAGCAATTTTGTTCCTAATTTAAACTTGGAGATAGCCTTCCATCTTCAAATGCATTGTGGATCTTACTTCAAGGAATTTATAGAGAAAGGTAACCAAATTAAAAAGGCTCTTATTACCAAAGGAACACTTAAACCCTTTATCAAAGACAAACATGAGGCCAAATCTATAGACAAACCTAAGTTCTTTAATAAGAACAAACACATCGAGTGATGGAATTACTAACTCAAAAAGAGTCCAAGCTTTGCAGATAGGTCTGCTTTTGAAAATTTTGCAAGGACCTTGTCCCAAGGCACCTAAAAAACATATGTTCACAACATTGAATGAACACTGATTGCTATATTAAATTAATCAGATGATGCTAAAATGGTAGAGTATCCAAGTACCAAAGTACCGTTCCCAGAAAATTCTCCAAAACCTGGTTGGTATAAAGACCATGAATACGTGACTTCCATCATGTCAAAGAACACAAAACAAATAGATTCTATGACTGAAGAATTTCATCTTGGACCTCATTGAAGAGGGAAAGATTGTCATAGAATTGCCTCTTGATTCAGACAGGTCCTAATGAAAAAATGGGCATATACAAAGAACCTTTTCCCAATCACACGGATAAAAAGAAAAGGAAACCAGATCACAAGCAGGCCTCTAATGACTATCGCATTGCTGTGTATGTTTACCCTAGTGATAATAGTCCATTCGACTCCCTTATAGGTTGCATCCGTTCGTCTGATGAATGAGTAAACACAATCCAAATTCTCGAAAAGAGTTGTGCAGTTGGAACGCGATGCACTCACTTAATCATACCTGATCCAATACCAACTACCCAAAGCCAATATAATTTACTAGACTAGCTAGAGAAAACACCAGCTAAAATATCCATTTTAGACCTTCTTAAAATCTCTACTGCTCACAAGGATATATTGTACAAAACATTACAAAATTCTAGAGTCTCTACTGAGGTAGATCCTGCACACTTACAAGCTATGGTCACCCACCTTAAACCCGTTGATCATATCACTTTTGATTGCACCACTATCTCACGTAACAACCCTGAGCATAATTTTCCTCTCTATTTAGAAGTGGTCGTTACCTGTCGTAAGATTAAAAGAGTACTTGTGGATGGGGGATCTGGTCTAAACATATGCACATTGAAGCTAGTCAGGAAGCTAGGCCTTTCAGAAATGGATCTGGGAGCTAGGACCATTACCATCACAGCGTATGATAATGAGGAGAGATAATTTGTAGATACTATCATAGTGCCCATGGAAGTAGGTCCAACCTGTCATGATACGACCTTCCATGTCCGGATTTAGATCTCCCATAAAACATGCTCTTGGGACGTCCATGGATTCATTCCATACAGGCTATCCCTTCGACATTTCATCAATGTATCAAGTTGTGCCATGAAGGGCATATAGTCACTATCTCAGGTGATCCTGAGCCCTTCACTCACTGTCGAGCATTGCATAGTTTCTCTCGTGTAGCCTATGAGTTCTCTTCCATGGATGTCTTCATCCATCTTAAAATGGAAGCTATGAAGAATCGGGTGGACTCGAGTCGCTCACACCTTATAATCAAGAATTCCCTTGTTTGGTCATTTCTTTTGCATCTTGGGAGGCTACATCGAGAAAAATATGGGCCAGAGATCCATTTTCTCTTGAACAAGCATTATTAATTTCAAACTTATCGGTGTCACCTAGGACACGGGATAAGCCCTATTTTCCGTTCGTAAGTACACGAGAACCATGTTCGAGAACCATTGAATAAATTTGTTCATAATGTCCTCTGTCCAAAAAAATATGTTGGACGATCCCATTAGTAAGGTTCCGGAAGGAACCATGGCCTCATGCCATCAAGCATCTCAGTATACTAAAGTACACGGCATGATGTTTGTCATGGGTTATAAAGGATACAGATGTGGAGCCAACACACAAGGCCATCTAGAACCTATTCCTACTCACTATTTCAAACGTCGACAAGCATGATCTTGGGTTAAAATCCAAGAATGGTCAACTGTCAAGGTTGGACGCTACCTTTTCTAAGTGTGCGGACGTTTTGTATAATGAAGATAGTGATACAAGTTCCCAATGTAGCCTCTACAAAGATTTGGCTTCCACAAACCTATTTCCTGAATCAGTTGTCCTTACCCTATCTAAATCCATCCCTTCAACAAATTATCAAGTCACCCTAGTTTATCCTGAACTTGTAGATTGGGACCAACAACTTTATGTACCACTTGATATCTTTGAGAATGATGAAGCATTCACAGAATTCATGGGACTCAGGGATTTTCTTCCTGCTTGGGGACCACAAGAAAGGATTCCAAATTCAGTTAAACACATGTGCATACTTCAGAGAAGAGGAAGATATGTGTGGCCACTTGGGTTAAAATGTTTTGAATAAGAGTAAAAATTCTTCAGAGCAACCTAGTACAAAGAATAAACGGAAATATCACAGTGAAAAACTCTTTGAAACACTTATAGAAAAACAAAATGAAAAGCACATGGATAAAATAGCTTATCCATTTGAGATACCTTAGGAGGTTTATCTCACCCTCCCTCCTAATCCTACCAGAATGGAGGATGCATCTAAGATGCTCATTGAGGAAACCATTAGTGTTAACATTGGTTTAGAGGATTTACCTAGGATGATCAAGTTGGGAGCTTCGCTCTCAGCTCAGAATAAAAACCTTTGTGGAAATCTTAAGAGAATACGTTGATATTTTGCATGGACATATTCAGATATGCCCACTTGGATCTAGCACTAGTTGTGCACAACCTTGTTGTGCACCCAGACGCCAAACCCATTAAACAAAAACTAAGGAAGATGCATCCTACAGTTGCACTTCTTGTCAAAGAAGAATTGGAGAAACTCTTGGCTGTAGATTTTATCAAACCTATTGATTACTCAGATCGGATCTCTAATATAGTTCTAGTACAAAAGAAACCCATTGGCATTAGGATCTATACTGACTTCCGTGACATCAATAAAGCATGTCCTAAAGATGATTTTCCTTTACCAAACATAGATATGATCGTAGAATCTACCGCTAGCTATGAGATGCTATCCTTAATGGATGGCTTCTTGCGGTATAATCAGATAAGGATCACAGAGGAAGATGAGCACAAAAATGCATTCATCACTCCTTGGGGAACTTCTTGTTACAAAGTCATGTCATTTGGACTCAAAATTCCAGGGCTACTTATCAACATGCTATGGCTATCATTTTTCATGATATGATGAATGATATTATGGAGGACTATGTGGATGACATATTAGCTAAATCAAAGAGTAGAGAAGAGCACCCAGAAGTGCTTAGATGTATCTTTCAGTGCCTCAGGGACTACAAGGTTCGTCTTAACCCTAAGAAGTGCGTCTTCGGTGTATTATCAGGAAAAATCTTGGGATTCATAGTATCATAGAGAGGGATAGAGGTGGATCCCGCCAAAGTCACTGCTATTACAAACATGCCTCCACCCACCACTCTTAAACAACTCAGAAGTCTGCAAGGAAAGATCCATGTTATTTGCCGTTTTATTTCTCAGCTTGCAGATAAATGTCATCCGTTTACACATCTTTTGAAGAAGGATGTTGCTTTTAAGTGGGGGCCCAAATGTCAGAAAGCATTTTCTCTGCTCAAATAGTACCTTGTAAATCCACCGTGTTGATGTCCTCTACTCTGGAGATCCTCTCCTTTTATATATTTCTCTTACCTAATTCACTCTTTGTGCACTTCTTGCCCAATATGATCTTAACCATAAGGAGAGAGTTGTTTATTACCTTAGCCATACATTGATTGCCTATGAATTGAACCATCCACTGATTGAAAAGGCCTACTTGGCGATTGTCTTTACATTTTAGAAACTCCACCGTTACCTCCTTAACAATAAAACTAGACTTATTTCCAAGGTTGATCCTCTTAATTACCTCTTATCCAAACCCGCCATACGGGGTGAATGGCTAATTGGATCATTCTTTTGAGTGAATTTGAGATATATTTTGTAAATTAGAAGTCCTTAAAAGGATAGGTATTGGTAGATTAGTTGGCAGAAGCACCTTTACCATGGACAGAGCCTTTGTGTCTGGATCTTCTAGATGTATCTATGATGTATATCAAAGAATCCGTGGAATGGCAGGTCCATTTCAATGGATCATTTACTTTTCATGGATCGGGAGTAGGACTAGTGCTTATTACTCCCATAGGAGATATTATAGCTAGGGCATTCTGATTGGGGTTTACTTGTACCAACATCATTACAGAGTATGAGGCACTCATTGCTGGCCTCAAGCTAGCTATCACTTGGAACATCAAATAGTTAAGATTTGTTGGAGATTATCATCTTATCATTAAGTAGGTCAATGATGAATACAAGGTGAAAGATGAAAAATTTATTCCCTATAATAAGTTGGTTGAAACCCTGAAGGAATATTTTTCACATGTCATATTTGAACAAAAATCTAGATCACATAATAGATCTGCAGATGCCATGGCTACCATCGGGTCTCTCTTGCACATCCTGCATGAAGAGAGTAAGATGCCTTTCTTTGTGGAACACTTATAGATGTCAACATATGATATGCCATAATCCTTTTTAGCATGTGAAGTTATTGGTCCCCTATCCCCTATTATGATCCTATTTACCAATACCTACAAGATGGAACCTTCCCACCTGACATTACCCATTCAGCTAAAAATCCCTTATCCACTGCATTGCATGTTATACCCTCCTAGGAGGCACACGTTATATTTGTGGCTACGACGGGAACTTGCTTCATTTGTCTAAATATTACTAATTCGGTTCACGTAATTAAATAGGTACATAGTGGTATCTGTGGGGCACACACTAGTGGAATGGTGCTAGCTAAGAAACTGTTGAGATTAGGCTAGTATTTTCCTACCATGGAATCCGACTGCTGCAACTTTTTGAAGAAATGTGAACTTTGTCAAAAGTACGGTAATCTCATACATGCACCATTACAAGATTTGTAGCCTATTGCAACACCTTGGCCTTTTTCAAAGTGGGGTTTAGATCTCATAGGGAATCTCCACCCTTCTTCATCAGATGGTCATACATAAATCATAAATGCCACCAAGTATTTCAATAAATGGGTGGAGTCTGTTCCTCTTACCTATGTCTTTGGTGTGTGTAGATATCTAAGTTTATCATGAACCATCTTATATGCCATTATGGTATCCCCTCGGCCATTGTCACTGATAATGGTAAATCTTTCAAAAACAAGATGGTAAAATTCCTATGTCAATGCTTTCATATGAAACTTAAATGGTCCACCCCCTATTACCCTCAAGGTAATGGGCAAGTGAGGCTAAAAAAAAACTCTTATGTGCATTATGGAGAAAATGGTTAGTAAAAATGGTCGTAATTGACATTTGTAGATCCATCTAGCCCTCTGGGCTTATCGAACCTCCATCCACACCCCTACCTTGGTGTGACCACATATTCACTTGTCTATGAAATTGAAGCCATCATACCTTTGGAAGTGGAGCTTCCCTCCCTGAGAATATCTCTCAGGGACTACCTTGAAAAATATGAAGACTATAGAGTTGCTCGCCTTACAGAGTTGGAACTGTTAGATGAATGGTGTATCGAGTGCTTAATCACCTTAAAGTATATCAAAATAGAGTATCCAGGAAGATATAACAAATGCATAATTCATAGGGAATTTGATGTAGGTGATCTCGTCTTGAAATAAAATTAGGAGAATACCACCAAGGATAGAGAAAAGAAAGGTAAATTTGAGGCCAATTGACTCGGTCCTTATGTGGTGACCACCAAATTTGGATCGGGGGCATATAGACTTGCCTATTTAGATGGTGAAGAGCTTCTAGAGCCCATGAACACCATCCACCTCAAGCACTTCTATGCTTAGGCATGGCTGGAATGTTGAGATAAGAAACTATTAAGTAGAAAACAAAGAACAAACAAGAAAAAAAATTTAAAATTTGAGAAAAAAAAGTGAAGAAAAAATAGGTCGTCCTCGTGTGAAAACCACACAAATGTGGCGTAGTGGGCATGTCCTTTTATGAATATCAGCATTCGGTGCTCAATGAAGGTTTCTCGTACACAATTCAGTATTGTGACAAGATGGGTAACTCTTGCTACTTGCTGAAATTCTGCAGTACCCTAGCTAGGTCTAGGGATCTGACCTCGAGCTCCCTTGTGGGGCCTGTGATCTAGTTTACTTATGCTATATCTATGTGATGGATGTGGCCTATTTTTATATTTCCACATCGCTTTGGGGAACATTCACATTTCACTTCATTGTAAACTAACATGAGGCATTTGACCCTTTGTATATTCCCACATCACGTTGGGGGCATTCCACGTTTCTTTAAAGCTTGTACATTGCTTTCAGAACATGACCTTGAAAATACAAAAACATTTAGAAAATGATACACAAAAATCTAAACATCTGGAAAATTTCCCTTCTTAGGGATGCAGCTACGTTAGTTTCACAAAGTCATCTTAGGGAAACCTAGACAACAATGATGAACACAAGCTGTGAAAACTTATCCTTCGTGATAAACTCAAAAACATTAGAAAATATGTCAATACTATCCCACAAAAACAAAGTGGTAGTTAGATTGCTTTTAGTTGTTGGTTTGTATAGTTTTGATGTACTTAGCTTGTTGTGTTGTTCATTCTTTGAATGATTCTTTTCTTACATTATATTAGATCTTGTTAGGTTTAATTGTGTGTTGCACTGTGTTCATTGTTAGGACTGTTATGCTTGTAATTAATTCTTGTATATTTCTTTGATTGCTATGTACATCTTTTGGAACTCATTTTTACTTTCTTAGAGTAAAGTGTCGATTAATATTCATTTTAGTTACATTGCATTATGTTGCATGTGTATATTTGTTTAGTTTTGTTAAATTTTTCTTGTGTGTTTGTTTAGCACATTTGTTTGTTATCACATCTATCATCTATCATTTCATCACATTTATACCATCATCTATACATCATATATAAATAAAATGCTAAGTATTACATCATGCATGTATGCTAAGCTAATCATCACATATCATATCATCAATGGGGGTAAGAGGGGTTGTGCATAATCACTAATCTATCCCCCACACCAATATCATCTAGTATCATCCCAATATGCTAGCCATGTGGAATCAAACATCTCATAAATTAAAATACATGATATCAAATACACGAGTATATCATAGCTATGAAAGAAAAAAATGTACATCTCTACATCTGAAAGTATGTTACATACATGAAAAGGAAAATATACAACATGAGCATCAATGGAATGTAATTACCATGACAATATATCAATACATGACAAGATATACAAGAAAGTGTCCATATGATACATGTATAATCAATATCTCAAGTATCAAAGTCGGTATATAGAAAATGCTCTATCTATCTACCATATAAAATGGGCGGGAATCAAATACTAAGCCTACATACAGAGGCATGGTGATACATCAAAAGTACATACATTGATCAAAATCGATCCTTCATCTAGAGGCATCCACAAAAGAATCAAAAGAATCTATACATGGGAAAAACCCACCTTCATAAGAGGCATATACAAATGAATACATACATATAGCATGGCATGAGTAGGAGACTCAACCACAACTCTCACCCTCACCGGGCTCATTGGGACCATGTCCGGGGGATGGAATAGTGGAGGTGTGATGGGCCTACCCCTAAAGAACTGCTAAATGTGGGAGGACTATATGTACCCCTCTCTTTGTGTGCACAGCTACGTGGCCGGATGTTGTACTGACCTGGCTGACCTCTGTGATCTAGAGCCTGTGTGGCTCACATCAAGCTAGGCATAGGGCGTCACTCGCTCCGCTACTAGAACTACTCGAAAGTAGGCTATCTTGTAATAAAGGGCATTTCCTGTGGCCTTGATAGTGTCACATATCAAATCATCATCTCCTATGGCTAAGGCTACCTGTAGGGTGGCATCACGCTCACCTATCAATTGATCTCTATCAACATTAGCCTACCTAGTAGCAGCGGCCTCTCGATCTCTCTTTAGCATGACGATCTACATAAATTGCTACAGGCATGGTCTCTCTCTATCAGATAGGCCTATCCCTTGGCTTGTATTCGATCATGTTGAACCATGACACTATGTAATTGGCTCTATGCTGGCCTAAGGCACCCACTAACTGAGTGCCATGCACCGCCAATGTGTAATCGACCCCGCCATATGGCCCTACCACCATCTTGTACCTAAGACATGTCCTGGTCTCTCTCAATAATCAAAACCTGAATTTGTGTCCTAGCTTAATCTCTCTCTGCGGCCACTTGAAGTTATACCACTATCGTGGCTTGTAACTGCTACTGTAGTGTAGCAAGTTATCCATCACCAACACTTGGGGCCTGAGGAGGTGGACCCTGCTGTGGTAGAACCTATTGTAAACGCACATATATGCCCACTGGAATGCCTACTGGAGGAAACGGACCAGCTAGGGCTTGGTGTACCTGTTTAGGTATAGGCCTAGGACCCTATACCTATGGCTGTGGAGCCCTACCTCTAACCCGATGCTACACATCAGGGCCACCCTCATCATCTGAATCATCATCATCAACACCATCATCATTGCTAGGTGGGCCCACTGGGGGAGGCCTCATGCTTGCCTCATATGTTACCCTCGAGAATGGTTGCTTTGTGTGGAATCATGCCATGATACGGGGTGTGTACTTTATTGCATAACCTGGATCTTAAACCTACCTCAAAGGTACCCATGCAATGGGTACCACCTGTGTAAAGCTATCCCAAGCTCTGTCATAGGCTATCTTGGGCCCTATATCAAAATACTCATGCACCATCCACGCGTACCACATGTCGAGGCCTTGGAACATATTGTGTGGTTCTAAAATATCACCTGGCACCTATCAAATTTTTAAAACTCCCACATATAGTTACAATTTGTGCCCTTGATAAAATGATCTACTCTGGCTATAGATAGCTCTTGGGCATCCTCGAGCCACTGGAAATGTTGATATGGCCTCCATACTATAGCCACATATTGTAATTCGTTGAGCTCTCAACGATAAGGATAAGGATCACCCCTGTAGGGCCAAACATTATCCCCGAATGGGACCCAACCCATGGTAGATGGCTCCTCTAGAGCCCGAACTCTCAGAGCACCTAAGGGGCACTTGATAACAATGTGATCCCAAGCCCATATCATGAGGAGCCTGGCCGGACCTACCATTTTCTGATGGTAGTAAGTGATAAGATGAAGATCCCAGTAAAGATGTGCCAGATTACACTAGCCCTAGTAATAAGTCTCTCCCTGTATCAATCCAAGTATAACTCCAAGTAGTCCAAGAGGGAATGAGGAACCGGTCTTGTCAGGGAGTAAAACTCCACTAACAAAGGCCATCATATAAACCATGACCCGATATAGAGAGAGGTTGTCAATGCAGCGTGATAATCTCACCTGTCATCCCATGACGAGGTATCGTTGGGACTCTAAACATCTATGCAATACATCCATCCAACGCTGCTCTGTCACTCATGTACTGAATGGGATGGCCAATGATGGGAATGCACATGATGTGCTAGATGTCCTCCAATGTGATGGTAATCTCCCTTATAGGTAGCTGAAAGCACTAGCTCTCATTGTGCCATCTCTCTGCTTGTATGGCTATGAGCAGGTTGTGGTTCAAAGTGATCTGGGGCATGTCAGCCACGTAGGCTAACCCTGTGACATAAAGGAGGATATCTAATATCCCCCTATCTCCATCCTTAAACTACACCTCTATCATCTCAAGATGGCCATATCTATTTCGCATCAAAAGTGTTGGTAATCTATGCAAAAAAATAAAAAACAAGTGTTAGGCACTTATCTAACTTCTAGCTATCTTTCTAAGGAAAAATGGATTCTTTGAGTCCGTTAACTTACTAATTTCCCTTTTTCTTCTAAAGTTATTTTATTTTTTCTCCTAGGAACTTTGTTATTTTATTTCTACAACTATTTTTCATTCTCTTTCAGATGCATGTGTGATGCTTTTGATGCACGTGCATCCTCCCTGACGCATACGTGCCCTAACCAATGCGTACATGCCCCCTACCCCTTTCCATTTTCTAGTGTATGCCACACAGGATGCCAACGCACCTAGTGTGATGCCTACGTGTCCCTCCCAGTGTGCACATGTGTGTGCATCCGATCCTAGTAAAAACTCAAATTTCCCCGCCGCATACGCACTTAGTTCGACGTGTGCACAAGCGCATCCCTGTTTTCCCCTTCAACGGATATGCGTGTGCGTATACATTTTTCAATGAATATGCCCACACGTATTCAATTTTTTCGACACGTACATGTGCATCCCCATATTTTCAACACATGCGCGTACATGCATTCATCTTTTCCCCACCTACCTACCCTAGAAGTGACCTAAAAAGCAATAAATGTGTAATTTAAGAGAGAAGGGATAGACTACTCACGAAGGTTCCATCCACGGGGTCTCACTAGTACTCTCAGATCCAGTCTGCTTGCCTATATCTCATTGGTAACCTCTGCATCATGCTCCAGACTCTCTCACTAACATCTTGTGGTAAAAATTTGCAAGGGCTTTGGTACAAATGAATTAATCATGATTGTTTTTACCCCCCGAGTGGGTATAATAACTCGTCGTAATGCCTTTGGGGCATGTTTTATCCGCTTGGATCATTCTAATCTTCTTCTACCCACGTGATAATTATTTTATTATTAAAATAATTATTTTTGTTTATTTTCACACGCTGGGGCACTTTGTGCTACCCTGTGGACACCTCCTCTTAACCCTGGCATTGTTTACAAACCTTATAGGCATTTTCCTCTATTTTGATTCCTCTTTTTGTCTATCTACCTCCCATCATGAACAATAATTATTTAAAATAATTATTATCACCCTGTCTTTCTTTCCATGGGGATACCCTTTTGGCTCTTTTGTGGCCTTGCCTTCCCCATTCGCCTCCATGCATAATTTTTAGAAGATATTTGATCTTTTGAATTCTTTTGACCGATCAAAAAAATTTAAAAAATTATAAAATTGATTTAGAAATATCAAAAACAGTATAAAAATTTGAAAATGAACTAAAATCGGTAACCAACTCATTTTTCAGCTGAAATCTGTGTCTTTTGCATGGCGCTCATCCCATATCCTATTGACATTTTTCACATGTTTTGAAACAATGACTTGTGAATCACCCTGATCTATAATCATTTATAAAATACCACTGCTTACTTCATCTATACTCTGGGGCACTATTAGTTGCTTGGTACTATTTCATTGTGCATGTTGCTTTTTCATCAGAATCAAGTGTCCTCAATCATTTCCATTGCATGTGCATATTTCTTGGGGCATCGTTCTTACCCTTGTCGTTATCAAAACATTTGGGACTTCAGCTTGATAACAAAATATATGTGCAACCTTCTTGAACATTGTTGGTTTAAGTGTGTGTGATTGTATTTCTTTCCCTGTTACATGAGTTTTTTTACTTCTCGTATCACATTACATGTATGTATGTTGTGTGAAGTCAGAATTTTGGCAATAGACAGTTGTTTTGTATCTTGTCTTTTCATGTCACTATACTCTTCTATTGTATGCTCACATTTTTAATAAAGACCGATGAGGAGGTCTCTAAGAAAAATGATGATTTAAGTAGTGGATACAATTGATTTTTGGATAGCTCAATATCTCTTTTCTTGTTTCTCATTCTGTCCCTTTTCTTTCTTCTATCTATGTCTCACCTTTTTCAATCATCAATCGAGTTCTTCCATCACCCCATCGACACTCGAGGGGGCATCTTTCATCCTATTAATTTTTCTTCTATCCCTTCAGAATTTTTCTTCTCTTTTATGTTTGTCTACTTTCTTCAAAGTGATATAACTTACATCACCTCAAAGAGGGGCAAATGTAGACACCCGTAGTTTAACCAATGTACTATTACAAGATTAATATTGCACTAGTTGCACTTCTCCTCGCAAACCGATGGTACACCATCGGTTCAACCTATCTAACTTTCTTCCTTCAACATCCCTTATGTCATTTTTTCTCTTGTAAACCATTTAAATAAGCTATAATAGCTTTCTTCTAACTACATTAGCTTCTTACTTTCTTCTAGTTCACTTCTGCCACCTTCTTGGCTATTATCAACCCATCCCATTAGATTGATTTGACCCTTCAAAACTCTCTCCAAACCCTAATCACCTCCTAAAGTTGTTTAATTAAGCTTAACCATGGTTTGTCACTCCCTAAACCTAATCAAAGTAAGTTTTGACTTGCTAAAAGTGCTTTTTGGAATTTAGTGTTTGTCCCACATGCACTCAAGTTTCCCATTTTCCCTTGAATGGAAAACTATATATAGGGCTAGACCACCTCTCTCATTTTCAAGAATTCCTCCTTTCCTCCTAAGCATAGATTATAGTATTTTGCATCTAGGTTCTAGATTTCATTTCTAGTTTTGATATTGAGCTATTTACTTCACTTTTGTATTGTCAATCCACTTTATAGAGTAAAAGAGAAGAACCATTAGCTCAAAAATCCTATAATGGGGAGATCTCTTTCTCTTAATCACTAAAACTGATTGCTTAGGGCTTACTAGGTTCATTATTTTAAGCTTTCAAAGAATAGTGGTAGTTTTAATTAGCTTAAATTTGAATGTTTACTTCAAAATGTATGCTAGTTAGAAGATCTTGCTCATTTCTTATCGGATGGTCCACTAATTTGTTGCTTGAAGCCTTTAGGGATTCTTTAGGAATTCTTACCCCAAATCCATGGCTCTCTAAAAATTTTCTTTGAACACATGTGTACAAATGGGAGGATTTGAAAGAAATCATTTCTCGAGAAGGGATCCCTATGGCTCATTAATTTGAGGAAGGTTCAGGTTGTTTCCATCTCATATCTTCTTCGTGGCTTATGATGGTGGTGGTTTCATTCCAATTTTCCATGGTCACGAGGCTCTCGCCACTATTTTCCTTGGATGGAAAGATGAGGGAGATGGATTTTCATGGGGAGGTTTTAGAGGCTCACATATGGAATATTTTTGGGCCTAGATTGATTCTCACAAGGAAGCCATTACTTTCATTACGGGGAAGAATATCTAGAGGATTCGACTCATTTTCACGTTAACTCGGAGGTGAATTCCTAGTTCTTGTTGTGGCTATTGTTAGTGAGGTAGAATATTGAGGAGGTTAGGGTGATAGTAATGAATTTCAGCAAACACATTCACTGAGATAACTTGGTGGAAGTGCTAGAGGAATTTGGTAAATGTTAGCCTTTGCTTGACTCGGTTCGGGATAGACAAAGAATTTGGAAGAGGCACAAAAAGTGATAACAGAGTTGTCGGCTAGGATTGTGGTCTTGATGAAATTATATGAAGAGGTATATGCTGCATGTGAAAAGGTATCTCTAAAGGGAAATGTCTTGAGAAATTGGATCTCTTAGGTCTCTCGGTGTTGGTCTTCACAGAGTCTGTGGGCATCGTCAGGCTTCATCGCAAGCTCAATTTATCCTACAAATTCCTCCTTCGTATGGATCACTGAGGGGGGACATTGTGAGGTAGGAAGGTGGTTAGTCCTTGCCTACCTACTTCTCTAGTCTAAATTTTCTTCTATGTTTCATTTTGTTCATAGGTTTTTTTTCTATTGGTCTTTGGTGTGGCATTTGAGCTTCTAGTCTTCCTGCATGCTTGCAGGTGTTTTGTTAGTTTGGTTTGAGTTTTATGGTTTATGGTATGGTCTATGTTTTACTTGGGTGGGATCCCTCTAATCCTCAAGATCTAAGATCTTGTAAAAATTGTTTAAATATTTAATAAAAAATAAATGAAAAAATAGTAGCAACCCAAAGCTATATCGTATGGTATTTATAATGACTGGTAATAATGGTGGGAGCCTAGCGACCACTAAAGTAGAGCATGATCTTTTATTTTATATTTAATTTCAAATTATTAATCTATTGAACCTAGCATCCATTATGCCCTTACTTTCGATAAGGAAAAATGTTTAGTTTTTGCTAAGCATTTTCTCCTATAAGATTCGATGTGAATTATGTGTTTCAAACAATATACTTTATGGGAACTAAGGAAGGCTTGATCGCTCTATATGGTATGTAGTGTAACTATTTTCTCCCCTAGTACCTTCCATTCAACATGATATAGTTATAATTAATTAAAAACACTAGCAATTCAAATTTGTATAGATAGTGTTTATAATGAACATAATGGTAGGAGCATCGCGGTTGCTCAACTAGGTTGTGATTTTTTATTTTACTGCAACTTCCAACAAAATAAATTATCGAAACTAGCATCCATTATGTCGTTACTTTCTATAATGAATGAAAGTAAGCATTAGTTAAAAAAATGATACGAAAGGTTGTGAATTATATGTTACAAACAATATATTTTTTGGACAATAGATATTGCTTGATCACTATTCAAGGATTTATAGTGTAGTGTTTGTTTCTACCATGGATATGAGCCAAAAACGTATAGACCATAAATGTTTGCAGCCTAAGAATATCGACACTATAAATAAGTTAACATAAGTTAAAAAAATTGGAATAAATTTCTGGAATTAGTATTTTAAATCTAAATTATAGTTAGAGTAAGAGAGAATAGACCCTTCTTGTAGTGGTACTCAAAAAACATTGTTAATAATCAAATATTTTCTCAAATAGGTTTAACGCACCGTGACCTTATAGAGAGCGATGTTTCCATGAAAACAACTATTGTGTAGAGGGCCATACTTACATTTAGGAAAATTTATATCCTTCTTGTTTGGTTTTAATACATTGCTATGGAATTTTTTTCCAAGAGTTATGCTTAAAATATCATACTTATAGTATGGCCTATGTTGATTTTTTCATTGAAGCCATTACTCGCATTGCGGGGGTGGAATATCTAACGGATGTGGCTCATTCTCATGTTAACTATGAGGTGGCTTCCTGGTTCATGTCACAACTATTGTTAGTGAGGAAGAATATTGAGGACGTCAAGGTGAGAGTGATGCATTTCATCAAACCCATGCACTGAGCTAACTTTGTGGAAGCACTAGAGGAATTTTGTAAACCTTAGCATTTTCTTGACTCAGTTTGGGACAAACAAAGCTTTGGAGGAGGCACAAAAAGAGATAGTAGAGATTTCATCTAGGATTGTGGTCTTGATGAAATTCTCTGAAGAGGTACATGTTTCCTATGTGAAAGGGCTCTCTTAACAAAAACGTATTGAGAAATTAGATCTCCTAGATCTCTCAACGTCATTCTTCACGGAGTATGTGGGAATTACGGGGCTTCATCACAAGCTCATTTTTACCTTCAATATACTCCTTTAGATGGCTCATAAAGGGGGAAATTTGGGAGGTAGGAAGGTGGTCATTCCTCACCTACATGCTTCTTTGATTAATTTTTGTGTTATGTCTTGTTTTGGTCTTAAGTTTTTTTCTAGTGGTCTCTGGTGTGGCATTTGGGCTTGTAGTCTCCTTGCATGCTTGCAGGTGTTTTTTTTTTTGGTTTGGGTTGGATGGTTTATGGTATGGTCTATGTTGTAATTCGGTGGGATCCCTCCAATCCCAAGTTCTGAGCTCCTATAAAAATTGTTTAAATATTTAATAAAAAATAGATGAAAATCCTGTAGTGACCCAAAGCTATATCATTTGGTATTTATAATGACATGCGAGTAATGGTGGGATCCTAAAGACCACTAAATTAGAGATTTATATTTTATTTTATCATTATTTTCAAATCATTAAACTCTTGAACCTAGCGTCCACTATTCCCTTACTTTCGATAAGGAAAAATTCTTATCATTTTCTAAGCATTTTCTCCTATAATATCCGATGTGAATTATTTTTTTTACAAAATATAACTTATGGGAACTACGTAAGGATTTATCCCTCTATATGGTATGGATTGAATCTATTTTCTCCCTAGGTACCTTCTAGCCAACATGATATAGTTTTAATCAATGAAAAACACTAGCAATTTAAAGTTTTACAAATCAAAGTTTACAATGAACATAATGGTAGGAGCCTCGTGGTCACTCAACTAGGTTGTGATTTATTATTTTACAAAAATTTATAATAAAATAAATTATCAAAACTAGTGCATGTCGTTACTTTTGATAATGAATGAAAGTAAGCATTAGGTAAAAAAAATTCTAATACAAAAGGTTGTGAATTATATGTTACAAACAATATATTTTATGGACAATACATATGGCTTGATCACTACTCAAGGATTTATAGTGTAGTACTTGTTTCCATCATGGATATGAGCCAAAAGTGTACAAACAGTAAATTTTTGTAGCCTAAGAAGACTGACACTATAAATAAGTTAACATGATTTTGAATAATTTGGAATAAATTTGTTCAATTAGTATTTTAAATCTAACTTCTATTCAAATTAAGAGAGAATGGACCCTTGTTGTAGTGGTACTAAAAACACACGTTAATAATCAAATCTTTTCTCAAATAGATTTAACCCACCATGACCTTGGAGAGAGCATTATTTCCATGAAAATGACTACTATGTAGAGGGTCATACTTACGTTTAGGAAAAGTGTAATGCTTCCTTTTTTGATAGATTGTTGTGGAATTTCCCACAAAGTGCTATGCTTAAAATATTGTACTTAGAGTAGTTATAGACATTTAGACATAATGAATAAAGTATGTCTGATAAACATATATTTCACATTGTCTTATATAACAAAAAAGTGATGAGATATCACTAACTCTGTTAATGTGATTTTTTTCTCAAATAATCTCCTCAAAATAACAAACATTAGATATTCTAACCACTATCCTTTAAACATGCTCATTATTATTGATACATGCATCTAATCCTCACTACTATATGACCGATATACACATAAATCACATAGTCTAGTAAAATGAAAAATCCCAAGATACTACAACCTCTCTTGAAAGACAAAAATTGCATCTTAATGTCCTCTATGATTTATCATTAAAAAGGTTTAAATGGCTTTAAATTTTTTTAGGTTGTTCATTTATATGTTGACTAGAAGTCTATATGCCACTAAAGTGTGTATTTTTAACGTTCTATCATGCCATCTTTATAATGTTATGGCTTGTTCGGTTCATATGTAATAATTTCAAAAGGTTGAAATGGTTCTATATCTTTCAATGCATCATAATTAGATTTCATAATTTTACAATAATTCTATTATTATTGATTTGATCCACTACATATGAATTACTATGACTAGTTGAATGATACATAAGATGTCCTATCAAAGCCTAGTGATTGCTAACCATTAAGTTAATTTATCTGTTATGATAGATGGTAAATAACTCTAGAAGTTTGTGTTTGCTAGGTACTATTTAAATTCCTTAATATACAATGCGAGAAAAATAATTTAAAGTTAGAAAATGACCTAATTATTGATGTATTTTACTCTACACATAGGTAAAATGTCTTCCATTGTTCGTGCTTCATTCGTAACAATTCCATTCATCGCATGTGGCATTTTTGGAAGAAAAGAGATTAGGAATGGTTTGTGGAACTTAATTCACTGAAAACTACCACGTCGATCTATGGTTTTTTTGTTATAGATGAAAATCTAGAGGAAGTTGGTATCATTCTATAGTCATAAGTTATTGATTTGGGGAAACTATGTGTCAAGGTGGAATGCTTGAATTTGAAAACAATAAGTGTCTTATTCTAGATATGGATTTAGATGTTTCTTTGTTCAAGAAACGAGAAATGCATGCCTCCATAAACAACAGACCATATTCTTGTTCAAAATATGGTTGGAATTTGGGGATTCTAATAGATTTTGACAAAACTGGATGTTCAAATGTAGAAGACATTCAAAATGGTATATTTACAGTATTTAGAAAATTGTATAGAAACAAGAAAACATCTTTGTTTGTCATTTCTTGCATATAAAAGGTTTTCTTTCACCTCCAAAACATGCCAAGTTGTTTACTATGTTGAGGCAAACATATTTGACTAAATTGGAGATAGACCCATCTAAATCAAAATTGCATGGGTTGAAAAGGAATAATAAATCAACTGGGTCTTTTGAGGCTAGTGTAATAATAGAGAAATTTGATTCTTACTACCGAGAGAATAAAAGGAGATAACAAAATGAGAGAAAAATTTCTACATTATTTGAGAAATAAGCATCTGGATAATATTGTATTGACATCCTGCAGTGAATCCAATGTAATAATTTTTTTAAAATTCTATGAATCACACTACTGCCAGTTGTCTATACTATTGGGTGAAGAGAGCAATGGAAAAAGAAAATATGATTCCCATATTGGGGAAAAATGAAAAAATGGAAAAAATATCATGAGGTGGAAGAATTTATTCCCATCGTGGCTCAGACAATATTAGACAACTATGTGATGTCATTGGAAGGAAATATACTAGCAAGGGTGAAAGTATCAGACAATTTTTCTTGTAAATGTGCATATCCATTTCATCTTCCATTAACTTTATCAACTATCCATTTGACTAATCCTTTTAATGTTGAATTTTTTATCGCTGATTTTTTCAATTTGGCCAATGATATTTCTTTTGATGTCATAATGGAGCTTTTAATCAGATACAATGTTCTTGATTGCATTATTATTGCTCTAATATCAACTAGTTATTAAAAAATGTTAAGCGACACCATACAAAGATATATGTAAAAGGTTAAAGATATTGGAGTATCGATTTTGGATGGATGCTATAGAATCTACGATAGAAATGAGATATTCAAATTTGTTTTTCTTATATACACAATATATTGTGTGCATAGCCGTGATAATAATGATGCTCATATAGAAGAGGTCACTATGGGTTGATGGAAAAACTACCACAAGAATTTGTTCTTTGTAAGTGAAATTGGCCTACAAGGAAAACTCCATCCTTTTCTTTGTGAAAGATCGTATGAGTTACGGTATGATATGTTCACTTGATGTTGTTCCATAAATTTTATAGTAATAGTGTTTTATAGAGGCAATGTATCTCTCCATGCATTGGTTGATTCCAAACTATTTGTCATTTTTATTGTTGAGACACATAGTCAATCGATGTTTCTGAAACATTACTATTCTCATATAAAGAAAGGTTTGTCTCCAAAAACAACTTCAACAAGTGATTTTGTTTAATGGCTTTTAACCTAAATATGCTACTTATACAATTATTATTTATGCAGACAACCACAAATCTATAAAATTTGATGTACAATCATTTAAATGTGACGTTATACAACCAATTAAACATGGTGATTTAATTTCAATCATTTTATAAATAATTTTAATGAGATATATCTTTATTAGATTAGGCAAAAAATAGGGATCGGGTGCCAGGGGAAAAAACAAAAGAGAGGAGTACAACCGAGAAACAAAACGGGAAAAAAAAAAAAAACCAGAAAGGGGTCCTAGAAAGATGAGTTAAATAGGCTTAACTCTTACATTATAGGATCTGGACCCCAGAGAGGACAAAAAGACCAAAAACAACAGGACACTATAGTTCACTAGCGATGCACACGAGTTCGAGAGAAAAAAAAACCCCGCAATAAGAAAAAAACCACTTTGGAGGCCCTGTGCCAGCAACATCCATCTTGGATTTTAGAACCATCCATCTCCTACTCATCCTCCGAGCTACTAATGAAAAATTTGAATCTCATCCTTTTCTTTTCCCCTTCAATCCCCTCCACTCTGTCAATCAGAACTTTAACCTAAATCTTTAGCCTCTTCATTCTGTGTTTTATCTAGACCCGATCTATAACCATCTTCTTGAAATGTTGATGATGTTTATAATGGACTCCCTTTGCCCCTCATTCATGTCCTCCATGGCTTTTAGGACCCCTTCTAAATACAACATCTTCCTGCTCCATTCTTCAAATACATTGGGGTCTCCCACACATTCATTCTTCCTCAAAGCACTAGCTTCCCCAACACCACCCTCATTTTTTTCTTTATCTTTCTCATTCCCCAGGGGATACCCATACCCGATTTCATTTTAGTAAGACACTCCACAAGAGTAATATCATCTTCCTCGGCTTTCTCCTCTAGGACCGTTGTTAAAGGATAATCTAGAACTAGCTTGCCATTCTCAACCAAAAGAAGAATCAGGCCCTCATGGAGGGGCAACTCAAATTTCTCATTCTGGAAATCCATCAGCAAATTTGAAAGAGAGGTGGCAAGAAAAAAGGGAATACTAGCCATAAACTTGTGACATAACATGTTGAGGAAGGCCATCTGATGGGTATATATTTGTCTATACTTACCCTCCAGCACAATATATTTCATAACTTAAAGGAAAACATCCTTCCAAGCCCCAGGAATGCATGAATGCACAATGCCATCCATGAATAAGTAACATTTCTCCTTGCCAATGAAAAATCAATCAATCTCGAGGTCTCTACAAGTTCTTTCCTTATAGATCTTTAACCCTTCCATCTTCATATCAGTCACCCTGGCAATATTAGACTCGAGACCTCAACCTCCACACCATGGACAGTAAAACCCCCTCTTTCCAGGAATTTCCAAATTCCTTTGACAGAGATGGGTCATGACCATGTAATTTAGCAATATAATTGCTAAATCCTCCAACTTTAAGCTTGTTCCAAAGATCCTAGTTACTCTCCTCCATGTTCTGACTAGCGGGTTCCACTCGAATCCTATCTCCACCCATCTACACGTTGCCAAAGTTTTCGTCCTAGAAAAATCTTTCCACAACCAACAAGTTGTTCACCCTATCAAAGATCGAACAAAAATAATGATTTTTGTAAAAGCTAGCATGGTACCTAGAATACTTTCCCCCACTCATTCTGCATCATTTATCCTAGCGCCTTCTATCCTTAATGATTTCATCATTAATATTAGAGGGTAATCTCTCTCCTTTACACCAAATTTTGTACTCATTACTAAGGACTCCCAAATTGGCCATCTTGTCCACACATTTATTTCCATGCCTCAAGGTATGATTGATAGATATCTTATCAAAATACTTTAGCAATTCCTTGATATCTTGAATGATGTTTTTTAACGACCAATTGATCTTACTCCTATTGAGGAGAGCATTTATAATAATTAAGGAGTCACCTTCAATCTGGATGTCCTTAAGGCCTTTTTCCTTAGCAACCAAAATACCCCATAGGAGGGCTCTAGCTTCAGCCATGTTATTAGTCTACTTTCCCAAGGGACCCACATAGATGAATAGCCAATCACCCTCACTATTCCTTAAGATACCCCCTCCCCCAGCTTGACCAAGATTCCCCTTTGAAGCCCCATCAAAATTGATCTTGATCATATTTCCCATAGGTCTAATCCAGTAAACATTCTTAC
Source organism: Taxus wallichiana var. yunnanensis (assembly GCA_018340775.1). NCBI lineage: Eukaryota > Viridiplantae > Streptophyta > Pinopsida > Cupressales > Taxaceae > Taxus > Taxus wallichiana. The sequence continues at coordinate 122,879,112 of CM031242.1, read as the reverse complement.
CAGGGCTTTTGATCTTGACCAGACTATAGGTGAACTTATCCAAGCACTTCCTGCTCCAATTTACGCAAGGATTTTTTGTTTTACCTTTAAACAGTTTGAGATTTTCCTTTATGGCAGCTAGGATTTTCCTTTTAGCCACCACAATCAGAGGTTTCTGATCTCTAAAAACACTATCATTCCTTATTTTCCACAAACCCCATAAGAGATGAGGTAGAGTAATCTTCTAGCCCAGAGCCAGATAAGGGAACCTAAAAGGGCTCTCCCATTGAGTACAACAATCCTCCATATTCGAAGGCATAATCCATTGCATGTTGAAAAGTTTCAAAATCAGTGAGAAGACACCTTTAGAGAAAGGGAAATGTTAAAAAATATGATTCACATTCTCTTCCCCTCTCCGACAAAGAGAGCACCTATTTGGGATCTGCATTCCTCTTTTTATAAGATTTTCAACCGACAAGATTCTATTTTGAACAGCCAGCCAATAAAAAATATTGATCTTAGGGATCAAGTCCTTGATCCATAACTTACCCCAATACTCTTTTTGAAAATATTTCTTGAAGTGTAAGCTATAGGCAGATTTAACAGAATAGTTTCCAGAGTCTTCCTCTTTCCAAATGATGGAATCCTCCTTAGTTTGGAAGATGGGGATGTGGAATTCCCTGAGTTTCTTATTGAGATCTTGAAATTTTTGATATCACCATCATAATTAGGAGGAGGGGCTATGGTTTCCCATTGGACCTTATCATCATAACTCTAGAAATATCTTATCCATATTTTACCATTCTCCTCATAGAATTGAGCAACCTCCTTCCATATATCCTGATCTGCTAAAGGGGAATCTTCAATCCAACTATCCCACCAAAATATGATCATGTTCCCCTTTCCAATCTCCCATAAGGATCCCTTTGAGAGGATATATTTTGATTCCAACAGAGAATTCCAGAAGAAGGATCCTCTAGGGAGATTTTCATGAAAGAAGAATGAGTCAATTCTACCTAAATTCCGTAGGTATTTCTTTTTTATTATATCAATCCATAGTCCTTCCTCTCTAGCAATTCTCTAGCCAGCTTTAGCAACCAAATCTTTGTTCATGATAGGTATACTTTTCAAACCTAGACTGCCACACATCTTTGGCCTAGTGACCTTCTCCTAGGCCACCAGAGGGAATTTAAACTTTTCCGAGGCCCCAGCCCTAGAGAAATATCTTCTAAATTTTTTCCAGAGCATCAATTATTTTGGCGGGAGTTTAAAGAGAGACATAATGTAAATGGGGACACCTTGAAGAGAGCTCATAAGGAGTTGAATCTTTCCAGCTTGTGAGAGAAGGAGACCTTTCCAGGAGGAAAGTTTCTTGTTAACTCTTTCCAACAGGGCATTCCAAATAGAGATGTCAGGCCTTTTGTAGATAAGAGGCATTCCTAAGTAAGAGTCTAGAAAACACTTGATTTTGCAACCTAGAATGTGAGCTAGCCTTAATTGGACTTGTTTATCCACATTAATAAAGTAAACAACACTTTTGAGAAAATTAACCATCTACCCCGAGACCGACTCATAGTCCTTGAGAGAAAGTTTGAAGTTGGTGGCTTCTTAGACAGAGGCCTTTCCCATCAAGAAGTTATCATCAAAAAATTGGTTGAGGTAGATTGGGGGAGACCATTAGAAATCTTGATTCCCTGAATACTCCTAGAAAGCAAATCCTGCTTACAAATTCTACACAAAGATTCAACCATTATAACATAGAGGAAAGGAGATAGGGGGTCACCTTGTCTCAAGCCTCTACCAGCTTTGAAGAAGCCCTCCAGGATGCCATTAACCAAGACTGAATAACTAGTAGTAGATATGTAGGTCATAATCATTCTAACCAGAGTATTATCAAAGCCCACTTTATTCAGGATGGCACCAAGGAAAGACCAAGTAATCCTGTCATAGGCCTTGTGCATATCTAACTTAAGGAACATAGCCGATCTATCAAAATTAACAATGGAGTGGATGGATTCCTGAATCACCATAATACTATCAGTAATCTACCTACCTGGGACAAAAGCACCTTGATTTTTAGAGATAAAATGGGAGAGAACCAATCTAATTCTGCCAGCTAAGATTTTAGTCAAGATTTTATAACTCGTGTTACAAAGATTGATTGGTCTAAAATATTTGACTTCATTGGCCCCTGTAATTTTTAGAATAAGGACCAAGAAATTATTATTAAGCTAAATTTGAGAAGCTTCCCATTATTGAAGAAATCTTGGACCATTTCAATGACTTCTTTCTTTATCAGCTCCCAAAATTTCTGGTAAAAGAAATCCTGAAAACCATCAGGCCCAGGTGACTTGTCAGGTTCCATATCAAAGACCACAAATCTGATTTCCTCCTCAGAAGGGATCCTTAAGAGCTCACGATTTTCTTCAGGGGAGATGAATTTCTGGAACAGGTTCAGGATATTGTTTTGATTCTGCTCCTCAATCCCCTGACCTTGCTGAAAAAGATCCTTGAAATAGTTTATGATGACTTGATTTATTTCCTTGCTCTCCAAAAGGATCTCACCATTCTCATTCTTAATTTCATTTATCTTGAGGAGGTTTTTCCGGGAGGTGGCTGAGAAGTGGAAGAAATTGGTATTCCTATCCCCCTCCCTAAGCCATTTCACCCTCGACTTCTGCTTCCAATAGACTTCTTCCTTAGCCAAGATGTCATGATACTCAACCAATAGATTTTGTTCCTGCTCCTTTAGAACCGATTAAGACCATCAAGATCGATAAGTTCCTCAATATTCCTTAAATCTTCAGCCACTCTACTTTTTTCCTAGAAAATATTACCAAAGACCTCTTTGTTCCACTTTTTGAGACAACCTTTGAGATGCTTTAATTTGTAACTGAGTCGGTAACTGGCCACCCCAAAGACCCTGATATTCCACCACTCTTGTATTCTATTGAAGAGGTCAGGGTGGTCTAACCAAATCTTTTCAAATCTAAAGGGTCTAGCTTTCTTGACCGGATTTAAACCTAGATTAAGGAGGATAGGGTTATGATCAGAGCCAATTCTGGGGAGAGTCTTCAGAGAGTAAAGTTGATTGATCATACAGAGATGACTTACAACAAACCTATCAAGTTTGATTTGGATAAGCTCCGTCCCAACTCTCCTATTAGCCCAGGTGAACTTAGAACCTTCCAAATCCAAATCCACCAAACCATTATTGTTAAGGAAATCAGCAAGGTCCTCCATACTCTCAGTAAAGGAAGTGATGCCCCCTTTTTTTCCCGAGAGAAAGGGGGAGTTGAAATCTCCTCCAATAATCCAGTCTTTATCTTTGAATAAATTTCTAAAATTAGAGAGATCTTGCCACAATTTTCTTCTCTCACTTACTAGATTAGGAGCATATATGTTGGAGACATACCAGGATTTCTTTGAGGTCAGATTCGTAAAACACATTGCCACATTGCCATATCACCACAAAAACCTCTATGTTTATCTAGTTAAGTTTTCCATAACATGAAATCGATTATGAATTGATTAATTTTTATTTCAAATACATTATGCTCGCATTTTGAATAGGAATAAATAGATTATGAATTTATGATTTTTATTTGAAATATATCCCGCATCAACATATCCAAAAATGTGTAAAGGAGGTGTAATCAAGCCGCAATCTCAATCACTAATTGTTAGTCATAAGCTAAAATTTTGTTTATTTCAATTGGTTGTAATTGATATGTGGCCAATGAAAATTAAATTTGTTTACTTCCCTACATGTAGTGATAAGAGTTATTTACTTATTTTTGATATGGAGGACCTTCTATATGGGATTAAAAACATACAATAGGAAGATGTCATTCAAGTTCGGTATGAAAGTTGTCAACTTATGAGGTGGCATGTCAGAATTTATAAAATTATTATCACCATACTCTGAACTGTGATTCTAGTCTGACACTCTCATTTCTGTTGATGTTAAAAACATATCAACGGGCTTCGTTAAAAAATTATGGACCTTATTGAATCCAAGACTCACTTCAGGAAAGGAACATTGCAATATAGTCAAGGGAATAACAATAAGAGACCTAGAAAATGTTTGGAGTATAAATTTATTTTCATATAGTTCAAAAAAAATACTCTGTGTATTACATGAGGTGCAAAGGGAAACCCCCTGAAATTTTTATGGTGGGTATGAAAAGAAGATGCAAATATTTTACAAAAGATAAATGGTTGATGGCTGATTTGTATAAAAATATGTCAAAAATAATGTCTCGGGAATTGAATGTGGTAGAGGGCATCGAATACTTGGAGCAAAAATTGTTAAATAACTATTTATCTTTTTAGAATGTTGTTATGATTGTAATGCTTAACATTGCGAATAATATATACATTTATATGTTATTATGAATATGTTTCGTAACTATATTCTATAATGTTGAGATTGTCAAAATATAATTTGGGAGGATTTATATTTTCACTAATTATAAGAGGATAATATGGTTGAATAACTTCTTCGTGGTGAATTATAAAAATAATTGCCCTTGAAAATTTGTAAAATAGTATTTTTTACAATGTTCATAAAATAATTATTAAAGTATACTATATATTCTTGATTTTTAAAAATATTTTTTAATATAGTTAATATATAAATAATCTATAAAAATGTCGGTCATATCTAAAATATGCAAGTCATATGCGACAATTATTTCAAAGATCTCGCAACTATTTTATGGATAAAAATGATTAAAAAAACATCTAAATGAGCGTCAAATTTAACACCATGTTGTGGTCTTTTTGCTGACCAATATGAAGGACAAGAGAAGATGTTCGGATGATATTTGAGCTAAAACTAAATTCAAGGGAACTTTTTTTGGAGCTTCAAGAATACAAACAATAAATAATGCTTAGTGGATGCTATCCCTTATAAAACATAAAATGTTAACGTACATAACATAGCATAAATTATGGCCAACTATGTGCTGTTAGCACTTATAAAACGAAACATGTTATGTACATAACAAGTCATAAATAATGGCTAGTGAATATCATCCTTTGTAATTGATCCAATATTTGATTTTCTAGATTCGATATATGGGATTTTGGAGTACATATAATTCTAATATAGCTAATTTTTATTCTAATATATGTGATTTTGGATTCCAATATATGTTATATTGGAATCTAATATGTGTGATTTTGGAATCTAATATGTGTGATTTTGGAGTGTAGATAATTCCAATATTTGACATTTTGGAATCTAAAAATAGCAATATTGGATTCTGATATTGAGTATATTTTTTAGCTACTATGATTGGAATAAGTCCCAATTTAGTGAAATAAGTGTTGAACTCATATTGATTGGAAAACTAATGAACAAGAAGGGAAAATTTTCTTAAATTTTAACTCTAAATTATGGAATGATCGAATGAGGTGGACTAGGTATCCTAGACTAAGTCAAGTGTGCATTGGCACTAGGATCTACTATTAGGCACATGTGACTACAAAAGTGGCAAGAATCTAAATTTTCTAGTATCGTAAAAATGTTGATGATAGTCATTATTAGTCTCCTATATGTCATACGATGATTGTTGAACATGTATGTAACTTGAATCAATATGTTTAACTACAAAAACTCAAACTACCTCAAATAACAAAAAAGAAAAGATGTAATATGGGGATCCAAAGTGACCCTGACGGTCACCAAAGTTGAGTGAACTTATGAGCGAGATCTGCGCACTATATCAAATAATCCATGTATTTCTTTTGTGTGTGTGTGTGTGTGTGTTTGTGTGCATGCACATGCGAGCATGTGTGTGTGTGTGTGAAATAATCATGCCCTAGGAATCCCTTGTGCAAGTGCACTTGATAGCGGGTGATAGCTAGATGTACCAATGTAAATATATGTTTTGATGGGAAAATGAACTTCCACTTCCTCTTTTTGTGTATGCAGAATATGCAATACCTTATCCCTTAAATGAGTGCTAGATGGATTCCTTTGATGATCTTAGATTCCTTTAGATACAACATTAGGTGATGATAATAGATGCTTATATATTTTTCCTTTATTTTTGTTACATATATTTGTATTTATATGATTCCCTTGGTTGAATTTCGTAATTGATAACTGGAAGGTCGACTCATAATAAAATAAGATGTCTAAAAGATAAAATAATTCTAAAAAGAGAGAGTAAGGTGGAAATAGGTTAGGGGTTCCCAAAGGTGATGAGGGTGCAAGGGCACTAGCATCCTAGCTTGATGTTGGTATTTGAAGCCATAACATATAAGGGAATGAAATACCGACTAGGTTGTAGGGTGTAAAATACCAGAAAGAAGACAAGAAACAAAACAAAGAGGCAAAAGATAGTTGTCAATTACTAGTTTTCTTGCTTTAGAATCATATGAATGCAAGTTGTAGATGATAAATCACGTACTTTAGGTACATTTATAGGTGTGGCCACCAAATTTTGGTCACACTCCCATTGGTCCCCTTTAATTAATTAACATAACACATTTAACTAATCATGACCCCTTCATCCCATATTAATATTCATCCTCACATTATTAATTAATTTAATTATTTTAATTAAGTTAATTTCATCCTCACACCTCCACCTCATCATTACACCTCACCTTGGACCCATTCCAAGGGCATTTAACTCATAGTGACCAAGTCATCACTCTTAGCACTAAGTCATCACTCCCAGTGTTGAGTCACTACTTGACCTAACTAACTAAGAATTATTCCTAAACCTAACTAGACTTATTCTAAGATCTTCCTGCCTTATCCCATGTTAACTCTACTTCCTTAAGCGGACCTAATAAGGAAATCACACCAAATCTAGGAAGATATACCTATTTTTGGTAAATATGAGTATTTCACCATAATCGCGCTTGATTTATCCTTGACCATCATTTGTCACCTAAACTACCATCGGTTCCTTTATATAGAATTTTACAACCCTTTACCCAAGTTGTTAATTTAGTTATTGGAGACTTATTACATTCAAGCATGAATCTTCAAGCCCTTCTACATCAAAGCAACAAACAAACACAACCATAGCACAAGACAAGAAATTAGTTCTCCTTCCAGAGCATTGGAATACTCATGAGAGCACACAAGTTATAATGTCATGGCACTAGACTCAAGCACCTCTTCTTTGATCAACCATCAACCATCTCAACTCATAGGATCTACAAGATACCAAGTAAGTACTATGATTTTAATCATTCATGCTTATCCCATTGTAGATCTCTTTCTTCTTTCAAGTATTTTATTTCTTCTGTTACCCGTACATCATCTTCTTCCCACTAACCCACTATTTCAACCATCCCAAGCCATTTCACCCTTCTAAACCTCCTTCTTAGTATTCCTGAGTCTTCCCATCCATATTACGACCCAAACCACACTACTCTCACTCTCTGTGTAATCACAGGGAGCCTAAAAACCCATTTTTAATAGTTCATTACCTATTGCCCCTATCGACGCGTCGGTTCTTTGACAACCATTGGTTTAGTCCCCATATTGGAATTGGTCACCAGACCGATATTGATCTCTGTGTCATTTTATATTCTCATACCAACAAGCTTACCACTCACCCAAAACCAACCAACACCTCAATCATTCATCCCTAGACCCTTACCAGACCTTTTGATAGACATGTCTGACCTAAACAAACCCTAGTTTTAACTAAATTTAGTGTTATTTTGATATCTAGCATACAATCTAGTGTATTGTGTGTATGAGGAACCTCAATCATTACATTGAAATAGAACTTATTTATTTTAGTTGTTTATTCACTTTGAATTTTTATCAAACAATTCATTGACAAAATCTCTATGAAGCACCACGCTTCCTAGTTATAGCATACCCTAGGTAGTCCATTGTCATATGCTATTTAATAATATTTTGTGGTATTTCTTTATATCTACAGTAATCCTTCCTAGATAAAAATGAGTTCTCTATAATCATCTTAGATAATTTCAATAATGCATGCATTCTACCTTCCACCTTTTCCTCACAAGTATTCCTCCTTAACCATTTACCTTCTTTATGTTTTGTCCTAGAAAGTGTAAAAATATTGGTGAAACATTTTTTCATTCTGGAGGGACCCATCTGGGGTTCTTTGCATTGTTCATTCATAGGGAAAAATCTTGTGTGCCTATTTTCATCTTGAAACATGTTCACATTAAGATTCTTCTCTTAAAATATTATTTTCTTCTAATTGTCTCAATGACACTTGTTTTTTAGGATTAAAAAGAATTGTTCTTTCTTTTCTTACATTTCACTTATTAAAAGTCATGCCCTTAACCTCTTCATAATTTTTTGTCATCGAATATAATTTGTGGATTTGGATTTTACAACTTCTGTACTTGCATTATTGAGTTTGTTACATTATAGCTCATCTAAATTATGGGAAACCTATATGTTGAAAGTCATGCCCAACTGATGGTTAAAAAATTGAACCGTAGCTCACATTTTACACACTCTCTATACCAAATCACTAGAAAAAAAAACACAGTTCTTGAACAAACATACTTCTAGGAAGAAGCTATCAACGATCACATGATCAAAGGATTGAAATTGGGCTCTAGCTGGTTTTTCTTTCCACTCATCATCTCATAGAAGGATCTCACATGCCAAAACTTACCGAAACCAGCCATAGTTGTCGGGTTTTATAAGGCACCTTTGTTAATAGAAAATTCTATCCTCCTTATAGTCGGACCCTAAATGGCATAAGCCACAACATAAAATCTATAGCTTAGGATTTAGTGTTTGTTAGCTTTTTGTCTGATTGCATTTTGAGGTGTGAGTTACATTTATTCATTCTTTATCATCCTTTTGTGCCCCTTATCATGATTGGCATATTCCATTTTTATTCTATGTGTATTAAGACTCCTCATAGCCATAATCAATCTCTGGGTTGGCCCTTTTATTTGATCTAAATCACCAAAACTTAATTTTTCCTTCTCTTCCTAGATTTCATAAGTAACTGATATTGGTCCAACGATCGCCATCGGTTACATCATCTCACCGCCATCAGTTAACTGACCAACATTGGTTTTATGCTTTTTTGGTTATTTTTACCAAAATAGTATTCTCCACCTTTATGTTATTTTTCGTGTCTTGTTCTTCCATTTTATCACACTTTTGGGTCTCTAATATCATCTTCAAAGTCCAAGTTGACCTATTTTCACCTTTCAATTCAAGATCATTGAATCTTTTATTTTTCATAGTAACCAACATTAGTCTAAGCTGACCGGTGGCGGTTACCCTCATACCGGCATCAGTTTTCCCAACCGACATTGGTCTCTGTATTTTTATTTTCCAATCAAAACAATGATCTAATCACTCATTTTAAACTATTTTTCCCCCTTAATTCTATGTTTGTGCATCATCAACAAGGATCAAAATACCCATTCTATTCTTAGTCACATGGTTTTGAATCATAAACAATCCAACACCTTTGATTTTCATGCTACCCGCCACCCACTGTCACCTAGCCCATCACCCCCTTCCATCTCATCACTTATGGACCCTAATCAAGCTCTTGTCATACCCACTAGTAATGAGGAGTTTGAGAGACACATTGATCATAACCCCGACACTCTACAGTACTATATTGCTCATTCATCTACCCATGATTCATTAAGGTAACTTATATATGGCATGCATGTGTCCATTCCTCTTACCCTCACACCCATCTCGCATCACCACTACTAACTTGGCCTTTCCCTCTTCCACCTTACCACTTGTGGTTTTTGAGCTTGACCCTACATCATCAATATATTTTGCACCTATGACATCTATCATGCCTTTGATTTCTATCTCTCCTATGATGTCAATCGTGCCTTTATCAACCGCCTGAGTGTAGGTCTATCTACACTGTCACCTCTCATATATCTATTACATCGCAATCATCATTGGTGTACACATTACATAATCCCTTCAAAAACAATGTCCTCTCCATTCCGCATTCTCTTCCTCTCGATTTCTAAGAGAGTCTTGTTATCCAATTTGCACCCCTAGGGTAAAATTGATAACATGCATTAGAATACTCAAGTCCCAGGCAAATAGATTGATTCAGGGCAAAAAATCATGTTTCTAGGGTCCCCTCAGATTTTTTCTAACTCCCCTGTCCAAGAAGAAAGGAGCAAGTTCCAAAAAGGGTGAAAAAGCTGCAAAAACAAGCTTGGGCCGGAAAAATCATGAAAATTGGCTAAGTCCTAGTCCTCGCAACAATCGGGACATTTGGGATGTCGGGGCGTGAATCGGCCGAAAGGCCACCAGGCAAAGCCGCGAGCACTGGGAAAGTTGGGATGCGTGGGACGCGGAAAGCCGGTTTGGCCGAAGGAGAAAAGAAAATTGACTAACTGTTGCATAGATAAGGTTGGGACATCTTGGCCGTGAGGACACGAAGGACGTGAACCGCTTGGATCGGCCAAACAGAGAACAAATCACCGGGACAATCGGGCGAAGTACGCGGAAAACACAAGGATCCGAAGGAGCTAAAAGCCAATCAAATTATGCCACGTCTCATCGGTGAATGAGGGACAAGGAAGCCCATTTTGGGTGGATCGGAAGTTTTTGTAACAAGTAGTTTGGAACAGATGGGCCTGTGAGGATGTGAGGGGCGTGAAAAGGCTGGCTAGCCAGCCAGACAAATCAGAAATGCCACGTGTCACAAGCGAAATGTCCAAAAGTTCAAAGGGCGAGGTTTGAAGGGTCAGCCCGAGCCAATCAGAATAAGACACGTGTCCAATGGAGCATTGATACGTGGAGCTCGGGAGGATTTGGAAAATTTGGCCAAGTTTTGGCTGAAAAGGAAAAAAGCAAAGGGCTTCCCGCACCCCTCGTCCTCCAATCAATGCATGACACGTGTCCCAAATGGCGGGAGCGCGGTGGAAAAGTGGAAAATGTTCCAAAATCACAAAAATGGCAAAAATTTCAAGGAAAACCCACGGGACAGGGAAGGAGAGAGAATTACGCATCCAATCAGCACTTGACACGTGTCATCCAGGTGGCAGAGCACGGGAAAAAGTTTCAAAATCCATTTTTGCCTGTTTTGTGCCCTAAATCTTCAGATCACCATATCTTTCGATCGAGAGCTTAGATTTGCATGTTCTTTATATCAACAGAAAGATTATGAAACTCTCTACATGATTCTGGGGTCAAAATTGAATTTTGGTGTAGTCTGGAGAGAGAAAGTTAAGAAACGGCTCTGATGCGTGTTCATGGCCAGAAGTGACATTTCAGTGACCAAATTTAACGCAGAATGGGTCGCATTCTCCTAGAATCTAGTCAAAAATGATAGGGTATGGGTTTGTAAGGTCCCCCATGCCATTTTAATGCATCTGCAGTCAAGGAGGAATGGGCTCTCACGTTTTTGTACGTTTCTATCTCCTGGGCTCGACCCATGTAATGTAAAAGCCAGTTTTGGCTCATTTTCAAAGGGGAACGTTTTTGGTAGAGAAATCTTCTTCTTTCACCTCCAGTAAGTGATTGTAGGCAAGAATCAGACCTCTTCAAAGACTGTAACAATTTTTACCTCTCTGAGGTTGTAATGCAGTGTTTTGACATTGGAAATAATAATGCAAGCCTTGTGAATGAGTTTCAGTCCTCTGTTTGTATTATTTGCTTCATTTCAGATCCTAAATTATATCTTATCAGCCTATGTATGTTTTATGTTGCAATCTCTGGTTTGTGTCTATTTTCTTGACAAAAATATTCACCACTCCTTTTGGTGCATCACCATCTTTAGTTAGTTTCAATTTTTGCATTTCTATCCCTATCTCCTTGCAATTTAGAGTAGGATTAAGATCTGAACCTCTGTAGTTGTGCAAGCATTAGATCTAATCAGAGGAGTTTGAGGAACCAGCCTCTAATCTGGAGATTCCTCTCTCAGTTTCACAAGTCCCACACTTGGAGAGAGGTTTCCATGTTGTGCAATCACACTAGATGTTGGAGTGATCAACCGAGAAGCCCGATCTCGCATCCGGGGGGTGCTTTGTGAGCTGCAACAACAATTTTGGCATGGCCGATGGGACTGAGGTCTCATATTCATTTTGCAGCAAAGTTGATGTGCATCTGCTACAGTTTTCTTTCTTGAAAAGTGCTATTATTTACATATCTCGGCAACTCTAAGGGGAAGAATCAATCTGGTTTCAAAAGACAGCCCTGAAAACTCATGAGAAGAGTCACCACAAGGTCAAGAGTTGGAGAAGAAGAAGTTTTGTTTGAATACCTGCAATTATCTCCAAGAAGAAGGCAAAGAGGAAGAAGGATTCAAAGGTCTCCATCTCCACCAAACAGAACTCTCTCAACTCCTCCACCTAGTAGGCCTTTCATTCAGTCAACAAGGGTTTTAAGACCAATTAGAATGGCACAAAACAACCCCTATGTCAACTTCATAGGCAGCAGCCCACTTGCCCTCAATGCACAACATCCAATTCCTATTGCAGCCTTGAAGAACATTCCCTACTTCACTGGAGAAAATTAGACTACTCCAGGTGATCATGTTAAAGATATTTCTAACCTTTGTGCAATCCATGAAATGCAAGTGGCTGTCAAGTTGTTGGCATCTTCATTCAAGGGTAAAGCATTGCAATGGTTTAGGAGCCTTGGAGCTGGTTCTATCACAAATTGGAATCAGCTATGTATAGCACTTCATGAGCAATTTGGAGAGAAGGGAGACAACTTGTCTCTTTTGGAGTAGCTGACAACTATCAAGAGAGCTCCCAATGAGTAGTTGACCAATTTCAACTTCAGATTTCAAAGGACTTGGGAGAGAATTTGGTGGCGAGGCTGTGCCAACAAAGTGGAAGGTGCTTTTCTCTACTATCTCAAAGCTTTAAATTTTGATATTTCTATGTTAATTTAGTCCATGGGAGGAATAACTATCCCTATGGCTTATAGCATTGCCATTAGGGCTGAAAATTGTTTGATCCAAGTGGAAAACTTGCCCCTAGACCTCCCATGCCATTGTTTCCAAGTTTAAAGAGCCCAAACACCAATCAAGCACCTAATTTGGCTCCTTCTCCCACTCTTGGAAATCATAGTTCAAATGAAGCTTCCACTTCATCTCCAAGTGTCCCAAATGAGCTTCAAGAAGTCATGAAGAAATTGCAAAACCTAGGCAATGAGCTGGTTACTCTCAAAAGGTAGCAAGCCCAAGGTTTTAGACCTTCTTATCAACCCCAAGCTCAGCCTAACAGGCAGCCATACCAACCAAAAAGGCCACCTAATCCAGCTGCAAATATGAATCAAACAAGGCCTCCTGCCAATAGACCATTTCAGCCCTACAATCCAAATGTCATATCTACCTCTAAGGCATTGGTGCCAACACAAAACAACATTGCCCAGGAGTATGATTGGTGTTTTCCATGCAATGAGCCTCATAACCAATCCATGTGCTTCAATGGTGCTTTGAATCAAGCACTAATGGTGACAACTACTAGTGTGGAGGGTGAGAGCAGTCAAGGAAATAGCCAACAACAAGAAACATTCCAACAGCAATCTGCCCCAAATGACACCGCATTAGTAAATTGGCAAGCAGAGGATTTTTGTGGCATGAACCAGGTAGTTTCTCAAGGTGTTGCAGCCAACACAAGGTCAAAAAGGAGGAATTTGGGTGAAGAACAGCCATTATCCCCAACCAATCCACAACCTTCCGTGGTTCCACAAGTGGGCTGGAAAACAAAATCCGGTTGCAAATGCATAAGGGCAGCCAAGAACAGCTCCTACACCGGTTGTTGTTGCCCACGTACAAGGAGCAAATGTGCAAACCAAGGGACAAAAAGAGATCCTTCATCACCATTCAGTATCATTGATCAGATGAAGAAGACAAACGTCAATATATCAATGTGGGAATCCCTATCTATCCTAGGCCAAAGAGATCTGCTACAAGCTACCATGAAGGATTGGTCAACTCTGAATCAGCAAGTTCGGATATAAGAGAAGGTACTTACAAATGATGCCCAGCCTAAGGGAAATCATGGAGGACAGCAAGGTAAAATGTTGAAGCCCCCTCCTTTCTATGTTTCATTGATCATTGGAAATCAGTTAGTGCACAATTGCATGAAAGACTCTGGGGCAAGTAGCTCAGTAATTCCTAAACAAATAGCTGATCAGCTAGGGCTCTAGTATGAAACCATATCCAAAGGGGTAGTGCAGCTAGATGGGATAGTAGTAGCAACAGTTGGAGTGATTAAAAACTTGAGTCTTACCTTGCATGCATGTCCAAATGTTGTTGTTTTACAAGATGTATCAGTCATAGACCTTCCACCACTCTTTTCCCTTTGTTTGTCAAGGGACTTCATATCCAAGATTGGGGGATATTTGTCTGCTGATTGGTCACACATGCTATTCAGAACGAGGTATGGAACTAAGGCTACAATCAGGTCGGAACCTATTGCAAACTTCCATATTGAGCCTTACACTCCAAGTCAGATTAATGCCAATTGCTCAACATTTGATCAAGAAGATCACCCAAGCACTGATGAGGCTGACACTAAGGTTGGAAGCATCCTAGATCTAACTCTTGATGAATGGGCAAGTAAGGTACATGCATTTGATCCTTATCAAGAAGTGGAAGAATCGAGCTAGGAGTCTATTGTATACACGAAGAGGATCATCCTATTCCTAGCATCACCAAGCTAGACCACGAGAGATGACAATGAGGTATGGTAGCTATTTTTTTGATGGATCAAGGAGTAGACAAGGTGCAAGAGGTGGAGCTATGCTTGTTTCACCTCAAGGAGTAAAGTACTATTCAACTTTTAGATTTCAGTTTGCATGCTCCAATAACACTGCTGAATATGAAGCCTTGGTGCAAGGGATGCATTGGGCAATAAAGAAGAAAATAAAGAACTTGCAAGTATTTGGTGACAGTGAATTGATTGTAAATCAGGTCAAAGGACAACATGCTGCCAAGAATGATCGACTCAAGTGCTACGAGAACAGGGTGTGGGACCTCATGGAATATTTTGAGGGTTTTGGCATCAAATCCATTCCTAGGAAAAAGAATCAAGCTGCTGACAGGCTTGTAGTAGTAGGGGAAGCCTTTGACATTGTGGAAAGCATTCAACAAGACAAGGTATAGCCAAACATCCATGTGATTGTGAGGCCTTCAGTGCCGGATAACAATGTCAGTTGGCAAGTGTTTGAAAATGACCAGCAAATCATCCATTTCTTGCAAGAAGAAGTTGAGTTCTCAGCCAAGAATCAAGAAAAGTTGGAACAACAGTATGGTGACCAAGTAGTACAGCTGAGAACTAACAAGCTGCCCAAAGGACTTATCACTTTAGATTCCATTTTTAACCCCAACGATCAGTTTAGAAAGGAGAAAGCAAAAATTCAGGTCAAGAGAGAGGATTCAGTATCCATCTTGGTAGAAGAGAACAAAACGTTACAAATTGGGAGGATGACAACTGAACAAGAAAGGTATGAATTCATACAGCTGTGTCAAGAGTTCCCTAACGTGTTTGCTTGGAGCTATGAAGACTTGAAGGGTTTTAATCCCAACTTAGCTCAGTACACCATTGAATTGGATCCAAATACTAAGCCTGTCAGGTAGAAACAAATACCAGTCAATCCACACATGGGGCCTCTCATGAGGAAAGAATTGGACAAGCTAATTGAGTCAAGGATCATATTCCCAATCAAGCATTCTAGTTGGGTTGCCAACTTAGTTCCAGTCAGAAAGAAGAGTGGAGAGATCAGATTGTGTGTTGACTTCAGAGACTTGAATAGAGCCTCTCTCAAGGACCATTACCCACTCCCTTCCATGGAGCAAATATTGCAAGTTGTAGCTGGTTCAGAAAGGTTCTCATTGCTTGATGGCTACTCAGGCTACAATCAGATTATGGTGAAGGAAGAGGACCAGTTCAAGACAACCTTCACAACCAAATGGGGAACTTTTGCATATAGGAAAATGCCATTTGGGCTATCCAACGCTGGTGCTACCTTCCAAAGGGCAATGGACATGGCATTCAAAGGTTTGATTAACAATGTGGTGCTGATTTACCTTGATGATATCACTATTTTTTCAAAAATGTAGTAGACCACCTCTCTCATTTGAGACAAGTCTTCACGAGGTGTAGGAGATTTGGAGTGTCTTTGAATCCTAAGAAGTGCATCTTTCTTGCACATGAAGGAAAGCTCCTTGGCCATATTGTCTCCAAAGAAGGATTAACAATTGATCCAGAGAGGGTTGAAGCCATAAGAGCACTACCATTGCCAAGCCACAAGAAAGCCCTTCAAAGTTTCTTGGGAAGGATAAACTTTGTTCGGAGGTTTGTCCCAGATTTTGCAGCCCTTATCAAGCCCATCACCAAAATTTTAAAGAAGAGCATGGCTTTCAAGTGGACAGCAGAAGGCAAGGAGAGTTTTGAAGCAATCAAAGAATCCATCTCTCAAGCACCAACTCTCATCAACCCGGACTTCTCCAAGGATTTCATCCTCTATGCATTTGGAGGTAATGATACTATTTCTGCCATTTTGGTGCAGCAGAACAAGGATAATAATGAGCAGCCAATTGCCTTCTTTAGCCAGAGCCTAGATGACTATGAGGTGAGGTACTCTTTTATTGAGAAGCATGTACTTGCAGTAATCAGAAGCTTGAAGAAATTCAAGCATTTAGTCTCAAACAACAAGGTCCAGTTGCTGGTCTCACATGCTGGGGTTAAGGACTTCCTCCTCAACAAGGATTTGAATGAGAAAAGGGCAGGTTGGATCACCCGTGTCATGGAGTATGACATTGATATCAAGATCACCAAGCTAGTAAGAGGGAAAGGATTGTGTGAGCAGCTGGTTTTGGGGAAGCAAAGAGAAGTATGCAATGAAGAAGAGGTTGTTTTGACAGTCCAGGACAGCCATAAGCCAAGTGGCAATCAAGAAGAAGACAATTCCACCCCCACTCCTTGCTAGACCCAAGGCATTATACACTTCCTAGGCACAGGCCTATGCCCTCTAAAGATGAACAAGACCCAAAGGAGACACTTCAGATTACAGGTTGTTCCGTATGCCATTGTTGATGGAGTGTTGTTGAGATGCATTAGCACAAATCAGATTCAAAGAGTGTTGGAAGAGTTTCATGGTGGACCAGCTGGTGGTCATTTTGCACCAAGAGTGACAGCTCTAAAAATCATGAAGGCTGGTTATTATTGGCCTAAGATCTTCAGTGATTGCTATGCATGGATCAAGAGGTGTAAGAATTGTGCATTCTTCACAGGAAAGGAGAGACTTGCTGCCCTTCCATTACATCCAATCTCAGTTGACCAGCCATTCATGCAATGGGGTTTGGACTTCATTGGAATCATTAATTCCAATTCAAGCCAAGGGCACAAATGGATTTTGACAGCCACAGACTACTTCACCAAATGGACAGAAGCAGTAGCACTCAAAGAAGCAAATGAGTCTAGCATCTTAGACTTTTATGAGGGGATAAAAACTAGATTTGGTGTACCCGCTACAATAATATCTGATAATGCATTGGCATTCATTGGATCTAAGGTGACTGAGTGGGCTGTCAAGAATGGTATTTACCTAAGCACTTCATCAAACTATTACCCTCAAGGTAATGGCCAGGCCGAGTCCACAAACAAGAACTTGTTGAGGATCATTAGGAGGACTCTTGATGAGAATCAGAGGTCTTGGCATACCAAACTGAAATCAGCCTTATGGGCTAATAGGATAACTCCCAAAAGATCCACAGGTAACTCTCCATTCAGACTTGTCTATGGAAGAGAGGCAATCTTTCCCATGTCACTGGAGTTGCCAACATTGGAACTCATGAAGCAGCTGGAGTTGCTAGAATTTGAGCCCATGGAGGTGAGGTATGCAGAGTTGATGGAGCTGCAAGAGATCAGAAATCAGGCATCCCAAGCAATGGAGAAGGATCAAGCTTTGATCAAGAAGACCTTTGATAAGAAGGCCAAGGATAGATCTTTTCAAGTTGGAGATCTAGTGTTGAAATGGGATGTGGATAGAGCAAAACCGGGAAGGCATTCAAAATTTGATGCCATTTGGAGTGGCCCATACATGGTCACGAAGTGTAAGAACAACAATGCTTTCCAATTGGCCTCATTGGATGGTGAAGAACTACAGATTCTAGTCAATGGAATCTATCTCAAGCGTTGCTTCTAGAGGTAAATTCACTACTTTGTAAATATTAGATTAGATTTTCATTCCTCCAAGTGCTTATGCACATTGTTTTGCTGTAGGTTAGTTTTATTTTCGCTAAGTGCTTTAGCACAACTTGATGTCCATGGAGATGTTTTGCAATCCTTACTTCCATTAGGTGATATCCCATCTTCCTCCTTACACATTCTAAGTCAGTTGGGGTTCTAAACTGAATATTTGATAACTCCATGCCCAATGGACTACTTCAGGCAACTGGTATCTTCTACCTAGCAGGCAGGTAACCCCACTGAGTCACCAAATTGTTATCCAATTTGCACCCCTCGGGTAAAATTGATAACATGCATTAGAATACTCAAGTCCCAGGAAAATAGATTGATTCAGGGCAAGAAATCATGTTTCTAGGGTCCCCTGCATTTTTTCTAACTCCCCTGTCAAAGAAGAAAGGAGCAAGTTCCAAAAAAGAGTGAAAAATCTGCAAAAAAAAACAAGCTCGGGCCAGAAAAAATCATGAAAATTGGCTAAGTCCTAGTCCTCACAACAGTCGCGACCTTTCAGACATCGGGGCTCGAATCGGCCGAAAGGCACTAAAGCGGTTTGTGAGCACCTTTGGGAAAGTTGGGACGCGTGGGACGTAGAAAGCCAGTTCGGCCAAAAGAGAAAAGAAAATCAACTAATTGTTGCACAGATAAGGTTGGGACATCTGGGCCGTGAGGACGTGAAGGAAGCGAACCACCCGGATCGGCCGAAATAGAGAACAGAGCACTGGGACAGTCGGGCCAGAAGTACGTGGTAGACGCAAGGAGCCGAAGGAGACGAAAGCCAATCAAATTATGACACATGTCATCGGCCGAATGAGGGACAAGGAATCCCATTTTGGGCGGATCAGAAGTTTTTCTAACAAGTAGTTTGGAACAGCCAGGCTGTGAGGACGTGAGGGGCGTGAAAAGCCAGCTGGCCCACGGACGAATCAGGAAACGCCACGTGTCACAAGTAGAAACGTCCAAAAGTTCAAAGGGCGAGGTTTGAAGGGTCAGCCCGAGCCAATCAGAATAGGACACATGTCCAATGGAGTAGGGATGCGTGGAGCTCAGGGAGGATTTGGAAAATTTGGCCAAGTTTTGGCCGAAAAGCAAAAAAGCAAAGGTCTTCCCCGCGCCCCTGTCCTCCAATCAAAGCATGACACGTGTCCCAAATGGCGGGGGCGCGGGGGAAAAGTGGAAAATGTTCCAAAATCAAAAAAAAGGGAAAAATTTCAAGGAAAACCCATGGGACAGGGAAGGAGAGAGAATTACGCATCCAATCAGCGCTTGACACGTGTCATCCAGGTGGCAGAGCACG
The DNA here is from genome assembly GCA_018340775.1 of Taxus wallichiana var. yunnanensis. Lineage (NCBI taxonomy): Eukaryota > Viridiplantae > Streptophyta > Pinopsida > Cupressales > Taxaceae > Taxus > Taxus wallichiana. The sequence goes on along the minus strand of CM031242.1, from coordinate 122,859,665 downwards.
GGAAAAAATTTCAAAATCCATTTTTGCCTGTTTTGTGCCCTAAATCTTCAGATCGCCATATCTTTCGATCCAGAGCTCAGATTTGCACGTTCTTTATATCAACGGAAAGCTTATGAAATTATCTACATGATTCTATGGTCAATCTTGAATTTTGGTGTAGTCTGGAGAGAGAAAGTTAAGAAATGGATTTGATGACGCATGTTCATGGCCAGAAGTGACATTTTAGTGACCAAATTTAACGTAGAATGGGTCGCATTCTCCTGCAATCCAGTCAAAAATGATGGGGTATGGGTTTGTAAGGTCCCCCATGCCGTTTTAATGCATCTTTAGTCAAGGAGGAATGGGCTCTCATATTTTTGTACGTTTCTGTCTCCTGGGCTTGACCCATGCAATGTAAAAGCCAGTTTTGGCTTATTTTTAAAGGAGAACATTTTTGGTAGAAATCTTCTTCTTTCACCTCTAGTAAGTGATTGTAGGCAAGAATCAGACCTCTTCAAAGATCAGAATAATTTTTACCTCTCGAGGTTGTAATGCGAGTTTTGACATTGGAAATAATAATGCAAGCCTTGTGAATGAGTTTGATTCCTCTGTTTGTATTATTTTCTTCATTTCAAATCCTAAATTATATCTTATCACCTCCGTATGTTTTATGTTGCAATCTACGGTTTGTGTCTATTTGCACGACAAAAATATTCACCACTCCTTTTGGTGCATCACCATCTTTAGTTAGTTTCAATTTTTGCATTTCTATCCCTATCTCCTTGTTATTTAGAGTAGGATTAAGATCGAACCTCTATAGTTGTGCAAGCATTAGATCTAATCGAGGAGTTTGAGAAACCAGCCTCCAATCTGGAGATTCCTCTCTTAGTTTCACAAGTCCCACACTTGGAGAGAGGTTTCCATGTTGTGTAATCACACCTTTGGATCTTTGGAGTGATCAACCTAGAAGCCCGATATACATCCAGGGGGTGTTGTGAGCCTGCAGCAACAAGTCTTTACATCCAATCCACTTATCTACACTTATCACCAACAACCCCTTATTTCATATCTTGCTTATTTAAGATACTTTCCATCTACATATATTCCATCCTATATTCCTTCATCACAATTTTTTTACTTGGCAACACCACATACTGGGATGCTACCCACTTCATACCCACCTCATCTACCCCCTTATACTATAGGTGGTGCCCAGTCATCACAACATACTAATGATCTTATAAAAATGATGATGGATAATATGAAAGCATTAGAAGCATATGTCTCTAGCTCATGTAACTCTCTTACATATGATGAGATTTGCAATGAGCCCATTCACTTGTCCATTCCAATTCATCCATACCCTACCCATTGGGAAATGCCTAAATTTAACTTGTTTAATAGAAAAGAAGACCCACAACAACACTTGTGGTATTTTAAACATGTGTGTTATCTCATCACTCATGATGACACTTTTCTCTTGCGAACATTCCCAATGTCCTTGACACGACAAAATTTAGATTGGTATAGTTATCTACCCATGTATTCAATGTATTTTTATTTAATAAGGTAGCTCAAGATTTTCTAGACCACTTTCCTATCAACATTGTTAAGTTCTCCATGGCTGACTTATATGTGACACACCAATATGAAGATGAATCTATCACATATTTTTTTCACTCATTGGCGTGAGCTCGATCAAGTAACTCACATTCTAACTTCCTTAGAATAAGTTAATAGAGTCATTCACAAGAGCTTGTGCTAGACACATATCTCCAACTCTCTAAGTTCAAACCTTCCACATGTTTGAAGAGGCGTTCACCATGGACAAAAAACTTGAAATTCATGTTATTGAAGAGAACAAGATACAATTATGTAATAACAACATTGTGTTTAAACCAAATGATACCTCTTCCTCTTCCAAGCCACAAAATAATTATTCTAAAGAAAATTTATCTACCAACACAGTCATTTTGAAAGTTGTCCCATCTCATCCATCCATCCAATCAAATCCTTCTAATATTTCTCCTGCTCGGGATTTTTAGTTCAAGCGGGAGCAATGAAAATATACTCCCATAGGAGAACCCTACTCTTTACTTTTAGAAAAAATTCTAAAATCCGAATTAGTCACTCTTCCACTCATGAAACCACATACTAGTTTTGACCCCTCTTTTCATGTGTCTAGATGGTACAAAGAAAATTATTACTACAACTATGATCGCGTTAGAGGTCACAACGAAGGTAATTGTATAAATTTCAAAAACATCATCTAAGAAATGTTAGATAATGGAGATCTCATCTTCGATAATTCTAATACACTAGCTAATAAGAACCTTCACATTTTCAAGAAGTTGTTCCCGAATCACACCATGTCGTCTGACCAAACCGGTGAAACCTTGACTAGTGACAATAACATTCGCAAGGTTCATGTTATTTTTGACATCATACTAGCTCTTCTTGCTCAATTTTATCCTACTCAATCTATCGAGGAGATTCTACCACGAGATCCTTCATCCACGGAGGGACTTGATTCATTTGGTCCTTTACCCACAAAGGATTCTCCCTTATCTTCTCCTTCACCCATGGATGAGTCCACCATATTTGTCGATATAGTTTCGCCACTCACCTCTCAACCTCGACAAACAACCTAGAGTACAAATGCTTTTACCCTTTGGATAGTCATGCTTACCTTCTTCTTCACCAAAAGATGAACTTATCTCATCCAATTTTCCATTTCCCTTACCCACAAGGGATACATTAACAACGTCCCTTCCTACTAGTGAAAATTCTCCATAATATTTTAAGGATCTTTTTGATTTTCTCTCATCTGTTATATCCATAAATTTTGAATTCAACCATTTCCTTGTTTGAAAAACATTTTTATAAGGATTACTATTAAATCAACATCATCCCCTACATTGGTGTCATTCTCACATTTTCAGTCCATTTGGATTATGTTGACAATTTCATGCTTTGGTGACGTCTTCGACTACCTATCTCGAACTTCAATGTGGATGTTATCTACCGATACTTCCAAAATCTATCCAAAGTTGTTTCAAACAACCAAACCCACCATGCCCATGCCAGCTATAGTGGCCCCTTATTCATCATCCTCAACCACACCTAAACCTTTATAATCAACCAAAGTTTTTCCTATGCCTAAAACCTTACCTACACCTATACCTTCCTCCACGTCCAAACCCATTACCACATTAGGAGTCATGCCAACATCAAGTCTAGTCCATCCTCCTCTGTCATACTAGATTTACCCACGTCGTCATAATTCGTCACAAAGACTATTACCCCACCTAAGAGGAACACCAACACCACCCACTACCCCTCGATCACCTTCACCACTTTCATCTATCCTAGGTCCCCACCCATCAACTTTGGCCATGTAGCCTCCTACCCGAGAGTAAACCAAAACACAAACAACCCACCTTGTCATGATCCTCTGTTACACGCAAATTACCTACATAGCTTATGCCTTCAACATCACCTACATTCTTTCTACCTCTTATACCTACACCAATTCTAGTATCCTCATAATTACCCATATCATTCCGTCCCCTCAACCAGTACCTTCCACATTTCCTATTACCATTACCTTCACCACACCTCTATTATTGCCTTGGCTAACCCATCCCTTTCCACCATCTACCTTCCCTTCTACATCATGCACTTATTCTTCACATTTACAAAATAAGTTGCAACTAAATCCTAAGACCCCACTACACTGCCAAATAGGTAGTTAAACCTACACCACCTTCAACAACTAGTTCACCTACTACATATTTACCCAAGAAGGTGCAATCCAAACCTAAAACCATATTCTCTACCAAACAAGTGTTCAAACTAACTCAACCTTTGATTCCACCTCTAGTTACACCTCTCCCAATAAATTCACATACACTTCCATCTAGACCCACACTTACTTCATATTGTGATCCATTGGCAGGATCTTACACCATCATCTTAGCTAAACTTTTGGAAACCTCTGTCATCACATTACCACCGCTTAGACATTACGACCCACTCAAACCTAAACTAGAAGGGTTTGATGATACCAAAATTTGTGCTTACCATCGTGTTCCAAGGCATGATGTTGAAAAATGTAAGGCTCTTAAGATTAATCTTCTCCAAATATGTCCTCTTGAAGAAAATTTTTATGATGATGATCATTTAGATGAGGACCCTATTCCACCTACACTTATAACAACACATCCTCATCCCATACCTATTCAGCAACCTTCATCTCCCCCTCCACAACCATTTTATCCTCCTCTAACATTTGAGATCAATATGGTCTGCATAAGAGATCTAGCCAAAAATCCACCAAAATTCCAATGTGTTGGATTGTTGTCACAAAACTAGTATATGCCCTCACCATATATTTTCCCAACCTATCGCTACACCTATCACAACTCACTTTCTCCTTTACCACAAATCAATATGGTTCAAATTGCCACTCAATCCCAGAAGAAAAAAGGAAATGACAAAACAACTAGCTCATCTCATTACTCTTTTAAACAATATTCCATCTCGTACCTACACCTAAATTCACCATCTATGGACTGCATACCCTATTTTTGATGGGGTTTCCCATCATACAATGCTTAAAAAATTACACCAACCTCCTCTCAATTTTTTTGTACGATCTCATCTAGACCTCTAAGTCTCATCATCAAGCCCCGATTGAGGTCCTACAATCTATTGAGGTCTTACATATTGACCCTATGCTTGTTGCATCCATTATCACTCCTCACCATTTCACCAATCTCACCACTTTATACCCTTCCTCTGCTTCTGCTACCACTCATCAAATAGCCGCTCTCAATTTCTATGACGACGAGATTAAATCTCTCCAATCGGATTATCTAGACCCCACCCTATTTATTTCTATCTACATTGATAATATACGTGTTTGACACATTATGATCGACGGAGGTGCTAATATTAACATCATTTCATCCCATGCATACAACTAAATGCACATCCATGCTAATTATATACATAATAAACCAATTATGATGCATTCATTTAATGATGCCATTACTTCAACCCTCGATACCATCATTATCCACATTTGTGTAGGCCCCCATACCATTCCTCAATTATTCTATGTCTTAGACGGGGAATTCTAGTACAACATGCTTCATGGCTGACCTTGGATATACGTTGTTGGTTGTGTTCCTTTAATCTTGCACCATTGTTTAAAATTTTAGCATGAAGGGAAAAACTATAGCATTCCAGCCAACACTTCACCTTTCAAGAACTATAACATGTTGTATCAACCCAATGATGTCCTTATACTAGTTAAGGCATCTACCACTACCTCATCCACCACTTTTGTCACTACATCTTCCACAACTAACTCCTTTATTCCAACTTCTTTCGCACCTGACCCATCCTCCAACCCATCTACTCCTCAAACATCGAATTCTTCTTCTTCCCATATATCTAATGATTCATCCATTCCTGCTACCCACATACCCATTACATGATCCCTTAGAAGGTGTTTTTCAATGCATCACTCTGGGGGAGTACCATATTTACAACATTGACACATTCCTTAATCCTCAAGATTATGGTAATATTCACCAACATCCCCACTATCATCACCACATAGGTGAGGTTTTTCTATATGGTCATCCCTACCATTGAACCAACTTAATGTATGTGGGACTTAATGCTTCTAACTACTCACCGAGCCACCTTCCCAAACTCGACCATTTTCCTCTAACCTTCAATCTTTCACCAACCACTCATTTTCCCACACCTTCCTCTATCATTGTTCTTAGAATGGATTTAGCTTTGGTTTCTATGAACAAGGCTGCCTTATTATTATTCCTTTCACCACTTGTAAGCATAAAGACTACGGTGGTATTATATTTTCAAAACCACCTTGTAAGAATGCTCGAGTCAAACTCATTGAGGATGATAAACATTCACCACCCCATTCACTTCATTCACCACCTAAACCTACAGAGTCTATGGATCCAAAATCCATTCCTCCTAAAAAAAATTCATGAATACCATTTCCTTAGGACCTTTGACTTATCGGTGTGATGGCAAGGCTCCTTATTCTCTGTCCTTCTTGTACCTCGACATGATCGATGATGGTACACCTTATATTAATGTTGTTCAATGTAAGAACTATGAGTCTATTCTCACCTACCTTGCTGTGTAAGATTCTTATATTCACTTTGGTTGTTACCTTCTAAGACACAAACCATGTTGAATTAATCAACCATTGAAATCAACATTCACAGTCAAGCATGACCCACACATTTTAAAAATAGGCCAATCTTTAAATGTCGCTGAACATGACGCTTTCAATTTTTTTCCTCGGGATCATAGCAATGCTTTAGATTTTTCCTATGCTGATATGTTTGGTATTGACCCAAAAATTGTGGTCAGCAATATCATAACCATTCCCGATTCCAAACCCGTGAAACTGAAGCTGCAAAAAATACATCCTTACATTTCCCTTCTTGTCAAAGAAGAAATCCGGTGCCTTTTTTGGTTCCTTTATCCTACCCATTCATTACCCCCAATAGATCTCTAACATTGTTCTGTCACAAAAGTGACAAGGGAACTCTGCATTTGCATGGATTTCCATGACCTTAACTTAGCTTGTCCCAAAGACAAATTTCCTTTACCTAGTATTAACTAACTAGTTAATCTCATCGTTGGCCATGAGATGTTATTAATCATGGATGGTTTCTCGAGTTATAACCAAATATTAATTGCGATGGAATCTTAACACAAAACCTTCTTCATAACTCCATGGGGACCTTCTACAATCATGTCATGTCATTTATCCTTGAAAATGGTTGTGCTACATATAAACATGTGATGACTTATATCTTTCATGACATCATGTATAACATATTGGAATATTACATCAACGACCATCTTTCCAAATCTAATCATTAGGATAAAGACCTTGACATCCTTAAGGTTGTACTTGATTGTCTCATCCAATACTACATTTTCCTTTAACCTAAGAAGTGTGTATTCACTATTTCTCTCTGGAAATATCCTTGGTTTTATCATTTCTTTATGTGGAATTGAATTTCATCCCTGCTAAAATAAAGGCAATTCTTGAGATGCCTCCACCTACTAACCTTTTTCAAATATGTATTTTTCAAGGAAATTTTCCATCTATTCATCACTTTATTTCTCATCATTCCGACCACTGTCATCCATTTCAGCATCTTGTCAAAAAGGATGTCTCCTTCAAATGGGATGATGAATGCCACAAATCCTTCAATGCCTTTAAGAAATATCTCCTCCAACCACATGTTATCATTCCATGTAAGGATGACTAACCATTCTACCTTTGCATTTCTTCTAGTAATCATTCCCGAGTTCCATGTTCACTCATTGTGACGAGTAACATAGGGAGAAAACAATTTATTATATAATTAATACACTTTTATACTACAAAACTAGATATACTCATGCCGAAAAAATCTTCCTAGCCTTAGTTTTGTTGCAACTAAACTTTTCCATCACCTACTCAACCAAAAAACATTCATTGTCACCAATATTGGCCCCTTATATTACATGTATGCTAATCCCTACCAACATCAATGTGTTGCATGTTGGATCATGCTTCTTACATACTTAGATCTTGAATTCATCCATAAAAAAATTATTAAAGGAAAAACCATTTCTTACTAAATCGCAGATGCACCTCTGTCTGGAAACTTTCTAATTTTGAAATCCTTGGTGAATCCATGGCTACCTTCTCCCTGGATGATACCACTTACCAGATGACCTTATTCTTTAATGGTTCCAAATTTTAGCATAGGCATGGTGCAGGAGTCATCCTCATTCCCCTTAATGGTGATCCTATGAAATTATCTTTCAAACTAAATTTTTATTGTATTAACAATCTCTCCAAATATGAAGCACTTGTGTTAGGTCTTCAAATTGGCATAACCTTAGATTTTAAATCAATTAATATTTTTTTGTGACTCTCAATTGTTTATGAACCAAGTTAATGGTATATACCAGTTTCAGAAAGAGATACTTCAAAATTATAAACATCATTTTGACATGCTTTTGACTACCTTTGACTATTATGAACTTAAAACCACCCTGCTCAACTAATAAATTTGTGGACACCATGGCCTCTGTCTTGCTTCTCAAATTCCCGCTTCACTATCTCGACTCAAAAATATTTGTCACAAAGATAAAAGTTACAAATACCTTATTATCTATTATAAGACGTTAACCTTGTAGGAAACATTGAAACCGACCCACACGACCTTTGGTGTAAATAATTTCGTAACTACCTTTCCCTTTCATTTCTACCTCCAGATCTTACTCACAATGGAAAATGGGCCTTTCTCAAAAGTGTATCTTTTTATTTCATCATGAGAGGTCTCCTCTATAAACGTGACTTTGAGAGTATCCTATTATGATGCTTTACGGGTTCTAAATTTCCATACACCATCGGGAAGTTTACAACATGATTTGTGGGGGTCACTTTAGTGGCTTAGCTGCGTTAAGTGCATCCTTCACCTTGGATATTAATGGACAACCCTAAACCGCAATTTTGTGACTATTTCAATGTTGTGTGAAGTTTCGGAAACATGCTAATCTTAATCACACCCCTATTCACGCTTTATAGGTCACATGAGACCTTTGTCTTTTCTCTCAATGGGGTTTGGATCTTGTCGGAGAGATCAACCCTCATTATTCCCAATGTCATCAATGGATTATTACCACTACTGAATATTACACTAAATGGGTAGAATCTGTACCTATTATTTCTACAAAATCTAAGAAAATATATGAATTCATCAACCATCACATCATTTGTCACTTTGGTGTTCCTCATCGCCTCATCATCGATAATGGAAAAAGTTCAAAAACAAAACCCTATGAAAACTCGTGATGATACCTATGACATTCAACTCATATTTTCTTCACCTTATTATCCTTAAACAAATGTCCAAGTGGAATCGAGTAATAAAACCCAAAATAAAATTCTTATGAAGGTGGTTGATGATATTGGTAAGGATTGGCACATGCACATTCCTTTTGCCTTATGGTTTTATCATACTAGAATTCACACGTAAAACATTGCCACACCTTTCTATTTGGTCTACATTATAGGGGATATATTGCCTCTCGAATTCCAAATTCATCTCTTAGTATCTCACCCAAATATATGCTTAGCGATGATGATTTTTACCATGACCATTTGGCACAACTTAAGCTATTAGATGAACTTCATCTAAATTCTCTCGATCACCTTCAAATATACCAAAAATATATCAAACGTGCCTATGATAAACATTTCCAAGAACAAACCTTCAAGGTCAATGACCTTTTCCTCAAGGAAAATCAACATCTAACAAATGAAGAGAAAAGTAAACAGGAAAGTTTACTCCTAATTCGCTTGGTCCCTATATCATTACTCATGCCTATGGATCGGGTGTTTATCATTTATCTTCACTTAAAGGTAAAACCAAACGTGAGCCCTCAATGCCTTGCATCTTTGATAATTCTATTGTTGAATCAAGTATTATATAACCTTCTTTCTATTAAATTTTCATCCCTTGAGAAACCTTCACCTTGTAGTTACCTATTTTAAGGATCAATGACTAAATAAGAATCATGTGATTACCCATCACCTTTCAGCCTTATCTTCAATATGAGTACCATGGCTCTACTCATGGCATGTTTCTCATGAATACTTTTCATCCTTTTCAGGATGGAATCCCATGGTCATTCATCACTCAAAACACCTCTTATAGTTACCCTTTGTGTGATATGGTTTTTCCTTCATAAAGGAAGCCTATACTCCTCTATAGTATTTTCCATGACCTAAAAGTCCAAAGACATTCAAAAGTAATATATGGGATTTTCAAATTCAACTGTTTGAGTTAAACTTATAGTAAATAGATGAATCCCTCAAAAAGGAAATCTATGTATCTATCTTTCTACTATAAATAGATTGCTCCCTCACAGGACATCTATACAAAGCTAGCCGTATTTTACATAATTTAACTAAAAGAAGAGTATTTCTATAAAAATAAAAATATTCCAAAGCTTCCTAGATCAATCATCTTCATGAAGACCTCAAGGAGATATTATATTCATCCCACATATACTTCCCACATCGATCAGTCTATAAAACAAAAGAAACAAGAAAAAGATAAAAATTTCATCATGGACTTGCCTATTTTGGTCTTGGGTATCTTCCAGAAGAAGCATGTTGTCTCACACCAAGGTTACGCTAAAAGAAACCCCTTTCACATCATCGTATTTCCTTTCTAATCTTCTACCTACTTAAGGGACATTCTACAAATGTGACATTTCATGATCATGTGACTTTATTCACCTTTCGAATAGTCAATAATGCAACGCCTTTAGGGTCTTATGTTCCTTAGCCAATATTTGGTATGATAGACTCATAATGGTTCTTAGCAATTAGGAAAAAAATTGTATCCTCTTACTATTCACCCCCTTTCTTACTTATTGATTTTGCTACACAGACCGTAACTTTGACACCTACATTCTAGGAATTCCTCTCCCACCTAAACTCAACCATTCCTAAATGACCTAAAATCAACCATGCCTAAATGAGCTCGATTCAATCATGACTAAAACCCCACTGACCCATTAATCTACATAATCATATTCTTCCCTAGCTTATGGGAGAACTACATCAACCTCGAGGCCCCTTTTTACCAGGATATGTAGGCACCAATCTAAGGGCATGGGGCCCTTGGAGGTTAGCTCGGCCCCTTTTAAACCTATCTAATTTTTCCCTTTTACATTCAAATTCTACCCTATTTAGTTTCCATTTACACAAAACTTGGAAATTAATATATCATAAAAACATACATACCTACCATTTTATTACCATAACCATACTCTAATTAAATCATTTTATATTTCCATGATATTAATTGCTTGTAAATGTAAAAACAACATGCATACAATACATTATTTCCATAAGATCAAGTAACTTGGAAATTACCTAGACTCCACCATGCCTATACCTAACCAAAGCATGCATATGACTAACTCCACCATGCATATACCGACTCCACCATGACTATATCTACAAAACCATACCTATACCTAACTCCATCATGTCTATAATACCTCGACTCAATCATGCCTAATTCATGTTGTTCATATGGTATACAATAATATTGGAATTTAAAAATACTACATCATCCATCCAATAATAATCATCAACTATATGGATAGGAATGTCTCGTGTATCAATACATATATACACAAGGATAAATAATCGAATGTCTCATAAAATATCATATACACTCTCACAAAATATTCAGCACATAGGTCGGTATTTATAACAAAAAAATCATCATACAATGATCAAATGTCATGATCAATTAACCCCACCTAATACCCTCCTATCCACTCTCACCCATCTGCTCCTATCCCTTAGCTAGACCCGGTCCGTGAGAGTTAGTACTCTCACCTTGACCATGTCTCTAGGGTTAATGATCCCCTATGCTACCTGAGCTATGGGTCATGGACCTGGTCCTCTCACTATCTTCTTATTGGGATTTGTGCATAGAATATGAGGGAAATTCAATACCTACAATGTTTATATGGTCATGGTAATAAGAGTCCTACTTCGTGGAATCCTTAAACCTTGACACAAATATAGTCGGGTTGGTGTCATTGGCCTAAATGTCACATGTGAATTATGTCATACCTATAGAGGACCCTATCCTATTATCAGTCCCTATCCATCTGGACCCTATCTTAGTGCCTATGTTGGTAATCGTGTAGCTACCTAGGCATGTAAGGTCATAGCTTGTACTTCCACAACTACCAATTGTCCCTATAAATAAGTAACATGTGCATGTAGCATTGCTACCTATGTACCATCCTCCAAGATCTTTTACATGTACTTGTACATGTTCCCGGGAAGAACTTGATCCTAACCATTTAATGTAGTCATATGTCCTTTTAAAGTAACTAGATGTGCTTATGTCATTGTCAATCGAACTCCCACTTTGGTCACTATACTTGTAGGGAATCCTCTAAACCATCATTGTGGCTAAGTCTGGTTGACTGGTCATGGTGGTAGTACCTGTAATTCCACTTCCAACCACTTCCTATATTCCAAGGTGGTCCTTGCATCATCCAATCGAGTATCCACAAGTACCTCCTCCTATCTTATGGGGTCGTGGTTTGGGGTGGGGACAAAGGTCTCTCCACGTCATCCATGTGGTACTATGGGAAGGGTGGTGACACATCCTAATGTAATCCAAATTGACATCGGGATTTGTTGATCAAGATCATCTCATGATCATTGGGATGTTTTCCTTGTCTCCACCGCACTAATTATAACTCATGTAGATACTGATCCATCCATCTAAAAGCTTGAAAAATGACATAGGGTTATCTATGTCCATTGCATACAGCCCTCTAGCTCCCGCATATAGTATAATACATCATGAGTTGCCTCCTCTATTCTAGGATGACCACCTACACCACCCAACTCTTGTAACTGAAACATATCTCATAATACTCCCATCATTCCTATGGGAAACTAACCACCATCTAAATCGGAGTGAATAGCACCCCACCGCCACCATCATCAACAATACTAATGGCGTCTCCTATGGGTTTTTAGTATACAAAGATGCACAAACAAAACTAGTGGTGTGCTCGTCGGGTGACTCACCATATCCCCAAATACCTCAATAATCACCTTGTTGGCTCCATCTCCCGATATCGAATATAATGGCTCACCAAAAATATGAGGGAACATCAATACCTACAATACCGAGTGTGGGTCATGGACTTGGTCCTCTCAATATCTTCTTATTGGGCTCTGTGCATAGAATATGAGGAAACATCAATACCTACAATGTCTATATGGTCATGGTAATAGCAGTCCTACTTCAGGAATCCTTAAACCTTGCCACAAATATAGTCTACGGGTTGGTGTCATTGGCCTAAATGTCACATGTGAATTATGTCATACCAATAGAGGACCCTATCCTACGAGACCCTATCTCAGTGCCTATGTTGGTAACTGTGTAGCTACCTAGGCATGTAAGGTCGTAACTTTTACATGCACATGACTACCAATTGTCCTCGTAAACAAGTAACATGTGCATGTAGCATTGCTACTGTGTACCATCCCTCTACAAGATCTTTTACATGTACTTTTACATGTTCCCTGGGAAGCAATCACTAACCATTTAATGTAGTCGATGTCCTTTTAAAGTAACTAGATGTGCTTATGTCATTGTCAACTGAACTCCCAATTTGGTCACCTATACTTGTAGGGAATCCCTCTAAACCATCATTGTGGCTAAGTCTGGTTGACCTGGTCATGGTGGTAGTACTGTAATTCCACTTCCAACCATTTCCTATATTCCATGGTGGTCCTTGCATCATCCAATCGAGTATCCACAAGTACCTCCTCCTATCTTATGGGGTCTATGGTTTGGGGTGGAGACAAAGGTCTCTCCACATCATCCATGTGGTACTATGGGAAGGGTGGTGACACATCCTACTGTAATCCAAATTGACATCAGGATTTTTGATCAAGATCATCTCATGATCATTGGGATGTTTTCCTTGTCTCCACTAAACTAATTATAACTCATGTAGATAATGATCCATCCATCTAAAAGCTTGAAAAATGACATAGGGTTATCTATGTCCATTGACATCTGAGCCCTCTAGCTCCCCCATATAGTATAATACATCATGAGTTGCCTCCTCTATTCTAGGATGACCACCTACACCACCTAACTCTTGAACTGGATCATATCTCATAATACTCCCATCATTCCTATGGGAAACTAACCACCATCTAAATCGGGAGTGAATAGCACCCCACCGCCACCATCATCAACAATACTAATGGCGTCTCCTATGGGTTTTTAGTATACAAAGATGCATAAACAAAACTAGTGGTGTGCTCTGTCGGGTGACTCACCATATCCCCAAATACCTCAACAAACACCTTGTTGGCTCCATCTCCCGATATCGAATATAATGGCTCACCAAAAATATGAGGGAACATCAATACCTACAATACCTAAGCTGTGGGTCATGGACTTGGTCCTCTCAATATCTTCTTATTGGGGCTCAGTGCATAGAATATGAGGAAACATCAATACCTACAATGTTTATATGGTCATGGTAATAGCAGTCCTACTTCAGGAATCCTTAAACCTTGCAACAAATATAGTCTGGGTTGGTGTCATTGGCCTAAATGTCACATGTGAATTATGTCATACCAATAGAGGACCCTTTCCTACTATCGGTCCCTATCCTACGAGACCCTATCTCAAGGTGCCATGTTGGTAATCGTGTAGCTACCTAGGCATGTAAGGTCGTAACTTTTACTTGCACACTACCAATTGTCCTCTGTAAACAAGTAACATGTGCATGTAGTCACACTACTGTGTACCATCCCCTACAAGATCTTTTACATGTTCCTAGGAAGCGTCACTAACCATTTAATGTAGTGAGATGTCCTTTTAAAGTAACTAGATGTGCTTATGTCATTGTCAATGAACTCCCAATTTGGTCACCTATACTTGTAGGGAATCCCTCTAAACCATCATTGTGGCTAAGTCTGGTTGACTGGTCATGGTGGTAGTACTGTAATTCCACTTCCAACCACTTCCTATATTCCATGGTGGTCCTTACATCATCCAATCGAGTATCCACAAGTACCTCCTCCTATCTTATGGGGTCTGTGGTTTGGGGTAGAGACAAAGGTCTCTCCACATCATCCATGTGGTACTATGGGAAGGGTGGTGACACATCCTATTGTAATCCAAATTGACATCGGGATTTGTTGATCAAGATCATCTCATGATCATTGGGATGTTTTCCTTGTCTCCACCGCACTAATTGTAACTCATGTAGATACTGATCCATCCATCTAAAAGCTTGAAAAATGACATAGGGTTATCTATGTCCATTGCATACTGAGCCCTCTAGCTCCCGCATATAGTATAATACATCATGAGTTGCCTCCTCTATTCTAGGATGACCACCTACGGCCAACCAACTCTTGTAACTGGATCATATCTCATAATACTCCCATCATCCCTATGGGAAACTAACCACCATCTAATTCGGGGAGTGAATAGCACCCCATTGCCACCATCATCAACAATACTAATGGCGTCTCCTATTGGTTTGTAGTATACAAAGATGAATAAACAGAACTAGTGGTGTGCTCTGTCAAGTGACTCACCATATCCCCAAATACCTCAATAATCACCTTGTTGGCTCCATCTCCTAATATCGAATATAATGGCTCACCAAAAATATGAGGGAACATCAATACCTACAATACCGAGTTATGGGTCATTGACTTGGTCCTCTCAATATCTTCTTATTGGGCTCTGTGCATAGAATATGAAGGAACATCAATACCTACAATGTTTATATGGTCATGTTCATAGCAGTCCTACTTGGGGAATCCTTAAACCTTGCCACAAATATAGTCCGGGTTGGTGTCATTGGCCTAAATGTCACATGTGAATTATGTCATACCAATAGAGGACCCTATCCTACTATCGGTCCCTATCCTACGAGACCCTATCTCAAGGTTTATGTTGGTAATCGTGTAGCTACCTAGGCATGTAAGGTCGTAACTTTTACTTACATGACTACCAATTGTCCTCGTAAACAAGTAACATGCATGTAGTAGCATTGCTACATGTGTACCATCCTCGAAGATCTTTTACATGTATTTTTACATGTTCTGGGAAGCGATTAGCTAACCATTTAATGTAGTCGATGTCCTTTTAAAGTAACTAGATGTGCTTATGTCATTGTCACAATGAACTCCCAATTTGGTCACCTATACTTGTAGGGAATCCTCTAAACCATCATTGTGGCTAAGTCTAGTTAACTGGTCATGGTGGTACTACTGTAATTCCACTTCCCACCACTTCCTATATTCCATGGTGGTCCTTGCATCATCCAATCGAGTATCGAAAAGTACCTCCTCCTATCTTATGGGGTCTCGTGGTTTGGGGTGGTGATAAAGGTATCTCCACGTCATCCATGTGGTACTATGGGAAGGGTGGTGACACATCCTCACCGTAATCCAAATTGACATCGGGATTTGTTGATCAAGATCATCTCATGATCATTGCGATGTTTTCCTTGTCTCCACCGCACTAATTGTAACTCATGTAGCTACTGATCCATCCATCTAAAATCTTGAAAAATGACATAGGGTTATCTATGTCCATTGCATACAGGCCCTCTAGCTCCCGTATATAGTATAATACATCATGAGCTGCCTCCTCTATTCTAGGATGACCACCTATGGCCACCCAACTCTTGTAACCTAGATCATATCTCATAATACTCCCATCATCCCTATGGGAAACTAACCACCATCTAAATCGGGAGTGAATAGCACCCCACTGCCACCATCATCAACAATACTAATGGCGTCTCCTATGGGTGTGTAGTATACAAAGATGCACAAACAAAACTGGTGGTGTGCTCTGTTAGGTGACTCACCATATCCCCAAATACCTCAATAATCACCTTGATGGCTCCATCTCTTGATATCGAATATAATGGCTCACCAAAAATAGGCAACCACAAAATCTTGTATACGTCCTCCAATGTGATGGTTTTCTTGTCAATGGATAGATGAAATGTGTTGGTCAGTGCATCCCATCTATCGATGAGCATAACCATGAGACTTTGATCCCATTGGATTCATCTGTAGCACACAATTCCCACCAATCCAACATCTCACATATGTTTCCACTCATCCTCAGTAATGTTGGGACACATCTACCTTAATAACTGTGGGACATGGTCCTGCATCGTCAACTAAAGTCATGTCTGCATCCATACCACTCAACAATGTAGAAGACTAAAATAATTTCCCCATTTCTTGACAACCTAATTACCCCACCTATCTATTTCCTAACTACTTCCCTAGCTTATCATTTTTTCTAATTTAGCTTACCAAGTTCCCATACCCATTCAATCACTGTGACCCAATCTTCCTCTATTACCCGCCTATGTTTACCTATATTTACCCTCACCCACATTGTTCTCTCCCTCATCCCTCTGTGTTTCCCTTATTCACTACCTATCTACCCTCCAATTTAGTTTTTTTAACCCTATTTTGGACTTCTCAACTTAACCTATTAAGACTAGGTCACTTTTCACGTTGGACCGATGTCATCACATTGACCAATACCGGTCACCTTGAACCAACGTCATTCAACTATTTTCCCACCGATGCTAACATGATAGACCAACATTATCTCGCAACTTGACCAACACCAGTCTCTAGTTTGGCTTCAAATTTGAGTCCCCACGCCCAATTTTCATAAAACTTAATACTACTTTCTACCCCGAAGACTACCCTCAATACTACTTTCTAACCCTAGGCATGTTGGCCTTTCATCATGGCACCGGGTGCTCACCTAAGGCATGCATGGGCGATGAGCCCCTCCATTATGTGAGTATTGTGAGAATTTTTTTCCATTAGTAGAGGATGAATTGTAGAATGAGAAGTATATTTGCTTAGTTAAAAGAAAAGTGGAAGGGGCATCTTGCGATCCACACATCAATGCATTATAGGAACTTAATAATAATGTAATAAGAAAAATAAACCATATCTTAGCCATGGTAGTCATATAACACAAATTTTCACACCCTTAAGCATGATATACAGAATGACCCCATATATATTCATTTATAACAATTCGATAGCCACATTACACTCAAAAGAGGTCATCACAGGACCATAAATGTTAAATGACAGAGGACCAAATCCTACACATCTTCCGTTGCATGAGATCCTAGCTATACCATCTCATTTAAACCTTGTACTAATATTAGTGCCATATATAGGCTCATGAAATCCCTCATAACCCTTCGCACTAAGTGCTTTAGACCTTAGCATTACTCCAACACTCTTTACTAAGCATCTTACTATCTATACATTCTCTCATCGATCACCGATTGATGTCTTCTCATTCATCTAATCTCATCTCTTCCTCACTCCCAAGTATCTCTTTTTATAGGATCAACACCCACCTACATGCTTTCTCTTGAACAAAATGCATGCAAAGTGTTGATTTGGTCCTCCAATACTGAATTCTTATCCCTTTAAAAACTATACACTCTCTATAATGATGTATCCTTGGAATATTCCCTATGTGGAATATCCTTCTCTTGACCTCCAAGGTTCTAGGTTTGCATCTTATCCACTCATCACACCTAGTCAGGTCCTCACATTTTTCCTCAAGTGTCATTAGAATGCCAAATATGGATAAGTCCTTTGAACCCATGTTATTCCTTCTGTGTGTGCCCTGTTTTCACCCAAACCCTTCTTAAACCCCTTTTTCCTACGTGCTTTTCCCTGAGTGCCCTTCTTCTTACTAGTTTTGTATGCACACACCTTTTGGTACTTAGCTAATATTTCAAATCCCAACATCACCCCACACTAAAAGTGTTCTCCATCCTTGGAAACATCCTATGCCTTCAAAGAATAAATAATAGAGGGACATAAACAACTAAATAAAGAATGAAAGAATAAAAGAATGGAACAATCTACTACTATTGTAGGAGGACCTGGAAACTCCTTCCTCACTATTGCCTCAATCTTTTGCTAAGAATTCACCTCACTCTTCACCTCCCGAAGTAGGTCGCCCACTATAGCGCTCACCTCCTCAAAATAAATTATTTTCCCTTAGGATTAAGTATATCTACAATTCCTTCTAACTTATTTATAAGGTCTTCCAACATGTCGATTCCGCGAGTGACCCGGGATATAACTCCTTAAGTTGATTCTTAATTTAACCCTGCAAGGTTTCGATTTCTTCCATCTTCTTTTCAACCTCAGCTAGGATTTTATCCTGCTCTGTCTTGTTTTCCTTATTCTTTTCTTGAAACTCCCTTAGATCCACCTCATGCGTAACAAATAGTGTGCTTCCTAATTTGTCTCTATTAGCACAGTTGTCATACACATCCTCAACTATTCGTGTGGTAGTTTTTATAGCAGTAAGGAGCTCAGAATACTAGATAAATG
This sequence comes from Taxus wallichiana var. yunnanensis, assembly GCA_018340775.1. Lineage (NCBI taxonomy): Eukaryota > Viridiplantae > Streptophyta > Pinopsida > Cupressales > Taxaceae > Taxus > Taxus wallichiana. The sequence goes on along the minus strand of CM031242.1, from coordinate 122,840,623 downwards.
TATCCCAAATATCATGTATTTCTTCCTCCTTCTAGCATGCCAATGCCTCTTCTGTTGACTCCAATGTTAGTGGATGCCTTTCCATGGAGAGGATGCGGGTCGGTATTCCAAGCATTGCATGGTCGACTCATATTTTTTCTCATGTGGGGCCAAGTCTGGGTGCTTAAAGATTACGATGTTTGTAATCATCTCTATTTTCTTATAAATCTCACTTAACTTTTCCTTCTCCTCCCTTAATTTGTGCCTTAATTATGTGTTGATCAGATCCTCCTACTTTAATTCCTTGTTCTTCTCAATGATTTATTCATTTTTCTTTTCAAGTTCTTCTTCCAAGTACCCTTACCTTGTTATTCCTCCCGAAGAGTCTTGCCTCAAACTTCACCGATACCATGTTGATCACGTTACAAACTTGTTCATCCGATAGTTTCTAAACATTCACTATAGGGTTTACTCCTTGGTATCTCGATATGTTCATTAGTTCTTCTCAATTGAATTTGAACTTGGGCTCATAAACATGGGACTCAAAAGCCCAAGATAACATCTTCCATGTGCATGGGTATGCACCCTCTTCTTCAAATGAAGACCATGCAAGGATTTGGTTTGTAGGTATGGTTCTTTGGAAACACACGTGCAATACCTTATTTGGATCATTGATATAAGCAATTCCTTACTTCGGTGTCACTACCATATCCTTTCATCTAGTGTGTTCTACCTTTGGGAAGCTTACCTCAAAGCTAGGATCCCCACCCATACTTCCATATTCCTTTTCTACATTTTCTCTTCACTCCGTATCCTTGAGAACTTCTTCGGCGCTAGGCTCCACATCTTGTCCCACCAAGTAATTTTTTATTCCTGCTACCTCCCTTTATGTTGCATCTTCTATCTGCTCCTTGGTCAGGCTTGGAGTCCTCTAATCCTTTGTGTTGACTTCCTCACTTTCTCCCTTGCCATGAGCGCCTCCTTTATCCTCATCCTTCTCTTCATTTCCCTCCTCCTATGATTCATTAACATCATACACAAGATGGCCCCGAGCCTCAACACTTTCATCATCATCCTTGTCACCCTTTATGACCTCTATGCTCTCTGTTTATTCAGATTCCTCCCTTTCTACTACTTTTTACTTCTTCCTAACTAGTGATTTCAGTATAGGATATTATTATTTTTCTTCCTTTATAGGTGACTCCTCTCTTTCTAGAAAATATTCCTTTTCGTGGGGATTCTCTTACTCTAGTGCCTCCTCCTCGTGTGTCTTCTGTTTCTATTCTATGGGGGACTTCTTCCTATGTGAATAGGTGCTTGGTTTTTACTTGAATCTTGCGCACTTGTAGATTGCATTGTTTGCATACTTGGTGTATTTTTCTCGGGTGGCTCCTCTGTCTCCCTCTTCCTTGGCGCAATCATCATGGGATACATACTTCTCCACATAGGCACACTTATTTGGATGTATCAAAGTCATGAGTAGCTCACGGTAATCCCGCTCTACCATGATGAGCTCAAATATTAACTTCTTTTCCTCCTTGAATCTATTTACCTCATCTTGGAAGAATTGTGCATTAAATCAAAATGAAAACTTACACCACGGACCCTTGGTGCCATTTGCTAGAGTAAATCGCCAATGTAAAAATGTTGGTATACGGGAATTCAACTTCACCTTGTGGTGAAATAGGTAATCTGCTCAAGTATCCTCCATTCTTTCTCGAATGTGTCACACATATTCTTATACCATTTTTATTGGCGCACCTTATAGGTGGTCATCATGGTGTCACAATTATACTTCTAAAATATTTTGGAAGGTGACGGGTGCTCATCTAGGTAGTCCCATACAATTTTTTTGGCCCATCGGGCATTCCAATTTTTAAAATACAATGGTAAGGAAGACATTACCAAACATGATCTTCTCCCCATCGCACGTGGTAATGATGATTTCTTCCTCTATGAATGTTGATAGGTTATAGATGGTTCCCTTTGAAATCTTCCAGAAAATTTTCAACCATGCCTTGTTGATCTACATCCATCTCTCCTATCTATTTAGTTTTGTAACCAAGCACATGGCCATCCTCATTATAGGGTCAGAAATCGCAGAGATGTTGAAATACCATGATCCCTTCTTGTAGTCATAGTCCTCAAAAATCTTCTTGATGGCCTCCTTTTTGTCTAGGTCATCATCAAATGAATCTCCCTCATAGGTAAGACTAGTAAACTTAGAGATAATTTGGGGAGTTATCCACATCCGACGTCCATCGAAGTAGAAATCATCTTCATATATGCATGACATTAACCACTGGTACATTCATTCAGGTTTTCCAAAATAGGGAAACTCATAGAGTTGCAACAACTTGGCCTTTTCCATCTTCACATTCACTTCATCATTGTAAATAGGCATTCCATCTAGTGCCCTTTTTTCTATAGGGAGAACCAATTCCAATGCCATCTCATTCTTTGTGGTGCTCATCTAATCATTTTACTCACTCATAAACATTTTTCTTCCATGAGACACCCATTCTTTTCCAAGAAATACACCATATACGTATTACATCTCCGCGTAAAATTCTTTGTTAAAGATGGTGGAAAAAACTTGTTTCCCTTTTCCCTTGCCCTTCTTTGGTGAAATGGTGGTTACTTTTCTTGGTGTCATTTCCTTGTCAGTTACTCAAAATACTTTCTCACGATCACGGATCTTCTAAGTTCTACGCCTCTAATCTTGTGTGAAAAATCCGCTCAATCATGTGCCCTAGATGTGGAACCCTAACCTGGAAAAACCCTTCCTTCCACAAGATGACATATTCACTTGCGGGTTTCTAAAACTCCTACAACCCTCTCCCTCACGCCCGTGTACTATTTTTCCACCCTTGTTTTCTGATAAACCTAGCTATGCAATCATATCTTCACAACCATCTTTCATATAGCTTATCTAAAGGATGCACTCATTTTTAAGAGCTCTTTGATATCACAAATACAAGGTAACAATAATGTACCCTTACCTTCTACTTATAGTTTTTTATTCTTTTCCACACTAAATACAATGCCACAAACCAATGTACCTTTGCAATAAAAGTATATTTTTCTTCTAAAGCAAACCTTTAGCACTTTTTTCCCTCCATGCCCAATCCTGTGCAAAAAACCCCTACAACCTTCTGGCGTAGAAAAATCCTTACTGACTGAAGATCCTTTCGCAAGTTCTTATAGTACCAATGGCACTTCTTTTGTCCTTACCCTGATTGTTGACATTGCCTACCTCATGTTTTTCATGGGCTTCTCATATTTGTACATGGTCTTTCAAACTCCTTCCACCAAACTCCTTATGTCCAAATTATCTACATGTACTCTTCTATACTACGTGTTATTGATCCTTCAATATGGGCCATCAAAACACATCTTCCACTACCAGCCTTCCAAAGTACTTGTCACATCACTCCACCCCACAAAAAAATAGATTCATGCTCCTTTATGCATAGAATTTTTTTGATAATAATAAGTGGATACCAGCACATAATTCTCACACAACAAATGAAAAGGGAAGAATTAAAAAGAAGGGAAACACAAATAAAGGAAATGCACTAAGGGAAATCCTAGGCTTAATGGATATACTACCTTATTTATGATTACATATAATCCTTATTTATAGTATGGCTTCAACCTACTTCCATTGAATTAACCTTGTAACCACATCCCATCTAGTGCTTGTAATTGGCATGTGCCTCAATCAAGGATGTACGAGATGATATATGACCCTAACATATGTGCTTTCAGTTTCCCAAGATGGCGCAAAAATTTAGAATCATAAAGTAAGACCATCTTCCCAACCTCTAATTGTTTGTTTTTGATGTGGCGATCATGCCATGATTTTTTCCATGCCTTTTCAATATTCTCGAATCCACCTAGCAAGTGATCACATTTCATCTAACTGCAATAACTTCTTCATGAACTCATGTAGTGCTTTTTCATCATCTAATCCTAATGCACATGCCATATGTAGGGACAGTGACATAAAATCTACTGGTAAAATAAATTTTGGGCCAAACACCTATTGGAATGGCCTTGTTCAATATCTTGTAGGTATTATTATATGCCCATATTACTATTAAGACTTTTTCATCCTAATCTTGTCTTCCCACATCACAATTTTTTATTATCGTGTGACTCAAGATCTTTTTATATGCCTCAACGGTTTCATTATCTTAGGGGTGATACAGGTGGTCTTTTGATGGGCCACCATGAACTATGCTAATAAAATCCTAACCTGTCTCATTCAAAAAGTGTGTTCCTCTATCACTTCGTGCTTAAAGGGAACCTATGCCTATTGAGTATATTTTCCCACATGAACCTAGCTGGTTTATTTGTTGTGAAAACATTTTTAGGTGTTTCCTCTACCCATCTTATTAAGTAGTCAATGTAAGTGATGATATAGCGCAAACTAGTGCTTCACACGGAAGGTGAAATTAGTCCTAAAAATAAATGGCCCACTTCTCAAATGGTTCTACACTAGCTATTGGTCTCAAGGGCATGACATCCCTTCTTGGTTTGTTAAGGTGCTAGTAATGGTCACATGCCTTCCAAAACTTTATACAATCCTGGTAGATGCTTTCCCACCAAATCCCTTTTAGTAGAATCTTGTATGCAGATGCATTCCCTACATAGTGTCCTCCTACAATCCCATAGTATGTCTCCTCTATGATTGCAATGTGGTCTTGTTCTAACACACATTGGTGCAAAAAATCATTGTGGCCTATCTTATATAAGTCTCCACTAATTAACATGTAGGGTGCGACGGGTATGGCTAAATGCTTTCTTTCTATAGTCTTCATTCCCTCTAGCGTTGCACCTATTTTGAGAAACACAATAATATCTTCCAAATCAGAGGGTGCACACCGCAACCTAAATATTTATGCATATGGGATTGTATCCTCAATGCTTTTTGTGTCCTCCCCTAAGTCAATCCTTGATAAATGGTTTGGCCTTAAGTTACTCTTTCTGGTTTTAGAACAATCAGTAAACTCAAACTCTTAGAAAAACAAGACCCATCGACATATGTGCCATTGTAAAACATGCTTGTTCACAAAGTACTTCAATGTCATGTGGTCCATATAGAATATGAAAGTTTTTTCCAATAGATATTTCCTAAATTTGTATAGCTAGTAGATCATTGATAGTTTTTCATGCTTAGTATTAGTATAGTTCTACCCTCTTTGGTGTTAAATTTATACTAGAAAAACATATGGGGTGGTCAACAATCACTTATTTAGGTTGTGATAATACTTCCCAATTGTCATTCTGAAGCATCAACATGTATATACAATGGCTTATCCCAAGAGGGAAAGTGTAATATGAGTAAAATGATAAGATTATTCTTCAATTGATCAAACGCCATCTATTGTTCCTCTCCCAAATGGAATGTACATCTGTACTTCAACAATTCCTCTAGTGGAGTGGAGATTTTTGCATACCCTTTAAAAATTTCTGGTAGTACCCCATATACGCAAGGAATCCGCGCATTGCACTTTGGGCCGGTAGGCTCCCCAATCCCAAAATAATAGTAACTTTAGTAGGGTCAAACAATAAACCTTCCTTACATATGATATGCCCAACATGGTTCCAAAAGGATTAAGGAAGAGACATTTCTTGATGTTGAGGGATATGCAAAATTTTTGGCATCTCTCGAACATCAAGCGCAAATTGTCACTATGGTCTTTCACTAGTCCATAAACTTTCCAGTCATAAAGGTAGAACTAAAGTAACTTATGGATAAAATCTTGAAATGCACGGACCACTATGCATAAAAACACAATAGGAACATTATTTATTTTAAATGACATGACTGTGTAGGAAAAAATTCCCCATTTGGTCATGAAAATTATATTTTCTTGGTCTTCCTTTATGATTCTAACTTGATGATACCTTGAGAATCCATCCGTGAAGGAATAGATCTCATGCCCACTACTCCTAGAATTTCCTTGGTAAAAGGGGTTGGGAAAGGATCGAGTTACACATACTACATTTAAATACCTGTAATAAAGAAATATCCTTATCCTCCCATCCTTTTTAATGCTAGTAACCATTGGGCTTATCCATTCTGATTCGTCCACAACTTTAATGATGCCTTATGCAATCATTTTTTCTATCTCCTCCTTGACCAGAAGTGAAAATTTGTGCTCATTCAAGTAAGGTATCTTCCAAATTAGGCGCACTCCTTCCTTTATCTTTATCTGCATCTCTCCTAAATAGTGTTGACCTCCCTTAAGCTCATGGTACCTATGTGGAAACAAATCCGCAACTCACGCAATAGATCAATGATCTTTGAAACCTCCTTTTCTGACCAAAATTCCTCAATGGTAGCCTCCTTAGGTTTTGTTTCTGAGCATACTTTAACCTTATTTTTTTTGAGAGGTTCATGGTAGGTGTGTGCTTTCTCATCAGCACTATATATTACTTCATGCGTACCCATATTATGGTTAACATCCAAGTTCTCCACTTCCTCATCATCTATCACATACACTATCTTTCCCTTATTTTTCTCCATACATACACACTCAAGTTGTATCTCATCTAATTCTTCCTCATCGAGTGCTCTTCTAAGCCGATCACCCAAGTAATTTCACTATTCTATCCTCTATCATGACATTGTCGCCCATAGTTAGTCTCTTAACAACCTGTAACACCTCGTTCACCAAGGGCTTAGCACTTTTATATTCAAAATTTTGAATCAAGTCATTTTTAAAATCCCACTAGTCCCCTATCTCGAAAGTGTAACTCGAATGAGCGTACTTATGTGGAAAATAACCTTGTAGAGTGGAATAAAACTTGTCAACCTAGAGGGAAGGAGGTAAAGCATATGTGCCTTCCATCCAAATCCTCTCACACTCCTGGACATGATATGAGGTGGGTTCTTTCCCATCATAGACATAAAGTTTAGTTGACACGTTACACTTGAAAAATATAATAGAGAACACAATCCTCACCTCATGCCACCCTAGAAGATTGTCTCGATGCACCATCCACAAACATGTTTCAGTTCCATGAAAAGTGTAAAAATCACAATCCTTCATTCAATTTCACATCTCCATTGGGATTCCATAGTTTGCAAGAAAATGTTAGGGTTTCCATCCCCAATGTAGCTTGCAGTAATCGCTTCCCTTTCAGTGACTAAGTGGGTGCACCCTTTTCACTCTTGTAATGGAGCCTCTCATTTTCCACCCAATTAACTCATAAGTCTCATGCACCTAATTTCCACATGCCACACTAGTGGTATCACAAATAGATTGAGTGTCTTTTAACTGAATAACTCCTTCCGTGGAATTAATCACCTCGGGGTCTCTAATAGAGTGCACATAGATCCTTTCAAGAACTTATTCTCCCAAGGGATCAATATAGGGGTTGAATTCCCATTGATCAAGGGGATAATTACCCATTCTTCCTTATTCTCAAATATTATGTACCCTTTATTAAACTGTAGGTCATCATTGTTCTTATAACACGGGGACACCCAAGTAATGTTGGAAATTTATCTTCCTCGCCTAGCACTAAGACTTCAAAATATCCAAGTGAACATGGCCCCTTAGATAGTGATAATACCATCTTTAAAAACACCAATGGGCATTGCCTTTGTCTTGTTATCCATATACAACACATTTCAAGATGGTTATAATGGGGTTCTTCTCATTCGACGCCATGCGTCTAAAGTGACAACATGAACCTCTACACCCATGTCTAGAAAAATATTTCTCAAAAGCCACCTGTCGACTACCACATTCAAGGTAATCTCCTTATCATAGGCAAGCATGTGGGGAGGAAAGTTAACAAGTAGAACCTACCTCTTATGCTCTACTCGCGCACGATACATTTTCTCGTAACCATTCCCCTAGTAAGGGAATAATATTCTCACGCATCAACATTTTTCATACTTCCCGACCTTGTCTAGATCCTTTTGTGGATTCTCAACACTGTTCCTTTGTTCTAACTATTGTGACTGATCCTTTAGGAACTAGATCTCTCCTTGTAGGCTCTGAATTACATCCATGGTCTCTTGAAAAACCTCTTTATGATGAGTAGGTTTTGGATACTTCACGTGCACCACCTATTCCCTAGTAACAAGTGGATTATACCTTGGTATCTCCTTGGCATGTGTAGGATGAACTCACGTCATCAAGCAGTATAGGTTTTAACAATGACTCACGTGCAACCCTTGACATCCATTGTGAGTCTTATTTCATCACACTTACCATTTATGTGCCTTTATCCTTCCTCTGTTGTTAGATCATATGTTCAAAAACTCACGGGCATTCCTCATACTTGTGATTCTTCCCACACTAAGAGCATTGTAATAGATGAGGACATTCATGCTTATAGTGCTCCGTAGATCCACAGTTGTAACAAGTTCCACACGAGAACTCACTTATTCCTCATCCAAAGTTGCCATGACCATGAAATCCTCGAGAAAACTATTCCATGTGCCCCTTCATCTGTGTACCCTTCATAGTGATGACCATCATCCTTGGAATTGATTGTGATGTTGGTCTGGTACACACTAATATCAATGACATCATGTATTTGGTTAATAAATCTATAATCCTTAGTGTCATGAGTAGTAGAGGTGAAAATATTTCAATAGCAAGATACATTCTTACGGATCGTGCACTGTAGTAGTGAAAACCTACTTGCATCATGATCTTTGTGGAAAATATCACAGCCAACTATCATGGTGTGTACCAAACTTTGAGGAAAACTATCCTTTGTATGCCCCTCTACCTCATAATTTGTGCACCATAGGCCACTGCAAGTCTCATGCCTTGAGTTTACAAATAGTTTTTCCATTTGCTTTTCCATTGCAGAAATCTAAGCTTAAAAAGAGGGCTAACACCGGTATCCACATTTCCAATAGTAACAATGCACATGATAACCTCCAAAGCCTTGCAGCAGTCTATGAAAGTCTTCTATGATAGTGCTATCCTAAAAGGTGTTATCAAACCTATAAAAACCACCGAGCATACCGAGAAGCATGAATATCATAAGACAATTTTGATAAGAGAGTCTTAAAAATATGTACCATACTCATGCACACTCTTTGTCATACCTTGTTAAATCTCCTTCAACATGCTAATGTTCTTCTGTTTGAACTCAAGAATATGAAACTTAGCTAAGAAGGAATTACACAACACATTGTAATCAACCATTGTCGGTGGGGTCATACTTTTGGTACCAATTATGCATGCATCCTTGCAACATTTTTGTAAACTACATTCCCTTTTTTTTGGGGTAGTGATCCCCTTTGTGCACCATAGCAGCTCACACTTGTGTACATTCTCTACAACATCCTCAACACCTTTGTAGTCTAGTAGATGCAAATACATTTCAAAAAATACTTATTGAGGTGGTTGAGGCCCATATCTTCCCAATCTAGAACATTGATTTTGTCTCGGTGTTACCTCCACCACTAGATCCACTAGATCCACCAACACCTATCCCTCTTGATCCACTAGATCCACCAGGTCCACCAAGTTCACTAGTTACTATTCCACCAGATCCACTCCCATAGTTGGTAAAGGCCCTGAAGTGGTTGCACCTAGTGTCCCCACTATTGCACTGAACTACGTGCCAATAGTATGTGATATTGCACTACTACCAGATGTGTGTCCCAAGACACTTCTTGATGCAATACCCAAGATTTTGTACCCATACTTTTCCAAAAAAATTCCATAAAATATACTTCCAAACATACGAAATGATTGTGCAGCCATAGTTGTGCGAAATGAAAATTTATACCTCCTTGGTGTTGATCGGTCATTACAACCAATACAGACTAGGTTAGCAATAAATATCTATGGATTTGGAAAACTAAGTGCCGTGGGTTGGTCACTAGGTGGATTCAGATGCATGTTGATGGCTCACCTTTCTCCAACTGATGAGCTCTCATCGAAGCTCAAGGGTCTCTCTCCCATGCTTGCCAAGATGGGGTAGCATAGAATGCTCGGGCTCCACATTCTTTATCCGAACATCAATTCCTTCTTGAAATATATGCCTCTATAAATGCATCAATATTATAACTTCATGTTGTCTATCTAACTCCATCTCATGAGCTTCATTATACTTGATTCATCTCTCTTCCCTCTCTTTTTTAGCCGCAGGTTTGGCCATCTTTCTCCACCCTAGATTCCTAATCCAATGCTTATAAGAAGCTTAGTTGGCCATATGAAATACTTCCAGGACAAAGTGTAATGATCAAGATATTTATAGCTAAAGGTATAACACAAAAAATGATCCTCTTGGCTCTCTCAAAAACACAAACTCAAGTAATCTATGGACATGAATAAGTAGAAATAATGTATTCTAGGGTTTAATTTGTCAACAATCTACTCAACCAATGATCAGCAACACGTTTCCAAGTCAGATCAACATCATGTAGCCTTTTATACTCATCTTGGGTCCACACGTAAGATCTATAATACCAGCTTGACCTAGATGCATACGCCGAAAGCCATTCATACAACTCCACTAGAAAGCAGAAAAACAATGTCTCATATGGCTCATGATATAGGTTCTCTTCTTCCCATTTTCATACATCAAACTTAGGTCCAGTACTAAATCTATAAGAAAACTAATCCTCCATGATTTTAAGACATGCTTAGACACTATCCAAGGTCAAGCACTCTGTCATCATGCACCATTCTCACAAAATATTTGAAAAGAGATCCCAACAACATAACCAAGATGTAGTCATTTTATCTACCCTCAATACTACTTTCTAACCCCAGGTGTATCGGCTTATAACCCATTGGGTGCTAGGAACTAACTTGAGGCATGCACAGGTGCCAAGCCGCTCCTTTATGTGAGCATTACAATAAGGTTTTGCTATTAGTGGAGGATGGATTGCAAAATGAGAAGTATATTTACTTATTTAAAAGAACATTGGAAAGGGGAGCTTACATATCCACATATTAATGCATTACAAGAACTTAATAACAATGTAATAAGTATAATAAATCAGATCTCGAGCTACAATAGTCATATAAAATAAATGTTTACACCCATAAGCATGATATATAGAATGAAACCATATATATATATATATATATATATATATATATATATATTCATTTAGAAAAGTTATGATAGCCACATTACAAGCAAAAGGGGTCATCACAAACATACATGTTAAATGACAGAGGCCCAAATCCTATAGATCTTCCTTTTCATGAGATCCTAGCTATAACCTCTCATTTTGACCTTGATTACAAATCTTATTGCCATACGAGGCTCATGACATCCTTCACAATGCTTAGAACTAAGTGCTCTAAACCCTAGCATTATTGCAACACTCTATTACTCGAACATCTTACTCTCTATGCATTTTCACATCCGATCTTTGATTGATGTCTTCTCATTCACCTAATATCCTCTCTTCCTCACTCTCAAGCATCTCTTTTTATAGGATCATCACCCATTGCAAGCCTTCTCTTCTAAATAGATCATGTGCTAAGTGTTGGTGTGGTTCTCCAATGGTGAATTTTTATCCCTTTACAAACCCTTGACTCTCTATAATGTTGTATCTTGGGAATATTCCCTATGTGGAATATCCTTTTCTTAACCTCCAAGGTTTTAGGTTGGCACCTTATCCACTCATCACACCTAGTTAGGTCCTCAAGTGTCTTTAGAATTCTAAATATGGCTAAGTCCTTTGAACCCGTGTTTTGACTTCCGTGTGTGCCCCTGGTTTCACATAAACCCTTCTTAAACCCCTTTGTCCTGTGCGCTTTTCCTTGAGCACCCTTCTTATCATTGGTCCTACGTGTGCATGCCTTTTGGTACTTAGCCAATATTTCAAGGCCCAAAATAATGATACATCTACATGCTTACATTGCCTCACTAGTATTTCCAGATGTATCGAGTCGGTGGTCCTCCCACACCTCCTTCTCGCTACCACCATGTCTAAATCAAACTCTTATTTCTCCACCAATTGAATCATGCCAAAAGATATCATAGGCCCACCTCTACACCACTCCAACCACTCACCTCTCTCCAAATCAGCCTAGAATCTAGCCCAATCATGGTCACTCTCATCAATGGTATGAAAATGCCTCTCTGCTTGTCATTTTCACAAATGGAAAAGCACAAATGAATCCGTAATTCATGAATTTTACCTTTTAATTCCAAATGTGACCTGACCAAAATATATTTCCCTAAACCGACATCGATCATGTGCCCTAGTGCACCATGATTAGTTTCTCTTCACTAAAATCAGTTGGCCATGACCATAATCGATTAGAATTTTTCACCTCATTGTACCATATAACACCAACTCTATCTCGCTCGATACCTTTATTTTCCTAACCCAAAGGTTACCCGACCTTGCACTTCACCCCGATAACATTATTTCCTATCACCCAACCTTAGAATCAGTTGGGGCATGTTTTTTCCTTATTGTGGGCTTACTCTATGGCCTTACCAAAATTACCCAACCCAACCTTGCTAATTGTGACACTTGAATTTGTTTACTCGTTATACCTTGTGATATCTTTGTTACACGTGTTGTTCAACCTACTTACCTTACCTTGCCTCTTTGTCATGTTGTTTATCCTAACCTAAGCTTTAGTGCCTTAGAAAAAAGTTATTTCCCATTCTAGCACCTTGCCTAGTTGTGTTTCAGGACCATATCTTATACCTTGGATAGCTAAACAACTTCAACCTTGTTTGGATAAACCTATCGACCTTTGACAACATAGAGTTTACAAGATCTTCATCCTGGTACCTTATTACATTCTTTACATGTGTGTGTGTGTGTTAGACTATCACTACCTATTTTTCCCGACTGAAATCACCCTTACCTACACCCAACATATGATTATTTTCATCAGTTACCTATTTTGAAACCACTCGGTGACTTTGTTTCCCAACTCCTTATTTCCTTATTTGAGGGAGATCACCTCCATCCACACTTGGGGCAACCTAACCTTCACTCATACCTAGAGCACCGAATTCCTTTTTTTTTCGAGTGTTGCTTATCAATACAAGATATGTGAAAAAGTGGAAAATGTAGACACCAAATTTGGGTCACACTCCCCTTAGTCCCCTTAAATTAATTAACGTAACACATTTAACTAATCATGACCCCTTCATCCCATATTAATATTCATCCTCACATTATTAATTAATTTAATTATTTTAATTAAGTTAATTCCATCCTCACATGACTCCATCTCATCATTACAAATCACCCTGGACCCATTCCAGGGCATTTAACTCATAGTGACTATTGGGTCCCTATAATATTGACTAAGTACATAGGGGTGCATGGGCGTGCAAGGCCTAGGTTGAAGGATGGGCACACAAGGAGGAGGTGTATAAGGTAGGGTTCTAGGAGGGTTTTAGAAGGGCTATGTTGCATGCTAGAAGACAAGGTCTTGGGACTTAGCCATATTTGGCGTATCGGGAAAGACATGAGAAAAGCGTGACCCGATTACGCATGTGGAGTAGATAAGGTGCCACTTGATGTGAGTTGGCCTAGAAGTAATATGTCATGCGATAGAAGCTCCTAAAATACCATCATGAAAAAGTGGAGAGATCAAGCTTCGAGGAGCATGCTCCCATGGAGGACCACATCTAGAAACTTGGTAACGGATTTGAGGCCGGAAAAGGATGAGTTGGAATTTTAGGATGCCTATATATATGAATTCCAGTAGAAGAAGAAAAGTGTGGTAGTAGTAGTAGTAGAGGTGGAATAGGGTATAGAGAGAGGAAGAAGGAGTGGAGCCCTACGAAATGCCATAAGGAACTCTGTTTGGGTTAGGTAGATTAAATATAGGAGAAGGATGTATCAAGGGCCGGGGTTATAAAATTTATTTTTGAGAGCTAAATGATATGGATCTAGTTATGATGCATGAATTTGGTCTACCATAATGTGGTGTTTTGTAGTAAGTCTAATGAATGTAATGAGGTTACCAAGTTAATTGAATATGATCCTTCTTGGTTTGGATTCATACATGATTCTTCATAGTTCCTTTTCATGTCTATTTATAAGATGAATATGAATTCTGTGTAATTTCCTTTATGTTTTATTTTTGTTCTTTAAGTATGTTAAGTTATCTCTATCCTGTAATGACTATAATGATCTAGAGTTGTTATAAGCTCTATGATGTTTGCATGTTTAATTCTAACTCACTTTGTAGACACCAAATTTGTGTCTTATGACCCCTTGTGACCCGCATCACATTTCGCAACCTAACCTCACCACCTAAACCTTACACAATTATTTATTAATTACCTTATAATTAATAAATCCACATCACCATACCTGCCACCTCATGTCGCCACCTCATCGTGACCTAGTCTTAACCCTAAACTAACCTAATTAAGACCTATAACTTGGTCCAATTCCACACCTATGACTAATTACTCCTCATCCGCACCTAAAACCAACTTCATAATGACTTGACCAAGCCCGCTACCAATCCCTTGGAAGAAAAGGAGGGAAAGCTGGCTATTTTACCAAAAATAGCCCGCTTTGACCTGGACCGATACCGGTTCCTACTCGACCGCCGTCGGTTGCGTAACCACCATCGGTTCCCTGTAAATGACCACTTCCAACCAAAAACAAGGATCAGATTTTCATTTGATCGAGAGAAGGAGAAATCATTGAGAGAATCCAGATTTTGCTTGGCCGAGCAGAGACAAGTGAAGAAACAAGAAGAGATTACAGAGAAGGACATCAAGCCCAAGACTGCAACTGAATAACCAGAGCCCAGTAACACTCATCCGAGCATCGAAGAGGAAACTGCATCCAACTTGGGTCCTATCTTCAGCATCACAGTCCTGAAACTTGCATCTGCATCAGAGGCAAGTAAGTAGTATGTTATATGTTTCTAAGCTCCATTTTCTTGAGCCTGTTGATTAATAGTAATCATAAGTTTATTCCTAGATCTACTACCAGCCACTACTACACTTAACCTTCACCCACACACCCTGATATTTCCCAGAAGGCCATTTTACCACACTCTGAGTCTTCCCTATCCTCCCATCATTCCCCTCAGCCATCCACCAATCCTAATAACCCCACAATCACCTTGCAACCAACTTCTATCCAAAAGCACTTAGATTGCTGCCCCTACCGGTATCGTTTATCCTCTACCGGCATCGGTTATCTAACCGCGGTCGGTTACCCAGTGACCACCGTCGGTCACTATGACTTATACCCCAAAACCTTTTACTTTCCTATTTGCCACCTAACAACCCCAAATCCAGCCTGGTTTATCCCTATAACTCAACCTGAACGTATCAACGACCAGTAACCGAACAAACAAAGTGGCACTTTATTATTGATAGTTTAGTTTCTATTGCTTTGTAACGAGATACCTAAATCATGATTTTGCAATAGCTTTCTATATTATCATTTGTGTTAAATCGTATTAAAAGGGGAACTGACCACCTTTGAAAGGAAGTTTTTATATTTCCTGGGCCTAAGGCAGATCCCTCATTTGTTGTCTAATTAAAATCTTGTGGTCTTGTATTCTTACTTGCAGGTAGTCCTTCCAAGACAAAAAGGAGTTCTTCGCAGTCAATCTGATCTCTCTCTACGGTACGTGCACACCATCTCAACATTCAACAGGTATTCCTCCTAGCCCTAACCCTTATCTGTTTCTCAAAGGAATGATAGGATAGAAGCAAGTCTATTCTGCAGAGCCGAAACATTCCGTGCGAAACATTTTGGCACGCCCGGTGGGACCCATTTCGGGTTTCTGTTTCTCTTGCTTGCTTTCATTTTAGGAAGCATACTTGCTGTTGCTGTTTTTGTTATATTTAGTGAAGAATTTGTCTTGCTTTCCTAGTTTCGCATTAGTGAAAGTCATCTCATTTGCTTCATCGAATATCATTTTCGATTTGGGTTTAAAACACGTGCATTACATTCTTGCTTTGCTTTTCGATTCTAGTGAACATAGACTAAGTAACGAGTCATACATGTGGGGGTGATTTCTACGGTATTAATAGGAAATTAATATTACTTTCACCGCAAAACACATACCGAATCACTTCACAATTAACACAATAGCTCAAAACATTCCCCCTTTTCCGTGGTATTCTCCGCCCGATTGAGGTAACCTTATAAGCCAAAACAAATTTGACATTTCCCTAAGTATTTTGTTTAGGATTGACACCATTCCGTGTCTACAGGCATAAGCCCACAATAATTAAAATTAACCCTAGGGTTAGTCTCTAGATTTGCGTGTGCATCTTGTTTGTTTTCAATTCTATTTTCTCTGTTATACACTATCTTCTGTGATTACCTTAGAACAATTTGATAAATGTACTGAGCGTTCTTATATTTTGTTATACCAATCTTATTACACCGACATCGGTTAACTGACCGACGTCGGCTACAGTCTAACCGACATCGGTACTTATCTTTTTACAGTTTCGACAAAACAGAACCTACAAATTTCACCATTCTGCGTCGGGTTACATTTCGCTAGATTGAAACCCTACTATGAACTCCTGTCCATGGTTGTTATCACTCGAAAGCAAGCCGCCGCCATGGTTTCACATGCTTGCTCTGTTTCTTTACCTGAATCACCCCCTTCACATTCTGGTGGGAATCCTACAGATACCAGTGAGGTTCCTAAAATTCCTGTGGGAGATAAAGAATTTGCCAAATTTCTAGATGCTAATCCTAGCGTTTGTGACAAGACTATTTGTCTCATGCCCTTGACCGTACACCCAACGGTCAACTCCTTGTTGGCATGCCTATCAGTATAGCTGCTCATTTGGCCCCTTCTCCGCCTGATAACTCTGCTTTGCCTTCCGCATCTTTAGTCCCGTCATCTACCTTAGCAGCTTCAGGGGTCCATACGGGCATGATTGGCTTTCCTTTGGTTAATCTTGGGCCCAACATGTCATTACGCCGATTTGCTCCTACCTCGTCTCTCTTGTAGACTGTTCCGTTCATGACTTGCTCTCTGCCACCTATCCACACAAGCTTTCCTTCTCAAGCTCCGCCCACCTTTTCATTTCCACACACATATCCGGTAACCTCAACAGCTTATATAGGACATCCCTATTCGGTTGCCTCAACACAGTCATCCTCCATACCTTATCAACATTTAACCCCACCATTGTCTAGCGGTGGCCCTTGGCCCAATTTGCCTCCATTTACCACAACCACACCATCATCTCATCCAACTACTGATTTAATTAAACAAATGATGGACAAAATGCAAAACCTGGAGGCTTCTATTTCAGGAAGTCGTAGCGCCTTGACATACGAGCAAGTTTTTGGGAGCCTATCCACCCTTCAGTCCCCCTTCATTCATATCCTCCTCAATGGGAATTACCAAAATTTATCCATTTTAACAGTAAGGAGGACCCTCAACAACACTTGCGATCATTTAGACATGCCTACTACCTGATTGCTCACGACGACGCTTTACTACTCCGCACCTTTCCCATGTCCTTATCAGGACCCGCCTTGGAGTGGTACAGTGCTTTAACCTAGCACTCAATCTTCTCTTTTAACCATTAGCCCAATCTTTCTTGGATCATTTCTCCATTAACATTGCCAAGAAAGTATCTATCACCGACCTCTATGCCATCCGACAATTTGAAGACGAATCTATCACGCATTTCATTGGATGATGGCGGGGCCTTATCAACTAACTTACGTATGCCTTACCTCATACCGAACTTATCGAACTGTTTACGTGGGCCTGCGCTAAGCACATCTCTCCTACCCTCCAAATTCAAACTTTCCATACATTTGACAAGGCCTTTACTATGGCTCGAAAACTAGAGATTCGAGCCTTAGAGGAAGAGAAATTGCGGTTGCGTAACAAAAACCCCACTTTCTGAACCCAAGATTCCACCAACAAACCTAACACCACCAATCCTCACCCATCGACTGCTTCGAAATCAAAAGGGGCCGTGCACGCGGTGATGGTCAAATCCCAACCACCGTCTAATACCCCACCAAAAACCACCTATAAGTATAAAGTAGAACCCATCAACTACACTCCCTTGGGAGAAACATATGGTGTGATATTGGAAAAATTGCTCAAAGCAGGAGCCATTACCTTACCTCCTATTAAACCTCATTCCGGGTTTGATTCCACTCGCGCCATACCTTCCTGGTACAAAGAAAATGACTTCTGTAACTTCCACCGTGTGAAGGGACACAGTCATGAGAACTGCAAGATGTTGAAAAACATAGTGCAGGAAATGGTTGATGCGGGGGATATAGCCCTCGATAATCCTAATGCCCCTGCTAACCGAAATTTGAAAATATTCAACAAACCATTCCCGAATCATTCTTCTAACAGTAATCTAAACCAAGATATCTTAGCCGAGGAGAGTGTTCATGAGATCCATGCAGTCTTCGATTCCCAGCCAAAGACCTCTATCGAACAAATTCTCAATCAAGCCTCTTCACTAACGCAGGAAACCGAACCCCCTTCCTCGCCATCAAGACAAATTGAAATCCTTTCCGTTCCTTTACCCATCAAGGAATTAGCTGCCCAGAATTCCCTTCTCACAAATGAGCCTTCTTATACCACATCCTTGCAAGACTGTGAGCGGATGTTATCTAATTTATTTATTTCCCAAAAATCTCCTTCTACCATTCTTCTTTGTACAAGAGGAAGGATCGCCACTTCTTTTGTCATCCTTAGACGAGAAACCTCTTGAACCGACATCACCACATTATTTAAACATGACAGAGCCTCTCAAACACGCCCTCCTACCTATTAGTCCTTCATCACCTAAATCTTTTCAGCAACTGGTTGACCTCTTAACGCCCATTGATACAGTGCCTCATATACCCCTTGTATCACACCCACAGTGGACCGGAATCACAACCCACCTTTCTTCCATACAAAAGTTCCTATTCACACATGAGGACTGTCATTCCACAGAAGATAGACAGGTTCTATGGGAACGTTTGAGTACGCCATATTCTACTCAAATGCAAATGACCGATCCTGATGCCTCCACCATATACCCGAAGTGTTTACAGAAGCTTAAAATGCCCATGTCCTCATCTTCACCCCCCTCATCTCTACCAAATACCTCGTCCACTTCTATTAACTTAGCCAAATCTTCCCCTACACTTGGGACCTTACCCATACCTAGTCT
Source organism: Taxus wallichiana var. yunnanensis (assembly GCA_018340775.1). Taxonomy (NCBI): domain Eukaryota; kingdom Viridiplantae; phylum Streptophyta; class Pinopsida; order Cupressales; family Taxaceae; genus Taxus; species Taxus wallichiana. Next base: position 122,821,519 of record CM031242.1, on the reverse strand, counting down.
AACACACCCACCTAAGCGGCTTGATTTATCTAAAAATAAAGCCATCCATCCCATTAGGAGACAGACTCAATCTCCTCAACCTATGCCTCTATCAAAACTAAAACCATCATCGTCACACCTACCTTCCATATTGGGACCCCATCCCTCTACCTTACATCAATATATCATACCTCCCGCATTTTCTTTAAAGTGACCTACACCTTTCGCACCCATACGTAAATCCAAGGGTATAAAGAACACCGTCACCCCGCGTATCTCGTCCACCTATCAACCCTAAACAAATTCCATATCAAAATATTTGTTTTCGGTCACTCCTATTTCCCCGTGGTTGTTTTTTGATACCACATCATCTATGGCCTCATCATCCAACTAGCTAAACATAGCCTCTACGTCAAAGAAACCACGGTCAGTTAAAACCCATTACCAAAACTCCTTGGCTAAACCACCCCCCATACAAACCAACCACACCACGTCATCACCAGAATCGACCCAGTCAATAGCCTCATTTTCCTCTGACTTTGACCCACTCAAAGGGTCTTACGCCAAAATCCTTGCTATGTTGGTGGAGAATGCGACCATTTCCCTACCCCCACTTAGACCTTATGATCCATCTAAACCTCGACCTATAGGTTATGATGAGTCTAAAATCTGCGCTTACCACCGCACACCAGGACATGACGTAGAGGGATGCAAAGCGTTGAAAACCATACTTCGTCCGTCACCTCTCTCAGATAGAAAAGTTAAGAAAGACAACTTACGAAGAGAGAGACCTTTAGCTTCAATTCCCTCTCCTATACCACCTATCCCCGCCTCACCAAGATCTATCATTATTACAGCCCCACCTCTTGAAAACCATGACCTATCCCTACCATCTTCCTCCTCTCGTATTCACGAGATCAATATGATTAGTGTTGCTACTCGAGGGCAGAAAAACAATGGGAAAGTGAAAGAAAACACGCCTGCGGCATCTCTTTCTCCGTCCACCATCCCGATTGCACCACCACCTAAAGTGGTTATTCGCGGACCCGCCTATCCCGTCTCTAATGGCATTGCCCATTGAACTATGATCAAACAGCTTCACCAATCACCTGTAAAAATGACATTGTATGATCTCATTCAGACTTCTGAATCTCATCGACAAGCTCTCGTTGAGATCCTTCAAGGGATAGAGGTTTTACCTAATGAAACCTTGCCTGTTACCTCTATTCTAACACCCAATCATGTTGCTTCGCTCACCAAACAATCTATCTCCCCAACCACTTCTGTCTCTGTACAGCAAGCCGCTGCTGTCAGTTTCTCTAAAGATGAAATTATCAACTTTGGTGCCGAAGATCCTGACCCTGCTCTTTTCATCTCAGCGTACGTTTAGGATATTCGGGTATGTCGTGTTATGATTGACAGGGGGTGCTAGCCTAAACATCATCTCTTCAAAAGCCTTCCAACAAATGAATATCCCTTCTAGTTGCATGTGTGCCAACCCCATCATGTTGCGATCATTCAATGATGCTATTACTTCTACTTTAGGCACCGTGATCCTTAACATTCGTGTAGGATCACGACTTTACCCGAACTCTTCTATGTCCGAGGGAGAGTTCCAATACAACATGTTGTTAGGCCACCCTTGGATCCGGGCTATGGGATGCGTTCCCTCCACCTTACATAGATGCATAAAATTTGAGTACGAGGGGAAGTCCTACACCGTAAAAGCTGATCCTCCCCCCTTCAAAACTTGCAATATGTTGTATCGCCCTAATGATGTGCTTGTACCGGTCAAGACACCCATTCATCCAACCCAGCCATCCACTTCCGATGCACCTACACCTTCAACTAATAAAACCGCCGTTACAAATATTACTTCCTTTCCCGCAGATAACATCCCAACCTCCGACCCCTTAGTAGATGTTTTTCATCGCCTTACGCTGGGGGAGTACCGCCTATATAACGTTAGTTCTTTCCATACCCCGCAGAGTACTGCAGACGATTACATGCACATCCCACCTACGATCGTCACGTGGGGAGGTAATCTCTTACGGACCACCCCATTGCCGCACCAACCTAACGTATGGGGGTGTTGATGCATCCTCCATTACCCCTGAACCTCATCTTGGTGTGGTTCCTTTCCAATCCTATTTTCAATACTTGACAAATCGTCGTTTCGCCCTCACCTTCTTGACTCATTTGCTTGGAAAGGCTTTGGTTTTGGTCTTTATGAACAAGGATGACATACACTCATTCCCGTGACTACACGCAAACACAATGATCGCAGTGGTCTCGGTTTTCTGAAACACCTACACGGGGAGACACCTCGTGTCGGCTATATCTTGGAAGAAGATGACGTCACCCCTACCAAACCGTCATCACCCACTTTGCCATCATCACCCCACGAGTCGATAGACCCGAATCTATCCCTCCTAACTTTTTTTTTTTTCATAAATGTTATCTTCATAGGTCCTCTCACTTATCAACGCGATAATGAGGATCCATCTTTTCTTCCCTTTCTGTATCTAGACATGATCGAAGAGGATTCGCCTTCGATTAATGTTGTTGAGTTCTAGGATGACGACTCCATCCTCACTTACCTTGGGGTGGATGACTCCTATATTCAACGCGCCTTACCGTCTAAAACTCAAACCATGTTGAATGAGTCAACTATAGAAATAAACATCCACATGGAGGAGGATCCTCACATTGTGAAGATCGGACAATCCCTTAACACATCAGAACAAGCCGCCTTTACTACCTTTCTCCGTACCTGCAACCAAGCTTTCGCTTGGTCCTACGCTGACATGCCAGGAATTGATCCTACCATTTCCGTCCATAAAATCACCCTAAACCCCGATTCCAAACCAGTCAAACAAAAACTGAGAAATATGCATCCACGCATCGTCCTCTTGGTCAAAGAAGAGCTTCAACGACTTCTTTCTGTTTCCTTCATCTTGCTTATTGACTATCCTCAATGGATTTATAACATCGCACTGTCACTAAAGCGACGGGGGGACTTCGGATATGCACTGGACTTCTGAGACCTTAACCTCGCTTGCCCCAAGGATGACTTCCCCCTCCCAAGTATTGATCAACTTGTTGATCTCACTGCGGGCCATGAAATGCTTTCTCTCATGGATGGCTTTTTGGGATACAATCAAATTTTGGTAGCCCCGGCCGATCAACATAAAAATTCCTTCATAACTCCTTGGGGAACCTTCTGTTATCGTGTCATGCCGTTTGGCCTTAAGAATGTTGGTGTGACCTATCAGCGGGCCATGACTTACATTTTTCATGACATTATGCACACTATCCTTGAGGATTATGTCAATGATCTTCTTGGAAAATCTAAACATCGCAGTGAACATCTCGATGTTTTAACCATTATTTTCGATCGCCTGTTGCAATATTCAGTCCGGCTTCAACCAAAGAAATGTGTCTTTGGTGTTCTTTCAGGAAAAATTCTTGGCTTTATCGTCTCTTTGCGTGGCATTGAGGTCAATCCATCTAAAGTCAAAGCTATCCTAGAAATGCCCCCACCCAAAAACCTCAAACAATTGTGTAGTTTGCAAGGTAAACTTCAATCCATCCGGTGTTTCATCTCCCAACTCTCGGATCGATGTCAACCTTTCCATCACCTTCTTAAAAAGGACATTGCCTTTCAATGGAGTGAAGAGTGTCACCAAGCCTTTGAAGCTCTCAAATCCTATCTCTTGCAGCCACCCGTGCTTATTCCACCTCAGGATGATCGTCCTTTCTACCTTTACCTTTCTGCCACTGACCATGCTATAGGAGCTATGCTCGCACACCAGGACTCGACACGTCGAGAACAAGCCATTTATCATATAAGTCGTACTCTCGTGGATTACGAGACTAGGTATACACATGTAGAAAAATTGTGTCTAGCCCTATCATTCGTAGCCACCAAACTCCGACATTACCTCCTGAATCAAAAAACTTTTGTCATCACCAACATGGACCCCATTCATTATATGTATGCCAAACCACATCTAAACCAATGCATCACCCGATGGCTTATGCTCCTCGCCGACCTTGACCTTGAGTTTATACAACAGAAGTCAATCAAAGGACAAACTATTGCAGACCAACTTGCGGAGGCCCCTTTACCTGGGGAACAATTCACCAAGTTTAATTTCCCGACGAACTCATCGCCACTCTTTCACTCAGGGAAGAGTCATATCAAATGACCCTCTTCTTCGATGGATCTAAATGCCAGCGTGGCGGAGGAGCCGGCATTGTTCTCATCCCTCTTGACACTGAACCTATGCCTCTTTCATTCCGGCTTGATTTCCCCTGCACTAATAATACAGCAGAATACGAGGCCCTTGTTTTGGGTCTCCAGGTTGCGTTACACTTAGGTGTCAAATCTATTAATATTTTTGGCGACTCTCAATTGGTAGTCAATCAAGTTATGGGCATCTACCAATGTAAGAATGAGGAACTTCAAAAGTACAAACATTATGTGGATTCACTTTTGACCTCATTTACTCGTTATTCTCTCCAGACCATTCCCCGCTCCACTAACAAATTTGTGGATACTATGGCTTGCTTATCCTCGCAAATTCCGCCGCACTAACCGACTGACTCTGACATATTCGTCTTGGTCCAACAACTTTTTGCCCCATCCTACTCAGCCCCGGTAGTTTGTATGATAAATACTGTGTCTACTAATTTGCAGGATACCTGGTACCACCAATTTCATGACTACCTTACAACCTCTGTTCTCCCACCTGACCTTTCTAGTAATGGAAAACGTGCTTTTCTTAAAAAAAATTCTCGTTATGTTGTCATGGGGGGACTCCTCTATAAACGTGGCTTTGATGGCATCCTCCTTCGGTGTCTAACCGGCGCGGAGGTCACCTATACCATCCAACAAGTCCATGACGGCATTTGTGGTGGACATTTTAGTGGCCTTTCCGTGGCTAAACAAATCCTTCGGCTAGGTTATTATTGGCCTACTTAACAATGATCGCTAGCTACGAATATGTTAAGCGTTATGTTATGTGTCAACAACATGCCAACCTTCAACATACTCCTAGCCATCCGCTACAGGTCGCACGAGATCTTTGGCCTTTCTCACAATGGGGTTTAGACCTTATTGGTGAGATTCACCCGACCTCTTCACAACATCACCATTGGATAATCACAGAACCGAATATTACAAAAATGGGTGGAGGCCATTCCACTCATTTCAATCAAAAAGAAAAAATTGTCAAATTTGTTAACCATCACATTATCTGTCGTTTTGGTATTCCTCATCACCTAATAATGAGATAATGGTAAATCTTTAAAAATAAGTTGTTACAAGACCTTTGTGATAACTTTGGTATCAAACTTAGTTTCTCATCGCCTTTACTATCCGCATGAGCCAATGGCCAAGCTAAATCTTCTAATAAAACCCTAATCAAAATCCTCATGAAAGTTGTCATGAGTCAGGAAGAAAGCGGCATGATCACATTCCCTTTGTCCTTTGGGCTTATCGTACTAGCATTCGTACCTCCACTAATGCCACACCATTTTCTTTGGTATATGGTACCGAGGCTGTCTTGCCTCTCGAAGTACAAATACCCTCCCTCAGAATATCTCTTCAGGATATTCTCACCAACGATGATTTCCGCCAAGAGCGGTTAGCCCAATTAGAGCTTCTTGATGAGCGTTGTCTTACGGCTCTTGATCACCTTCAAATCTACCAAAAATGCATCAAGCGTGCTTATGATAAACGGCTTCATGAGTGTACTTTTAAGGTTGGCGATCTTGTCCTCAAAGAAAATCAACATGTAACCAAACTAGAAAAGAGTAAACGTGGAAAATTTGCTCCTAATTGGATTGGGCCTTACATTATCACTCACACTTATGGATCAGGCACTTATCGTTTAGCTTCGCTTAATGGTAAACCTGAGCCTGAGCCCCTTAATGCCTTACATCTTCGACCATTCTATTGTTGAAATTAGTGTTATATCACTGCTTATCTACCTTACGCTCGTCCCTTGAGCTCATTTACCACCGCATACACTTTGTTTCTTACATCTCAAAATCCAATCAAGCTCACATGGTTTGATTATCACCTCCCCTTAAAAGATGCCTTCCCCTTTTAGTCTAGTCCATGACTTCAAAGTATCAAAATGACACATTCTTAATTACACACTTATGGGATTTTCTTGAGTCAAACTTCTTACAAAAACTAGATGCTTCATGCCCAACGGACATCTAGACCTCTAACTTATACAATAGACTGCTCCCTTGAAGGACAGCTATATGCCAAACTATTGCTCTTATTATATATAGACTGCTCCCCCGAAGGATAGCTATACATAAACATCTTTGCATTCAAGCATTATAAATAGATCGCTCCTCAAGGACAGCTATACACAGTCAGCCTTATCAGAAGCTTCTCGCATTGATCAGCTTCGTGAAGACCTCAAGAACAACAAAATACATATCCCATGTAGACTTCCCGCATCGATCAGTCTATATCCAGAAAAATAAAAATAAAAGCAATACTTCAAAGCACTTTTGAGTCATGGACTTGTCTATTTAGGTTTGGTTTTCTTTTGTCAGAATCATCATCTTATAATAAGTTCTCTGCACCCTCACCCACATCAACCACCTCACCTCACCATTTTTCAAAACAACAAAACTCAAGGGACGTGACGTATATCCGATATATTATGATTATACCACTCTTTTCACCTATCGACTTCTCGCCTATGCAAGGTACCTAGGGATTCAAGCTCATCCTACATTAATATGTGGTTTGTTTAGCTCTTCTCAACTACGGGACACTCTTGCCTCTTTTGCTTGGCTCTAGGATTGTGTGTTGACCTTAACCAGACATGATTCCCTACTACTTGGGTATGCTAAACTTTCGCTTCACCCATACCTACACCAACAACATTACCCTACCAACACCAACAACATTACCCTACCAACATCAAATTTTTACTAACCAACAAAATTGCCTAACCACAACCAAATTGCTCGAATTCACCTCTCCCGCTCCTAAGGGAGAACTACATCGATCCGAGGCCCCTCCTTGCTTTGTGCAATGGGCTATGTAGGCAGCACTTAGGAGACATGGGGTCTACCAAGGTTAGCTCGACCATCCCCTACCATATACCCTCTCATGTGTTGTCAATATAAATATTTTTTGTGTATTTCTATTTGCCAACATTCATCTTTATCCTTTTTCAAAACAACCACAAAAAACATTTAAAACACAACCATTCTTATTATTATCATCACTCAAAAAGACATACATCTTTAGTTTTATTTTATATGTTAACCAAATACATCTTCTCTATCATCGACTCGCAGGTCAGCATCCTTATTTATTCTTATATTCCTATAAAATTCACTTAGACCCTTGCACCTCCTCCCGAATCAGGTGGTGATCGTGATCGTCGATGCCTCTCGGTTGGCCTCTCCATCCTCAAAGGTGCCACTGCCATTGGTTCCTCCCATTGATCCGCCAACATCTCCTGTAACATACGAATACATCCTCTCGCATGGAGGAATCTTGCCTCCAGTCTCTCCACTCGTAACTGTGAAGCCTCTAACATTCCCATTGTCTCATTCACCTGTGTTTGAAGCTGGCGAGCCAAATCCTGTAGACGATCTCTCTCCGCTGTAATCACAGCTATGTCAGGGCACTCACGTGCACCTCATAGCTCGCTACCCACCATACTCTATAGGCCTCCGCTGCTCCCGCATCCATAACCCTACGATCACCGCTATCTCTTCGGCCCTTCCGGAGGTGTCGGGTAGGGGAGGTGAGAATGCTGCCTGGCGTCGATCCTCATGTATGGTCTATATGTCATAGGAATATCCTAAACAAACCCAAATTGTTGCCGCACGCGATCTAGAGGAATCCTCTTGTACTCGCCCGGCCTATGCCCCGTGATCCACCTCAATCACTCTACACCCCTTAACTCCTCAGTTATGTGCTCTGTCACCATATAGTTTCCGTATGGCCTCCAACAAATATCCGCAATACCAACATTTCCCATACCTATCTATAATACTCGATGCCATCTATCATGGCCTGGGATCTCGCTTCTTGTTCTGTCTGGACCCATCATCTGAATCCCAACCTTTGCACTCCTGTCTCTCCTAACTCAATGGGTCGGCCTATTGGATGTACACAAACAATATGCTCATAGGCCCAACAATGTAATAAGTACGAACAATCCAGTGTCGTCCTGTGTTTTCGCTTGCATGCCCATAAACCCCTATATAACTCTGCCAGATAGGTGGGTGCCCATGCAAATGTCACGCTCATTTCTATCATTTCCCAAATAACACTCATCAATGCTTTGGGAAATCTTCCACCTTCCGCCCTCGGCAATGCATAATACCCCACCGCTATCATTAATAGCACGGCCAACCTTGTTTCCTCAGGATGTGTTGCATACATTGTACCATACGTAAATGATAAACCTCGTTGTGTCAAATCTCATGCAGCTGACCCAAATACTGCTATTATCGCTGCCCGCCCCGCGCTAGGCAACGCCTGATACACTATTTTTCCTATCATTGGGAGTCTCAAAATACGGAACACATCTTCCAAAGTCACTGTCATCTCCCCTGTTGGTAGATAGAAGGTATTCTTTTCTGGATTCCATCTCTCAATCAACACCTGCAACATAGCATGGTTATGCGCGATTCTTGAATAATAGCGGATTCCACTTAACCCCAAATGATTTATCAATGCCCATTCAGCTAGTGTTACATCTGCTCGGATTCGTGACAACAACGCTGGCACAGTATCATTCATCCTTAACCCTGCTTCGCCTGCATACATCAAAATGACACATAATTATTCAAAAGAACAAATCTCTACGGGTTTTTTCTCAAAATCTGGAAACCCTTACAAGAATGAGATAGTGATTATGCATAACCGATACGGTTGGCTAACCGATACCAGTTACTTATAAACGATACCGGTATCTTTGTCAAAATATACCTACCCTACTTCAAACATACACCTTCGATATTTATGAAGCCCGTTTACTCCTATTTCTACCTAAAAACATACAGGCCCACCCTGTTTACCTGCCCCGTAGCACTCATACCATCCCCAACCCTTGCCTATCACCTTTTTTCTAATCTTTACCCACTTACACTTCTTTCATACTATTTACAAACACATGCAAGAATCAAATTACAACCAAACAATTTACCTCTCCGGATGCAGCAGCTTGGGGCGGAACATGTCTTCCCCCTCGTCCCTGCCTGCTGGATGCTTCTCCTCATTCAGCCATGTTCACCACCCTCTTCAAATATAACTTGTCTTTCTACCTTCTGAATCTCAGCCCACGCTCACTTCACCTGTCTCTTTCCTCCTTATCACTCAAATTCTTTCATGCAATTACCTGTAGCAGTTGTCAAACAGCGTCGCATTCGCATATTTAACGTGTTTCATGACTCTAAAAATAAGAATGCTAAAAATAAGAACTTAAGTTGCCAACCCAGCAGTTCTATTTTTAGGAAAACAATTCTTACATAACCGATATCGGTCACTCCCAACTTCATTACTTAAACCTAAGCCTTTTCTTCATTTTTTGCAAATTTTTGTGGCGCCGTCCCTTTTTTCCTCCCGCATGAACAACACCATTATCCATATTTTTCATTAAATCCACATCTCATTACAATTTCATCAATATCATCTATCTCTATTACCAAAAACAAACAAGCCATCAACTAAGGATATCAAAAACTATCAATCTATACACCATTTGGATCCAACTCATCGATACAACCATTTAATATTCACACACCAATGACCAAACATACCACATTTCATAATATAACATGTCAATTAAACTCATCATTTATATCTATATACATCCCATCAACAAAAGACATCAACATCATTAATATATAACAACATATCAATCAAACTCATCATATATCACATATCACAAACCATCGACAAAACATTTAACACTTTTTACGCACAACATGTGGGTCAAAACATCATATCTATATATATACAAAGTTTCAAAATACAATGTGCCCCGTGCGATCGGGTCTCCTTAATCTCATAATACAACAAAACCGGCACGCAGGCCACAATAACTATCAATAATCTCGACTCGGCTCGCGCCGGCGGTCTCTCATATCAAAAACATACTCGGCTCGTAGGCCGGTATCAACTGTACAACCTGTACTCAGCTCGCAGGCCGGTATATACAATAAATGAATGAATAAATGAATAAATGAATAAATGAATAAATAGGCATGCAGGCCTCTATCAACACAACCAGTTCATAGCAAACCGGTGCCCATGTCCAATATACAAAATGTGCAGGGACCCCTCAGCTCTCTCCACCTCCCTCTACCTGTCTGCCTGCTGGTCCCTGTCCTACCTCTCACCTCCTACCTGTGACGGACCCACCAGCTGTGGCTGCACCTCCCTGAGACCTCTGGCTCCGAGAGGTCTCTGCTCTATGTGCCGCATAGGGCTGATAATCAGCCCCGGTACCATCAAGAATATCCTGATAGTATCGGGCCTCCGCTCTAGCCTCCATGTAATGCTCTCGAGCCACCGTAGGTGCTGGGGCTGGTCCCCTGACACCTACTACCAGTGCCCCCTCGTGCCTCGTGCTGTCTTGGTCTGCTTGGTGGTGCTGTGGCTATGGTGGTACTGCACTCGTGCTCGGGCCGTGTGGTTGTGCCGCCGCCGCTGGTGGTACTGCATTCGTGCTCGGGCCGTGGGTGTGCCATTGGTGGTGGTGGTACTGTGCATTTATGCTGGGCCGTGGCTGTGGCTTCGCTGGTGGTGGTGCCTATGCCTGTACCTGAGCCTGGGCTAGCTGCCCCTGTAAAACACCTATCTGTGCCTGTGCAGCAGTTAAGTTACCCTCGTAATAACTATACTCGGCCCCGACTTGATCTCGCTCTACCTGCACCGCCGCAAGTCCGTGTGTAGGTAGGCTGTGTTATCTCTCGCTGCTCTCGACCAGCCCACCAAACCATATATGCTCCCGTATAACCAGCATCATCTACAGTGTCATCTGCTGGCCTCTCAGCAACCCAATCTGAGTCCAAGGGCTGTGGTGCAGGCAGTGGAGCCTCTACATCATCCCTCCAGTACTGAGGGAAGGGAGGTGGCTCGTCCTATCATAGCCCCATCTACCTGCGTACCCTCTCTAGGGGTATCCTCTCATACTCTCCCGGCCTCCGTCCTGCTATCCAGAAAGTGTACTGGATCAAGCGCAACTGTAATCGGGCTCCTCTGCACGGGTGATGACCTCTGTAAGGTCTCCATATGATATCTGCCGCTGTCAGGCCCTCTAATAAATGCCTGTAATAAGTAACGTCTCACCCTGCAAGCACTACTCGTGGCTGACCCACGACCCCCAACCACCTCTGAAAGCCGTATCTATATATGACCTGTGGCCCTGGCTGCTGGGGCAGCCCTACTGGTCTAAGGCATATGATGTGCTCATATGCCCAACAATGCAGCAAAAATGTCGAACAAATCCCGAATCACCTCATCCGGCGATAGCCCCACAGCTCTCGATACAACTATACCAGGTATACTGGTGCCCAAGCATAATGGTGTGCTCCTCCACCATCTCGTGTAGAACCCCCATCAGCGCCCGTGGAAAGTGGCCTCCCTCTGAGTCCGGGAGGGCAAAGCAGGTGATCCTAATCATCATCAACATGGCAAGCCGTGTCTCATGGCGATGCACACGGTACATATCCCCATACCCGATGCTCGCGCTGTGATACGTCAATAGCGTGGCTGCATCCCTGAAAACCTGTAGGATGCTGTCCATGGCAGTCTCTGCGTCCACCTGAAAGACTGCCTCTCCCTCAATCGGCAGTCGAAGGATACGATACACATCCTCCAATGTGATAGTCATCTCCCCAGTCGGGAGATGGAACACATTGGTCACCGGATCCCATCTCTCGATGAGGGCGACCATCAAACTATGATCCCTATCGATCACTCTGTACCGCTGGACTCCGCCGAGTCCCACCTCGCACATGATACCCCGGTGTCATGCGGATACATGTGGCCGCATCCGTACAACAGCGGGGCATCTCGTCCCACATCGTCGCCTTTGACGTGCCTACACAACCAACCCACAAGATTAGCCCTACTCTTTATCACAACATCTACTTATACCCTCTATACCCTTTTTTTTTTTTTTTTTTAATCCCCCGACCACAACCCGACTCCATACCACACGTCTACGCCCATCTATCTTCCCCTAAAAACTTCTACGCTATTCCCCCTCCCTCTTCACACCCAAACAAACAACCCACACCATACTCAAATGACCCAAACCATGCCCAAATACCTTAACCACATCTAAAAACTTAAAACAACAACACAACCCAAACCATACTCAAACACCCTACACCATGCCCAAATACCCAAACCACATCCACAAACTCAAAAACAAAATCACAACCCACACCAACAAATTGAAATAAACCTAAGTCGTGGCTGTCCCTATACTGAAACACCCAAACAATACCACAACACCCCCACCCCAACCCAAACCATACCCAACTCACCACCAAAAACTCAAAAACAACAACATAACCTAAACCAACAAAAATAGCTAAAAATCACTAAGAACGGTACGGTCACCCATAACCGACCGCGGTCCCCTTCCCACCGACGCCGGTCCACTACCGACCGACGCCGGTCCAACACAAAACACCCTGCCCCTAAAATTTTGCGATCGATGCCGGTCGCTTAGCAATGACCGACATCGGCCGTCAGAACTTCCCGAGCCGAACCCCGCGCGGCCCCCACCTACATTTTTTCATTTTTCTACCAATTTACCCACCCAAATACCCTAAAAACCTACCCACCCAGCCGCCTTGGCTTATTTCACCTATCTACCCTCTCTCTTTTTCAAATCATTTCCATTTTCTAATTATTTCCTAAAAAATGTACATTCCTACCCAAACCCCAAATATAGCATAATGCAATAAAATACACACAATGAGGGGTTTCGAACCTACCCGTATGACGACACGTCATCGTGGAGGGATGGGTGGTGGTGGTCCAGCTGGTCCAGCCCCTCCTACTCCTCCTGGTTGTGCCATGGCTCCAAATGTCCTCTTCTGGGTCCTCCACCAATCAACTGCTGCCTCCTCTTCACTCGGGCCCACTAACAACTACCTCCTCCAGCCAAATAGTGCCACCTCATGCAACTAATGCTCCAATCTTAACTCTCCATGTCAGACAACTCAAATAGATTTCCAAATTGCAAAAGTGACAATGACAGGCCGTATTTTTCTTTTTATAGGTTTTTCGCCCATAACCGATATCGGTTTTATTGTGCCCTAAGGAACCGGTATCGGTACCATAACCGATATCGGTCATATAGAATCGACATCGGTTTTATTCCAAATTGCCCCCAATTTCTTCCCTTATTTATTATTTTCCCTTTTTCACCCACATCGCCTATATCAACCTTTACTGCAACCATTCTAACCATTTGGCCCGACCCACGGCCGCAACCCAACAACTTGGCCCGACCCAAGGCCTCACCCTAACCATCTGGCCCAACCCAAGGCCTCACCCCAACCATTTGACTGACCCAAGGCCGCAACCAACCTATTTGGCCGACCTAAGGCCGCAACCCAACCATTTGGCCCGACCCAAGGCCGCAACCAAACCATCCGGCCCGACCAAAGGCCGTACCACTTAACTACTTAGCCCAACATCACCAACATACACTTTTATCCACCCAAAGAGCCTTTTGTTCAATCCAAAGACACTGTTCGTGTTTTAGCATGATTAGGGTCCTTGACTTGATTTGTCGACCAACTTTGCCTAAGACCTAGACCGTGACGTTTATCTCAACCAAACCAACCATTTGGTACTGCCGAACATGCCTAAACATTCCTGTACCTTACCTGTTATATACCCTGGAGCTACTTCCTATGCCTTGGATACCAGGATTATATCACCCTTGTTTGGATAAACTATCAACCTTTGCCTATGCATTGCTGGTTTGCTCACAAATCATGTACCCTAGTCGCACTATTGCATTTTAACATGCGTTTGCTTCCTTGGACCTACCCCACCCTCTCACCATCATCTCTACACCATTTACCCTTTATCAACCCTATCCCTGATTTCACACTACCTCAATCTGTGATAGATTTGAGGGGGATTACCTATACCCTTAACAGGAGTAACCACTTCTTATTATTGTCCGTGCAGCTTTACAAAACAAACTACACGACAATAAGGGGCTAATGTAGACACCAAATTTGTGTCTTACGACCCCTTGTGACCCGCATCGCATTTCGCAACCTAACCTCACCACCTAAACCTTACACAATTATTTATTAATTACCTTATAATTAATAAATCCACATCACCATACCTGCCACCTCATCGTGACCTAGTCTTAACCCTAAACTAACCTAATTAAGACCTATAACTTGGTCCAATTCCACACCTATGACTAATTACTCCTCATCCACACCTAAAACCAACTTCATAATGACTTGACCAAGCCCGCTACCAATCCCTCGGAAGAAAAGGAGGGAAAGCTGGCTATTTTACCAAAAATAGCCCGCTTTGACCGGACCGATACCGGTTCCTACTCGACCGCCGTCGGTTGCGTAACCGCCATCGGTTCCCCGTAAATGACCACTTCCAACCAAAAACAAGGATCAGATTTTCATTTGATCGAGAGAAGGAGAAATCATCGAGAGAATCCAGATTTTGCTTGGCCGAGCAGAGACAAGTGAAGAAACAAGAAGAGATTGCAGAGAAGGACATCAAGCCCAAGACTGCAACTGAATAACCAGAGCCCAGTAACACTCATCCGAGCATCAGAAGAGGAAGCGCATCAACTTGCGCCCTGTCTTCAAAGATCACAATCCTCGAAACTTGCATCTCGCATCGAGGCAAGTAAGTAGTATGTTATATGTTTCTAAGCTCCATTTTCTTGAGCCTCGTTGATTAATAGTAATCATAAGTTTATTCCTAGATCTACTACTACACCACTACTACACTTAACCTTCACCCACACACCCTGATATTGCCCAGAAGGCCATTTTACCACACTCTGAGTCTTCCCTATCCTCCCATCATTCCCCTCAGCCATCCACCAATCCTAATAACCCCACAATCACCTTGCAACCAACTTCTATCCAAAAGCACTTAGATTGGTGCCCCTACCAAGATCGTTTATCCTCTCTAAGCATCGGTTATCTAACCGCGGTCGGTTACCCAGTGACCACCGTCGGTCACTATGACTTATACCCCAAAACCTTTTGCTTGCCTATTTGCCACCTAACAACCCCAAATCTAGCCTGGTTTATCCCTATAACTCAACCTGAACGTATCAACGACCAGTAACCGAACAAACAAAGTGGCACTTTATTATTGATAGTTTAGTTTCTATTGCTTTGTAACGAGATACCTAAATCGTGATTTTGCAATAGCTTTCTATATTATCATTTGTGTTAAATCGTATTAAAAGGGGAACTGACCACCTTCGAAAGGAAGTTTTTATATTTCCTGGGCCTAAGGTAGATCCCTCATTTGTTGTCTAATTAAAATCTTGTGGTCTTGTATTCTTACTTGCAGGTAGTCCTTCCAAGACAAAAATGATTTCTTCGCAATGATCCGATCTCTCTCTACGGACGCGCACACCATCTCAACATTCAATGGTATTCCTCCTAGCCCTAACCCTTATCTATTTCTCAAAGGAATGATAGGATAGAAGCAAGTCTATTCTGCAGAGCTGAAACATTCCGTGCGAAACACTCACTTCCTTTAAATTTTGGATCATATATGATGATTTCCCACTCAAATCACATAAAAGAGAGACTCAACACCCACACATGCCTTGGGTGAGCACCCGGGCGCCCGTTGGGTGGCGGGGTGGTGCACATGGGTTTCCCTTGTCCTTTGGTGGGTGTAAAAATGACTACATATTGGTTCTATTGCGGGACCTCTTTTAGAAGTTGTAGTGGGAAATGGCATGCATCATGATCTATGCAATGAGTGATGATAGAGTGTTTAACCTTGGAAAGTGTTGAAACATGGTTTAAAAACACAGAGGATGAATTTTCTCAGAGATTCAACAATGGACTTGAGTTTGATGCACGTAGGTGGGTAAAAGAGAACTCTACCATGAGTTGTATAAAAAAAATTCTGCTTTGCTTCCCATTAGAGTTGTATGAATGTCTCTCAGCATATGTGTCTAGATCAAGCTGGTATTATAGATCACACACATGGACCCAAGAAGAATAGCAGAGGCTACAAGATGCTGATCTGACATGGACTCGTGTTGTGGATAATTGGTGGAAAGGTGTGTTGGCTAGCTACACTCAAGTACGCTATCTCTACATATTCTCATCTAGAAGTTGTTGATTTTGAGTTTTTGTGGGAGCCCAGAGGATCATTTCTACATGTTATTCCTCTGGCCATGAAGATATTGATTGTTACCTTGAGTTTAGAGGCATTTCCGATGGCTAGCTAAACTATTTTGAGCACTAGGCATGGAAGCTAAGGTTGAGGAAGATGGAAGACATTACGACAGAGAAAGAAAGGGAGGAGAGATGACTCAATTATAGTGAAGTGCATGAAAGGGAGATTGTTAGACAACACGAGGTTACAAGTGTGATGGATATATAGATGTAGATGTTGCGAGAAGGAGTTGAGGTTCATGCAGAGGACTTGGAACATGATAAGTCTATGCTATCCCATCTTGGAAAGTGTGTAAGAGATACCCCTTCAACTTTTGATGAGAGTTAATTGTGTGGAGAGTGAAGAACCTTTAGCACGCATCTAAACCCACCTAGTGAACAAACCCCGACACTTAGTTTTCAAGATCAAGGGAGGAGTACTGCTAACCTAGTTAGTATTAGTGGAAGTGATAGATCCGCACCTAGGAGATACAATTTATCATTTCCCACTTCTATGGCTATGCATACTATTCTAGTATTTGGAGGAATTTTCAGATAAGGAAAAAGTACACAAGCCTTTAGTCTCATTTCCAAGAATGGCGCGGGGTACACTATTAGTAGTGGGGCATCATCACAGACTATGGGCACATAGTTCAGTGGAACTTTGAGGACCCTTAACATGACCACTATAGGACCTCGGTGGATCTAGTGGTCCAAGAGGAACAAGACTGGTGTATCTAGTGGATCCGTGGGTCAAGAGGCATAGGACTCGGAGGATCTATTGAATCTAATGGAGGAGGAAACACTAGAGGAAACCAAGGCTCTGGCTCAAGAGGACAAGGGCCCCAACCACCTCTTTAAGTCTTCTTTGAGATGTCTTTACATTTACTAGATTATAAGGTTATTAAATATGTTGCAGAGCATGTCCAAAAGTGTGAGTTGTTATGGTGCACAAAGGGGATCACAACCGCAGAATAGAAGGCGGTCAGTTACCACAACAACATTACAAGGGAATGCACATAGCTGGTATAGGAAATATGAACCTCATAAAATTGTGGTGGATTACACTTCTTTAAAGAACACCTTCTTGGCATAATTCCACATCCCCGAGTTTGAATAGAAGCACATCAACACACGAAGGAGATTTAATAGGGAATGACAGAGAGTGTGTAGGAGTATGACGACAAGTGTAAGAATCTCCCTGTCAAAATTTTCATATGACAATCATCCTTCACAAAGATAATCAATGGTTTGTTGGTGGGTTAATAACCCCATTTAGAAGAGATTTATCTCATAAAACTTTCATATACCCATGTGAAATGTTAGAAGCTTCCCTATGCAATCAAGCGTTTATTGGAAGTGTTGATACTCGGTGTTAGCCCATTCTTGGAGGCTCAAATTGCTTCTATGGATAAGAAACTAGAAAAATTTTCTGTGAAATTAGTTGATGAGACTCACAATGCTATATGGTGTATAGA
This sequence comes from Taxus wallichiana var. yunnanensis, assembly GCA_018340775.1. Taxonomy (NCBI): domain Eukaryota; kingdom Viridiplantae; phylum Streptophyta; class Pinopsida; order Cupressales; family Taxaceae; genus Taxus; species Taxus wallichiana. The sequence continues at coordinate 122,803,637 of CM031242.1, read as the reverse complement.
TTGTGAAGTAAAGGGGCATGTCAAGGATATTTTCCCTAGAAGATAGTAGTACATGCCGTAGTAGTAGACTATGAGATTTTTCACGGAACCATGATGTGAGTAGATGTCACATGTTACCGTGCTTGATGCGGAAGAATGTGTCTTGCTACTGTAATATTTGCACCTCTACGACCCATGATACTAAGTATTATAGGATTATTGATAAGATCCATAAGGCCATTGATCATGGTGTGTGCACCATGTTTCGCTCGGAATGTTTCAGCTTCTGGGAATAGAGTTGCTTCTATCCTTTCATTCCTTTTAGAAACAGATGAGGTTAGGGTTAGGAGGAATACCTGTTGAATGTCGAGATGGTGTGCGCATACCGTAGAGAAAGATCAGGCTGACTGCGAAGAACTCCTTTTTGTCTTGGAAGGACTACCTGCAAATAAGAACACAAGACCACAAGATTTTGATTAAACAATAAATGAGGAAACTGCCTTGGGCCCAGGAAATATAAAACTTCCTTTCGAAGGTGGTCAGTTCCCCTGCTAATATGAATTAACACAAAAGACTGCAAAATATCAATTAAATTGTCTCGTTGAACTGGGTAGGGGAAAGGCTGGTTTTCTGGTTTTGATCAGAGGAACCGATGCCGTTCTCGATAACCGATGCTAGTTCATGGGATGACCGATACCGGTTGGTTCTAGGATCTTTTTGGTAGCTATGGTGTTTGTAATGGCTGGTTTATGGATGATATTAGGAAATGAGACGATGAGGGATAAAAGAATGACAGTTAGATGCAATGGCACGTTGGGTAGTGGATTCAAATGATTTAGGAGGACTCGTGATTCAAGCAAAGATAAGAAAAGTTATAACAAAGGACATGCAAGATATGACTTTCTGGTTTTGATGAAGATGCAAGGTGATCTCCTCTCTGCAAGCACTTCTAGTTTCTTTACTCATCTCTGCTTGATTAAATGAAGATCAGGACTCTATTCCTCGCTTGCAATACTCTCTGTCGGTCCAGAAATCCTTCGACTGATCTCTAAAATGAAATTTCGATCCGTTGTTTTGGTTTGGGGAGCCCATTTACAGGGAACCGATGGTGGTTGCGTAACCGACGGCGGTCGAGTAGGAACCAGCATCGGTAAGGAAAAAGTAGGCTATTTTTAGTAAAATAGCCCACCTTCCCTGCTTTTCTCCCGAGAGATTAGTTGCGGGCTTGGTCAAGTGGCTAGAAGGTCGGCTTTGGGTGCGAGTAAGGAGGCATTAGTTATGGATGTGAGTCTAGACCAAGTCATGGGTCCTAATTAGGTTAGTTTAGGGTTAGGGCTAGGTCATGATGAGGTGGCAAAGTGAGGTGGCGGGTAAGGTGATGTGGATTTATCAATTATAAGGTAATTAATAAATAATTGTGTAAGGTTTAGGTGATGAGGTTAGATTGCGAGATGAGATGCAGTCACAAGGGGTCGTAAGACACAAATTTGGTGTCTACACACCACACTAGCCTTACAAGTAGTTCTAAGGGTGATGATCACTGTTATGAGGAGCACAGATGGAGGTGTGCAGAAGAGGATTTCATGGAGGATTCCATAGTCATGGTAATCTGAGAGGAGGAACAAGTGAGTTCCCATGTGGAACCTATTTTAATTGTGGGTATACGAGACCACTAAAAGTGTGAGTACCTGGACTTATTGTAGTGCTTATGGTGCGTGAGGAAGCACAAGTATGAGGAGTTTCATGATTTGTTTGAGCATATGAATTAGTAGCACCGAGAAAGACAAGGGCATTGTAATTGTAAGCATTAATAAGGATGACACACAATGGATGCCATGGGTGACACTTGATGTATGTTTAGAATCTATTATGGTAACAACAAGAGAAGAGGTCGATGCGTAAAGGAAATACCAAGGCACAATAACCCTGGTTTTAAGGGAAGAATTGGTAAATGGGAAATACCTGCACTGGCACATCGAAAGAGTTATATCAAGAGACCATGGACCTCATTTAGAATTTACAAGGAGAAATCTATTGTCTAAAGGAGAAATCCATGAGGGAAGAACAAAAAAGGAAGGTCAAGGTGCAAAGAATGACCTGGATGAGGTCAAGGAGGTATGTAAAATGCTAAGGAAAAGGAATATTATTCCTTGCTAGGAGCATGGTTGAGAGAGAAGGTACCACACACTAGATAAGAGTTTGAGAGGTATGTCTTGTATGCAAACCTTCCCCCTAATAGCCTTGACTATGATAAGGAGATCACATTAGATGTAGTCGTGGATGGATGGATCCTTAGTAATATCGTCATTGACACAGGCAAGGAGGTCAATTTTCTCAACTTGGATGCAAGGCATCATATGGGAAGACCTACATTATAGCCATCTTCAAATGTGTTATATATGGTGAACAAGATGAAGGCAATGCCCATCGGTGTCTTAAAGGATGTAGTCATCACCATTCAGGGAGATAAGTTTACTAGGGACTTTGAAGTCTTGGCACTCACCAAGGAAGACAATTTCCTAGCATTACTTGGGTGCCCATGGTGCTATAAGAACAATACAGATCTTTATTTTAATAAGGGATACATAAGCTTTGAGAATGAGGAGGAATGGGTCATCATACCCTTGGCGATGGGAAATCAACATTCTATATTGAACCTTTGGGAGAAGAGGTCTTGGATAGAATATATGTGCGCTCAATCAGGGATCCAGAGACAATTCATCCCATAGAAGGAGTTATCTAGTTTGAGGATGCTCAATCCCTAAGTGACACCACCAGTATAGCGTGTGATAATTGGGTGCATGGGACCTATGATTTAATTAGATGAAATTTGAGAGGATCAATAAAAATATGAAAAAGGCGCATATAGTCCAAAGACCTAGGAGGAAAGGAGCTACCTAAGTACTTAGGAGGAGCCTTCCCTGAGGTATTTTTGTAGGAGATGGAAGCTCAAGTGGAAGGAGGAAAATGAATGAAGGGGGATGTTAAGTTACATCCTACTTGGAAATATGACACGTTGGTGGGAAACACATCAAGATAATCTCTTGGAATGGTGTGAGGTGAGAATTTCCTTCTTTGTAAGGTTTTGTAGGAGCAACACACCCATGGCTATAAAATATTACCATGGTAAAGAGAACACTTCCTTCCATATCTAATCATGTGAGATAGCCCGGATAGGAAGCATAGAAGTATTGAAACCCTCATTATGGGTTCAAGTTGCATTCCACATTACAAGGTTGTACACGTGCATGGTACACTCATTCCGAGACATTTGCTAGATAGGGAATTGGCAAGAGTTAGCAGCTGATCTCATTGAAACATTCGAGTATCGAGTATAAAACCCTTGGTGGATAAGGCATTATAGGTTGTTAAGCACCTTACCATTGGCAATAGTGCCATGGTAGAAGATAGGCTACTAGACTTGTTAGGTAAACCTAGCGTGGAGGCACACTTTGAGGAAGAATAAATAGAAGAAATACATTTTAAGCGTATAGATATGGAAAAGGAAAATGTAATGTGGTGTATATTATTGATGGGGAAGAAGCGAAAAACTTGGATGTTGACCATTCGCTATGGACACACGAGGTGTTAGACAATTCGATGAATAGACACGTGCCTATCATGAACATTTAAAGAAAAATAAGGTTAACATTAGCTTAGACAAAGAGCCTAAGGAGGCTATCATTGGAGACTATTGGTCAGAGAAGGAAGTATCTAAGATCATTGATATTTTACATGAGTTTGAGGATTTATTCCTGCATGGGTATCATGAACTTAAAGGAATTCACCATTCCTTGGGGGAAATGATAATTAAGGTAAAGGAGGGTCCGCACCTAGTCCAGAAGAGACCATACTAAATGAATCCTAACTTGCTCATGAATTTAAAGGAGGAAATAGATAAATGATAGCATTAGGTATTACTAAAGTTATTGAAGATTCGAATGGATAAGTCCAATGGTGATTAGTATTAAGAAGGATGGAAGGATAAGTATATTTGTTGATTACAGGGACCTAAATGTACTATGTATCGTTGATCCTTTCCCAACCCCATTTATTGAATAAATATTAGGAGTGGTAGGGAACGAGGTCTATTCTTCCACAGATGGATTCTCGGGCTATCACTAGGTAAGGGTCATGATGGAGGACCAAAGGAATATGACTTTTGCCACTGAGTGGGGATTTTTTTCCTATACATTCATGCCTTTTCGGTTGAAGAATGCACCTGATGTGTTCTCGTGCATTGTGGTACAAGCTTTCTAGGACTTCATCCATAAATTTCTTTAAGTCTACCTCAATGATATGACAATATATTGGTTAATAAAGGACCATTGTGACAACTTAAATGATATTTTAAAGGTGTCGGGGTTGAGGATATCCTCAACATTAAGAAATGTGTCTTTTTTACTCCATTTGGAACATTATTTGGGCACATCATATGTATGGAGGGCCCACTAGAAGACGCCAAAAAAGTTGTAGTAATTATGGGATTGAAGGAGCCTACTAGTCAAAGCATGGTGCATGGATTTCTTGGGCATACGGGGTACTACAAGAAGTTCATTAAGGGATATGAAAACATTACCACACCCTTAGAAGAGTTACTTAGACATAAGAGTGTCTTTCATTGGGGATCGGCACAAAAGAAGGCATTTGACACTTTAAAGGATCGGATTATCACCGCACCCATCCTACATTTCCCTTCTTGGGATAAGCCTTTCCATGTTTTTGTGGATGCCTCAGGGACTACCATTGGATCAGTACTTGCATATCCTAGTGAAGGGATTGTTGACCATCCTTTGTTCTTTACAAAAAGAAATTTACACTAGCAAAGTCGAATTATACTATAAATAAGAATGAGGCATTGTCGATGATATACGCGCTTAATAAATTTAGGCGTTATTTGTTGGCAAACCCTTTTATATTTTATAATGACCATATGGCATTGAAAGACTTTGACGAACAAGCTCATTCTACAAGGCGCATATTTTGGTGGGCACTATTATTTCAAGAATTTGAGTTCATGTTGGTTGTCAAACCAAGAAAAAGTAATTCCAAAACTAATCATTTATCTAGGATTGATTCGAGGGGAGGACACAGAGCATTGAAGACACCATGCCAGATGCACAACTATTTAGGTTGCAAACCCACACCCTCGATTTGGAGGACATTGTGGTATTTCTCAAGACAGGTGTGGTGCCAGGTGGAATGAGGACATTGGAGAGAATAAGTTGGCCATATGCCTTGTGCCCTACATGTTAATTAGTGGGGATCTGTACAAAATGGGTCATAATGAGGTTTTTCTCCGTTGCATGCTAGAACATGAGAACACTACAATTATGGAAGAGGCATATGGTGGGATTGCAAGAGGACACTATGTGGAAAATACAACCACGTGGAAGATTCTACTCACAAGGATTTGGTGTGAGACCATTTATCAAGATTGCATTGAGTTTTACAAGGCCTATGACCATTGTCAATGCCTTGGCAAACCTGGAAAGAGGGATGAAATTCCCTTGTGACCAATAGCTAGTACAGAACCATTTTAGAAGTGGGCTATCAACTTTGTTGGAGAAATCTTTCTAGTGGTGCAAAGGATTGTTTTTTGGTATATCCTCACTTGTACTGATTATTTGACAAGGTGGGAAGAGGCAGCACCTACAAAGGATTTTATAGTAACTAACGCTGCTAGATTTTTATGGGAAAACATAATCGTATGTATGGATGCCCATTGAGTTTGATAAGTGATAGAGGTATGCATTTCCTCAATGCGATGGTAAGGATTCTACTATCAAAGTTCATGGTGGACCATCACAATAATTCTCCTATTACCCTCAAGCAAATGGAACTGCTGAGGCATTTAAAAAATACTTAGCTACACATTGACTAAGATTTGTGATGTTGGTAGATAAGATTGGGATGAAAAGGCATAAACCATTCTTTGGGCATATAGGACAAACTACAAGAGGTTGAATAAGGCCACATAATTTAAATTAGTGTTTGGAACAGAGGCTATCCTACCAGATGAATTCATGTTAACTTTCTACGATATAGCACGTGCAAGAGGATTAGATGATGAACAAGCACTGGAAGAAATAATTGACAAGTAAATGCAATTGGAAAAAATACAATCACTCGCTGGTGGATCCGAAGACGTAAAAATCAAAATATAAGGCATGGACAAGATCATCACATTAAGAACAAAAAGTTTGAGGTTGGGAAGATGGTCTTACCTTGTATGATTCTAAGTTTTGGTGCCATCCTGGAAAGTTAAAAGTCCATTGGTTGGGTCCCTACATCATCTCGTACATCCTTGTTTTAGGCACATTCCATTCAAGAGCTGGATGGGACAAGATTTATAGGAAACTTCAATGGGAGTAGGCTAAAAACCTACTATAAATAAGTCTTCTTGGTGTTTGTAAATAAGGAAATTTTTCCAATTAGTTTAGGATTTCCTTTAATTATTTTTCTTTTCTTTTTTTTCCCTTTCTCGTCATTGTTTTGTGTTGTGCCTTTGGCACCAGTAATCTCATTACTTTTTAAAGGTTGTAACTATACGAGGACCACACATCATTTTAGTGTGGGTGGATTAAGGTGGAATAAATTGAAGGGCGAAGCACCATAAAGGATGCATTGGAAATACTAGTTGAATGGCCCTGTGAAGGAAGTACATGCAAGGAAAGGTGAAAAAGGATGGTTGGTGTCAGGGTAAGGATACATTGGGGATCCACGTATAAGAGAGGAAAAATTACAAATGAGACATGAGGTATGTGAGAGAAAAAATCATGACAGGAAGAAGTGCCTTTGGCATGGTTATGCGATGCAAGAGTCTCTTATCAAGATGGATTGGTTGCGTGTCAAAAGGTTGGGGAATTTTCTACAGAGGGTTGGGTACATGAGTTAAAGCACTAAAGTCATACTTTGGTGAAAAAGCTACATTAAGTGTTAAAGTATGATGGTAGGTAAGGTAGAATTTAATGTTAAAAATGGGAAAAACTATAAATAGAAATTTGTGCACTTCATTATTCACTTTACGAATATGAAGAAGGAAGAGCTTTTGCAGAGTAGGGTTTCTAGAGTTGATCAAAGTGTGAAGAAAAATGGATAAATTTAACCGTGAATGACTAGTTAGGATTTGCAAACCAAGAGAGAAATAATTCACGGGTGTGGGGAAAGTTGTGGAGAAGCATCATCTTATTGAAAGATATTCCAGGTTAGGGTCTAGCAGCTAGGGCATGAGTTTGAAAAGAGTACTCTTCATAGGTTCAATATCTAAAATTGGAAAGGGTAGAAGAGAAGAGATATGAAGATAAGTGGAAGTGATAACCTACACAATGGCACCCAAGAAACCAATGGTAACACCTAATAAGGGCAAGGGAAATGGTAAGGGAAAACAATAAAAGACTACCACAAGTACCAATGAGGAATGGTATGCAGAAATGTAGTACTCGGATGGGGTTTCACTCGAGATGGAATGGGAATCCCACTTAAGAAAATGATAATAAGCGACAAAAATCATTACAAAAATTCAATTGAGAAGGAAATGGATTTGGAGTTAGTGCGCCGACTAACTAGAGAACACCGAGGGGTTACCAATTTATAGCGACAAATATAAGGTGAAGTTGGAGAAGACAGTTATTACAACTCTATGAGATACCCTACTTGTAAAGCCGAGCACCTCTATCGCTGACTAATGTCACACGTGCATGAAGAGCATTTTCACTTCATGGGGCACAATATATGCATAACCCTCGGCTAATTTCAAAACTCACAGTCTTATCTATGAAGGAGAAGATATAAAAGATGACCGTGTGACAAGGAAGAAATTAAGGACATAGTGTCTACATATTCTTACAAGAAGGGGTCAAGGTACTTTGAGATCACAGATATCCAATACCTAATGATGAGAATTATTGTGTTCATGGTAACAAAACTCAATGCGTAAGAAATATGGATACATAAGTAAACAAGTCTTGGTTAAATGTTTGTAGAAGAATATCAGACGGCACCATCTACAATCTGTTCACATAAATTACAGATGAAATTATCACCAGTGCTTAGGAAGGAGATAAGATTCTCTTTGTTAATGTCCTCTTAACCATTGTGTTCTCAGAAATCAGGGTACCAGATGCAACAAACATGTTCGTTTGGGAGTACCTAGAGGAAGACCCCTCTCTTCCAAAAATATTTGAGAAATACAATTTTGATAGCATGATGCTCGCTCATAAGGCACGTCTTAAAAATTGGTATATGTGCTTAAGGACTGTGTTTGGGGTAGAATGGAGAATACGAAACAAATGCCTTGTTTATAGTAGGAGAATTTGAGTTCATTGTATACTAACACTTTTGTATTGGTAGGTTCAAGTTGACTCAAGAAAACATGAGCCCATGGTGCAAGCTCCCATTCAACTTCACAACTCAATACTTCCAGCGGTAGTTAAAAAAATTCAAGGAGACCAAAATTTAAAGCTTGACCTTGGAGGTTTGGATTGGGACCACAAGCAGATGCGTAGAATGTTGGTATACCCAACAAGTGCGCATACGTGGAAAAGTATGTGTCGCATGAAGTTCAAATGGTAAAACCCCGACTCGAATATTGTAGGGAGGTCAACGGTGCGTGTATACCTTTGGATAAGGCCTAATTTTGAGAAGGTTTGTTATATTTAAAACAAGATAGCTCTACTTGAGGACCTTACAAATAGGAAGAATCCCACACCCAGATAGAAAGAAAAAGAAATGCAGAAAAAGGAACCAAGTGCCCAAGATACTCAAGGTAGTAAACGCCATAGGAATAAGCACTAGAAAGAATAATTACACGGGTAGGAAGAGGTCCTTAGTCAAAGAGAAGGCACAAACATAGGAAAATTTCATCGCAGAGGAGAAATCACCAGAGGAAGAGGAAGAGAAAGCAGAGTCTCCTATACTAGAATCCCTAGTTAGGAAGAAACATAAGGTGATGGAGGAAGCTAACTCGAAGGAGACAGAGAGCTTGGAGAAATACATAGGTGAGAGGGATGATGATGAAGAAGATGATTCTAAAGAGGACCAAGAACCACTTGTTTTTAAGTGTGCATGGTTTAGAAGAAAATGGCGTAAAAGAAGAACATGAGTCCCGTTTTGTGCGACGTAAGGGTATCCAGGAGGAGGAAGGTGCCCAAGACATGGAAAGAAGTGAAGAAGTTGGCATGCGATCCTAGAAAAATCCAAGCCTCACGAAGGATAAAATAAATAAGGTGGAAAAAGAAGCAACGAAAATCATTGAAGCCTTAGTAGAACAAGAATTGGAGCACAACGTTGATATAGTGATGGAAGAGGATAAGGAAGAAAATGCAAGGAAAGATCATGGAAGAACATGAGGCCTTATTCTAATGGTAACTATTCCTAAGGGTGTGCACATAGGGGAAAGTGCATGGAGATCCAGAGGAAAGGAATGAGATACATTAATGATCCCAGCAAGGTGTTGCATGTACACTTCCAAAGCACCATTCCAACAGATCAAATCATGGAAATGAAGTCATTTGATGAAGAAGATGCATACCCTCGGATGAGGAAGATGCTCTCTTGGGAAATTGAGTCCCACATCGATGAGCCAAAGTTCGAGGTAAGCCGGATGGCATTAATGAAAATACCAAAGTCAAAAGGAGACAACCCCTTGGTAAATGCTCAGTAACTTTCAAATGAGAAGTTATGCAATGTGCTCAACAAGGTCTCAATTGACGTTAAAGGTAGTCTCTTTGGACAGAATGACATGATAATATTTCTAGAAGAAAAACTAGAAAAGAAGGAGGAAGAGATTAAAAAAGAAGGCCAAGGATTTAAAGTAGGAGTTAATTAGCACTCAGCTAAAGCGTGAACTTAGAGAAGAAAAGGAAAGGGTACACAAAGTACATAAGAAGGTATAATCCATCATAGATGCCATTTTTTTGAAGCATCCAGACCTGACACCACCCACGCAAAAGTATGGATCTTCCCTTGAGTGCCTTGAAGACTTAACGCACATCCTCACCATGGAAAGACAACCTCTAGCCTTAGAATCCGTGGAAGAAGTAGTAGTGTGCATGGAGAAGGAGAATAAATTAAAGGTAGTAGCAATCATGGCTAAATACAACAAATTCCTTTTGATGTAAATATTTTTTCCCATACTGTTGAGGCCGCATATGAAAACTACGCAGACAGAGATAAGATGGTGAGTATTCTAGTCACCAACTATGAAGCGAAGCTTAAACAATTCAAAAAAAAGAACAAAGGGAACAAAGTAGAGAGGGATATAATCATGGATGAGGTTGAAAAGAAGTCAGAAGCTATTGAGGCCCTAAGGGGTATAATCAAGAACCGGATAAAGGAGCTATACCCATAGATTACTAGAAGGATGGATGCGCTTGAAGACATGGGAAAGGAGTTGGAGAAAATTGTTGACACTATGAATTCTCAAAGAGATGGAATGAGTTTTGGGGAGGTAAGTGCCCTAGTTGGCGATGTCTGCCAGAGAGTGCAAAATTAAGTCAATGCCTAGAACAAGTTGGAGGCCAACTTGTAAAAATATTTTCCTAGCTTGTTGCAATAATGCCATCACTTCCCCATTCTTTCTTCTTTTCCAAATTCTTCATCCCCTTATTCTTTTCCCAAGACATTAAGTTCTTTTTTATTCTTTATTCATTGAAGAAGTGTTCCCTGTGGATAACATGCATAGTGTGGGGTGATGTTGGGCCCCTAGAATATTGACTAAGTACACAGGGACACATGGGCACTCAAGGCCTAGGTTGAAGGATGGACATGCAAGGAGGAGGCACACAAGACAAGGTTCTAGGGGGTTTTAGAAGGGCCATCTTACGCACCAAAAGACAAGGTCTCGAGACTTAGCCATATTTGGCATATCAGGCAGGAAACGAGAAAAGTGTGACCTGACTACACATGTAGATTGTATAAGGTGCTAGAATGGTGACAAGTTGACCTAGGAAGGAATATTTCATGTGATGGAAGCTCTTAGAATACCAACATGACAAAAAAGGAGAGCTTAGGCCTTGATGAGAATGCTCCCAAGGAGGACCACATCCGGACACTTGGCTACGGATTTGAGGCTGCAGAAGGATGAGTTGGCACTTTAGGATGCCTATATATACGGTGACCATAGAAGAAGAAAAGTGTGGTAGTTGTAGTAGTAGAGGTGGAATCGTGTATAGAGAGAGAGGAAGAAGGAGTGAACCCTACGAAATGTTGCAAGGAACTCGGTTTGGGTTGGGTATATTAAATATAAGAGAAGGATGTATCAAGGGCCTAGGGTTATAATTTTTTTGAGAGCTAGATGATATGGATCTAGTTATGATACATGAATTTGGTATGCCATAATGTGGTGTTTTGTAGTAATTCTAATGAATGTAGTGAGGTTACCAAGTTAATTGAATATGATCCTTCTTGGTTGATTCATACATGACTCTTCACAGCTTGCTTTTCATGTATGTTTATAAGATGAATATGAATTCTTGTACAATTTCCTTTGTATTTTATTTGAGTTCTTTAAGTCTGTTAAGGTATTTATGTCTGTAATGACTACAATGATCTAAAGTTGTTCTAAGCTCTATGATGTTTACATGTTTCATTCCCACTCACTTCCTTTAAATTTTGGATAATAGATGATAATTTCCCACTCAAATCATATAAAAGAGAGACTCAACACCTGTGTGTGCCTTAGGTGAGTGCCCAACACCGGTTGGGTGATATGTCGATGTGCATGGGATTCCCTTGTCCTTTGGTGGGTGTAAAAATAACTACGGTGACCAAGTCATCACTCTAACACCGAGTCATTTCTCCCAGGTGTTGAGTCACTACTTGACCTAACTAACTAAGAATTATTCTTAAACGTAACTAGAATTCTCATAAGATCTTCCTTCTTTGTCTCACATGAAATCTACTTCCCTAAGTGGACCCAACAAATAAATCACGCCAAATTTGGGAAGATCTACCTATTTTTGGTAAATAATACTATTTCACCCTAACTGATAATGTTTTATCCTCGGCCGACACCGGTCACCTAAACCGCCATTGGTTCCTTTATATAGAATTTTACAAACCTTTAACCAGGTTGGTCATTTAGTTATTGGATCCTTATTACATTCAAGGACAGATCTTCAAGCCCTCCTACATCTAGATGATGAACACACACAACCACAACTCAAGACAAGCAACCAGTTCTCCTTCAAAATGTTCGAATACTCATAGGAGCACACAAGTTGTACTTCTACTACAGATCTTGGACTAAAGAACCTCTTTTCCAATCAACCATTAACCATCTCAACTCACATGATCTACAAGATACCAAGTAAGTATTGTGATTTTAATCATTCTTTCTTATCCCATTATAGATCTCTTGCTTCTTTCAGTATTTTATTTCTTCTATTACTCGTACATCATATTCTTCCCACCAACCCACTATTTAAACCATCCCAAGCCATTTCACCCTTCTAAACCTCCTTCTTAGTATTCCCGACTCTTCCCATCCATATTACAACCCAAACAACACTACTCTCGTTCTCTGTATAATCACAAGAAGCCTAAAAACTCATTTTTAATAGTTCATTACCTATTACCCCTACTAATGTCATTTTCCTCACCACCGTAAGTTTAGTCCCCATACCGGTATTAATCACCAAACCAATATCGGTCTCTGTGTCATTTTATATTTTCAAACCATCAATCTTCCCACTCACCTAAACCAACCTAGACCCTAACCATACCTTTTTACAAACTTTTCTCGACGTGAAAAAACCTTGGCTCTAATTAGATTTACTTGTTATTTTGATATCTACCATAAAATCTAGTGTATTGTGTGTATGAGGAACCTAAATCATTACGTTGCAATAGGACTTATTTATTTTAGTTGTTTATTCACATTGAATTTTTATCAAACAATGGCTTGACAACCATGCTTCCCGGATCTAGCATACACTAGGAATTCCACTATCATATTGTAACATTCCCATTTTAAGACTTTAGAATCAAGGGGAAATTATTTTTTTCTTTTTGAATAATGTTCTCTACTCTAAATACGTAATTTAGAACACACATTCTTTAACAAATATTATTATAACCGATAACCATATGCGATTATAATGACTCGATGAGTTACCGATATATTCATTTCATGACTTGGTGAACTACCAATCTATTCATGTTTAACATTAAGTATTGATACTTTTCCATATACTACGTATACGTGGTTCTCTTTCCTGTTTTAGGTATTGAGTGATCTGTCTAAGGAACCTATCCGGAAATTTGTTACCAATATTCATCTCGCATCACGAACCTTAGACTAGGTGACATAGGACAATACAAACTAAAGCAGACTTGTGATACTTTTTTCAAAGATTTCTAACATACTATTCGTATTACTATTCCTTGAAGACATAATTGTCAATCCGAAATACTTCCTTCACCCCACTCTATTGTTATCAAGAATTTCCCTTACCGACTTTTGTCAATCCACTTCCCCAAGGTTTAACCCTAGTTCAAGTTAACAACATATGTCATCATAGGAAGAGGCTCAGAAAAACTTAGGGTAAGTTGGCATACTGGGTCAACGTAAGTCAACCCCGTGTGCCAAGGTACCCCGAGTTTTAGAGGGCTACTCCTTATGTTAAACATGCTACTAACCAGAAAAAGAGAGAAATTAAATTCAAGTCCAATGTTTGTAGATCTAGATGATCAATGCAGAAGGGTGTTGCCACATGTCAACTGCATCACTGTATCCTTGAGAAGATCCTAATCTTCTCGAAGGTATAGTCCTGTAGTTGGCATGTGCCAGCATCCTATAGAACAACCTCATCGAGATTTACATACCCCTAGGAGCTTATTATAATTTAATTAATTTGGATTATTAAAACATATTTCAGCAACCTTGCCAAGCCCTAATCCAACACTCCTTAAGTTCTTTTCTATACCAGATTCAATTGATCGTTAAATAACTTCCTTGACTTAAGATTGCCTTTAATGTTCGTTTAATGGGCTTAATAAGCCATTAACCAAAACAGGACAACAACATTATAAGTTCCATTTAATGTGACTTAACCATTCAAGGAAGTGTAGCAACCACCTAGGTTGTAACTATGTAGACTTTATTAAAATGAAGTCTAATGATTAGGAATCATATCTTCCTTTTCATTTGCATTCTTATGATAGAGGAAGGGTCTTCCTTTACATGGTTAAGTACTAGGGTTTAGCACCCCTTTATATCATTTACAAATTCTATAGTTTTTCTGAATGTTCATTCCACATCATATTACTATGTTGAATTGTTTAGATATGATCATCAAATTCTGCAACTTAGCAAGCTACATCTTATTTAGGGAGAATATTCTAAATCCCATTATCAAACTTATCCAAGAATACCCAATTAAGCATATAAATAATATGGAGGATATCAACAAGATAGGATTCCATCTCTGTTATAAAAGTACAAGATAATTTACACATCCAATGCAAGTAAATTCTCAACTTTCAATTCATCTTTAAAACTTATACATTTACAAAACTTATGCATTTTAGGCATACTACCTAACAATAGCCTTCATTCTAAAAGGAATATAACTTTTATTTTTTCAATACAACTCAAGAACGAATCCAAATTCTCTACAAAGAATCAAACTTAAATAAGCCAATGCATCATATAATTTTTGCCTTCTTTTTCACTTATGAATTCCATCGCAAAAATTGCTAAGACGGGTCGATTCAATGAACTGAGCATGATAACCACTAAGCCTTAAAACGAAGTGCATTCCACTAATTGTTCCATTAAAAAAACCTTTCTTTAATTAAATAATTAGTATATCATACTATAAGCATAAGTAATAACAATCGAGAAGGAATACATTAATAAAATTGAATTCACTTCTAAGAGAGAGAGTATAATATATAACATTTTCCTTACAATTTAAAGTTCAATTGATCCTAAAAATTACCTTTATCAAAAAATAGATTTTATCATCTCATTGTTCCCAATTATTCAATAAAATAATACAACACTTATCTTTACTATAAGACAAAACAAGTGTCTACAACATGGTTATCATTAGGTTGGTTCACCTAACTTTTAAGAAAAGGAAGAAGAGAAACCATTTCAACTATGCCCAAAACACATAACATCCACAAAGAAGAAATAGGTTTATGTCATGACTTAAACTGTTTCATTTAAAGGTCCACTACTTAAAAATTCAATATTCTAGATATTCATCAGAACAAAATCACATATTAATCCAAGAGGAAAATAAAGGATCAACAAATAATAAAATATTTTACATTTGTTGTTCAACAAACCAATCATCAATCTCTTTCTACTTTATTTCAATCAAATGTTATGTACAAGAAGACTAAACAACATAATAATCTTCTTTTCCTATAAGAATAATTAACAGGTGGTTCCAATCAAATGAACTTAACCCAACAACCTTAGAAAAGGAATCTTAACAGGATATGATTCAATCCTTAATTCATCTCATTATACTTAACAACAATTCCCTTTTTCTAATACAGAACAAATAAGTTCATAAATTTATTCCCAAAGGAGAGTTCAAGATCAACTTTAGAATAAGAAGAAAATGTATTGAAACCTTCCCTAAAATATTTACCATAAAAAGGCATGAGTTCCCTTTTTATCTCGAATCAGTATAACAATGAAGTTTAAAACAGCACTACATCCCTAAGAAATCATAATTTCCTTTATCCTTAAAGACTCAAGCATTCATTTATTAGACCTAAAAAGAAGTGTCAAACCCGAATAGGAAACTAACAACTCTGAAATTACCCATATGCTCAGTCAAGACAGAAACTAACTTGCAATAAATTTCAACTTCTTAATACAAGAGAAAAACATTGGGGTTCTAAGAAGAATGGTTAACCAACAATATATTCCAAACAAGATCTCAAAGAGGTTACCCAACAACCCATTTAAACCATGCTTCCAAATTTTCTCCGTGTGCATGTAGTTGGTCTCAAAAAGAGTTCTAAGTTATTAAACCATTTAATCAAGTAATAAACCCAATTTCAAAGCCAAGACCCAATCGATCATATTTGTAATACAACCAGTTCAGGACTCGTAAAACAATTCGAGCACAATGTTGAACATAAGCTCCCACAAAGGTTTGGTACCACTCAAGTGAATATACACAAGTTCAAGACAACAACATATTCTCTTTTTAGTTTACATCCTAAACAAAGAAAACCCAAAATAACACTAGAGCAGAACCGACACCTTGCTCAGGTTACAATTTCCAAACACATTAGTAACAATTAAATTGTACAGTGTCGCATCATGGAATCTCATACATGAGTTTGAATATACACCAACATCTTAAAACAAGGTAGTATACAGATACCTATTAACAATTTAGAAAAGCAGAGAGCTTCCATTTCCTGTTAACATCTCATCAAACCCTATTTTCCAATTCAAACGAAATATAAGTTTCTTACCGGGGTTCAGACCTATACCAATAGCAAAATACGAGTGTCATGTACTTAATGAACTTTCAATAATAGTTCAAATGGTCACTAGAAAATAAACACAAGCTCTAAGCCATATACGGACTTCAACAATAGTCCAGGTCATCACAAGAATCAAAACATGATTCCTTAGTACAAGAACCTCTATCAACAGTTCAAATCGAACACAAAACCAAAACAAGATCCAAACAGAAATATGAGCTTGAATACAAGTTACAGCAAAATACGAGCTCAATACAAGCTCAAGATCAACAAACATGAATTCCCATAGTAACAGATGGAAGTCAAGGTTCCCAAATAACTCAACACAATAATCATTAGCAACGAAGGTCATCAAAATAGAACCCTTCAATTACCAGATACAAAAATGTCAAGCAGAGTTACAAAATACGTTTTTGCATGCATGTATCATGTTTTTAAACAAAATAACGTAAGTTCCCAAACAGAACTATATTTACCATGGATTCATGATCAAGAACACAAGATTTATTAAACCCAGCAAGAAAATAACCAGATAAAATATGCAATCCACAAATCTTAATAGAGTAGAGTTGTTTTAATGAAAACATTTAGAAGAAAGCAAGAGATTTTAATGGTTAGAGCCTATCATGCCTGATAGTGCTTCTACCAAATTGAAGGAGACCTCCAGCTGAGCTCACAACTTCTCCTCTTCCCCACGAAAGATCAAACAACCATATTCTTTTTCCACAATGCTTCTTATACATCCCACAAACTGAATATAGGTCTAAGACTTCAAAAATAGGAATTAAGTGTAGTTCAATCTGCTAGTTTGAAAAACGAGAGAGCATCTGTAACAAAAATTGTGAAACATGCAAAGTGAAACAACCCCAAACAAACTCGATTGCATGCTTTCCAAGACGGTTTGTGCACAAAACTGAAAATAATAAGTGTCATTAATTCCAATTTTCACGGCTATCCTTCCTTGCCACCACCTTCCAAGTCCGGCAAATGTGAAATCAAAATTAACATGCAATTCCATTTTAGTGACACTTCCACATAATCCTATGCCAAGTCAACTAGTCCCCGCAAAATTGGCAAAGACTCCTAAGCATTCAAAGCTTTATCAATAACATAAATGCCATAGGAACCATCACCGTTAATGCATGTAACCACCTAATTCCCCTTACATACCCTTTAGTTTAGGATAGATTAAATTGCTTAGGTTAGGCCTTAGGTAGTTTATAATATATACCTTAGGATATAACCCTAACAACAAATTTCCACTACAAGTCTTAACACATAGCCTTAGGTAGTTTCCACATAGGTTAGATTAATTCACAACATAATAGTTTTAGGCATTAGGCTATATCAATCATAAAACCCTATAGTATTAGGTTCTAGGTTAATTTTAATAGCCTAGTAACCTTTCCATATCCCTTAAAGCACATAGCTCGGGTTAGGATTCCAATCAACCAACAAAGTAGAATAGGAAGCTTAGGTTAGAATAAGAATTCTATTAAGTGACATACATAGCTTAGGTACAAAATATTCTTACCTAGCTTAGGATTCCATAGGATAGTCCTTTTAGGATCCTGAATCCTCCTCTATCGTGAGCAGTGTGTATTTTTGTGTTCGCGGGTAATGTCCTGCCATGATCGATCTCCAAGGACCGAAGCACAAAATACAATCTGAATGGAAATACGTTCACACAAAAATCAAACTTGTAATAACAAAGTTTAGTGAATATATCTCTTAATTCATGGAATGTCAATTTACCATATGTTCAACAGAGAAGCTTTAGAACATTCCTTGGATCACGAAATTGATCCAAGGATGAGTCAAATTAATAGATAAGTTTACAACTATTAAAAAAATTTGAAAGTCACCTACAAAAGTGAAAAATGGATTCAAGGAAGCCATTCCAATTAATTCAAAGGATCTTAAGAACATAAATGATTTATCCACATCAAGCAGGATCTCCAACAATTAAAAGAACATATCTTTATAAGGAAAATCACATGTCAACACTTTAAATGCAAAGGAGGAAAATAACAACTGTCAAGAGTGTTACATGCTTCCCTCCTAAAAGAATCATCATCCCGATGATTACCTCTTTTAATAATTTACATCAAGGACAATCAATTCATTCACTTCTCTTATCCTAAGTTAAATATATCAAACCTTATAGTTACAAAAATTAGCTTTAAATAGTTGTTTATTAAAATTAAATAAATATCTTCCCAAAAGCGGCATTATTGTCATATAAAGATAAAATCATAATTTTTATCAATCAACATAATCAATTCTATTCAAATAGATATGGAAAAATAGTTTTCATATCCTCTAGATTTTCCCAAGTTGCACTCTCTTTGTTAAAATGGTGCCACTGGAGCTTACATTGACTTATTTCTTGATTTCTTAAATGCAACTGGTGATTTTATAGCACTCGAATGTGTTTAACCATGATTATTCCTAGGTCCTAGACCTACAAGGAATCCCAATTTAACACATGTGATAAATCTAAAACATATTTCTTAAGAAAAGAAATATAGAAAACATCATGCATTCATGAAAAAGTAGGTGGTAATTCTAAACAATAAGCTACAAGGTTGATTACTTCAACCATTTCAAAAGGTCCCACATAATGAGGTGATAACTTGGTAGCCTTGCCAAAAGTTATAGATCTCTTTTTTGGTTTCACCTGAAGAGAAAGCTTCTCACTAAGTTCAAATTTCTCGTCAACCCACTTTAAGTCAACATAACTCTTGTTCCTATCTATTTCTTCTTTCAAGCATTCACGAATCATTTTAACTTGTTGCTCCATTTCCATAAGGATTTCAGGTCCAACTACCTCTCTATCCTCTATGTTATCCCAACTAACAGGGTTCTACATTTCCTTCCATAAAATTCCTTGAAAGGTGCCATCTTAAGAGAAGCATGATATGTATTATTGTATGCAAATTCAACTAATGGAAGATACTCTTCCCACTTATATTGTTGATCCATACAATACATCCGTAACATATCTTCTAAAACTTGATTTACCCTTCTAGTTTGTCCACCCGTTTCCGAGTGATACATGAATTAAAATTTAGCCTAGTTCCTAGAAATTTGTATTAAGCATTTGCCAAAATCTTGACGTCATTCTAGGATCTCTATCATATATGATTAATTCAAGTACTCCATGTAATCTAAAAATTTCGTGAACAAATATTTTAGCCAAAATAGGAGAATCATCCTTTAGATTTCCAGCAATAAAATGAGCCACTTTTGTTAGTTTATCAACAACTACCAAAATAAAATCATGTTTATTTCTTGACATAGGCAACCCTTGTACAAAATTCATGCTTATTATCGGTGATTTATATTTTTTTTTAATATTGGTAAATAGTTTTTTGAAAGGGACTATACCCTTGTGTACAAAAGAAGGCCTAAAAGCCGGAATAAGAGAGAGGAGCAGAGAAGCTGTAGCAAAGCACAAAAGTTACAGCAAAGAACAACGAAGCCCAGAAACAGCTACACAAACGAGACTTAACAGCAAAACAACGGCAAAAAAACAGCAAGCCTACAGCCAAGAAGCAGTAATAAAAACAATAAGTAGTCGGGACTACTTCTTGGCCGCTTGATCAATACTCGTCTTTACTCTTTTCCAAGCATGATACATGCCCAGCGTGGTCATATGAGCAGCATCCGTCTTATCGAGCTCCTCTCTGGTTATATTACGGTATGCTATGAGGATACAATAAACTAGATGGGTGCATATGTTCTACTTTTATGCATTGACATTCAAGGCAATGTGTCACAAAATCAATAACATCTTTTTTAATTCCTTTCCAAAAATATTGTTGTTTTATATTAGCAAGCATCTTTGTAATGCCGGGTGTCAAGAAAAAGGAGAATTGTGAAATTCGGGTAACAATTTCTTTCTCAAATCATTAAGCAAAGGTATGTATACTTTATTTTCATATCATAAGATTCCTTCATTATCAAAGTGAAAACCCTTATATCTTTCATCTTTTGGATCAGTAGCAAGCACTATTTTTACTTGCTAAAAGTAAGAATCAGATTCCATAACACTTTTTACTTCATCCTTAAACTGAGTTCTTAGTGTTATAAGAGTAGAAATGTGCTTCCTATGACTTAGAGCATCAACAACTCTATTTTCTTTTCCTTTAATGTAACTTATGTCAAAATCATATTGAGACAAAAATCCAACCACCTTTGTTGTCTTGCATTCAGGTTTGGCTAATTGAAAATGTATTTCATCCCAAGATGATCGGTTTTAAACTCAAATGGTTTACCAAGCGGGTAATGGCTCCAAACTTGAAGTGCATGAACTATGGCAGCAAGCTCTAAATCATGTGGAGCATAATTCAACTCATGTAACTTAAGTTTTCTACTTTCATAAGCTATGACATGATCATTTTGTAACAAAATACCTCCAAGACCTTCCCGGATGCATCTATTACAACAAGTAAAGTCTCCATTAGGATCAGGTATAGCTAAAATAGGTGCAGAAGTCAATTGACTTTTCAAATTTTAAAAAGTAGATTCACATTTATCATTCCAAAAAAATTTCTTATCCTCTTTCTATAATGAAGTTATTAGTATAACTACCTTAGAAAAATCCTTTATAAACATTCTATAATAACTAGCAAGGCCCATGAAGATTCTAACTTCATGTACAATCTTTGGTGCAGGCCACTTGGTTATAGCTACAATTTTAGAAGGATCTACAACAATCCCATATTTACTTATAACATGACCCAAATAGTGAACTTCAGTGTCAAAGAAAGAACACTTGAACAACTTACCAAACAACCGTCTCTTTCTTAGAATTTCCAAAATTATTTTCAAGTGCTCATGATGTTCCGCAATACTTTTAGAATATATGAGAATGTCATCCAAGAATACAAGCAAAAAGTTGTCTAAGTATTCTTGAAAGATATTATTCATTAAGTTCATAAAATCTACAGGTGCATTTGTTAATCCAAAGGGTAAAACCATGAATTCATAATGTCCATACCTTGTCCTGAAAGTTGTTTTATGAATGTCCTCATCCTTAATCTGTAATTGATGATATCCAGATTAAAGATCTATCTTATAATATACCGATGCTCCATGCATCTGATCAAATAGATCATCAATTCTAGGAAGTGGGTATCTATTCTTGATTGTTACTTTGTTTAACATCCTGTAATCAATGCATAATCTAAGCATTCCATCTTTCTTTTTCACAAAGATCACTAGTGCTCCCCAAGGTGAAACACTTGGTCTAATCAAACCCTTAGACAAAATTTCTTGCAACTGAGCCTTAAGCTCTACTAATTCTATAGTAGTCATTTGATAAGGTGCCTTAGAAATAGGTTCAGTACCTGGTTTGATTTCAATCGTGAAGTCAAACTCCCTTTTGGGTGGTAGACCTAGTAATTCTTCCGGAAACACATCACCTGTAATTCCATAACAACGGATAACGTTCCATGAAATCATTGTTTTCCTCTATAGATTCTAAAAATTTTACTGCATATAAGGTACAACCCTTATTTTTGGCCTTTTTAAGTTGCATAGATGACAATTTCCTAACTAAAATTTCTCATTTTACACCCTGAATCTCTGTTGTTTTTTACAGATCATCCAAACAACATATATGTTTTTCAAAATAGTCCACCTTTGCTTTATGCTCAGCTAACCAATTTACGCCTATGACTATGTCATAAGATCCCAAAGGTGCAACATAAAGATCAACTTTAGTGGAAAAGTTAGGTAAGTCAAGGAATGCCCCAAAAAGACACATACTAACTGTATGAATAGAATTATTACCATAATGTACAGTCCATGATTTATCCATTTTTTCACTTTTCTTTTAAGTTTCGAAGAAATTTTACTAGAAATAAAACATTCAGTAGCCCCCGTATCAAAAATAATAGTTACAGGTATGCCAAATAACTTACCAGGAACTTCTATGGGTGTAGCTTACTTTTCAACTTACTTGTCAGCTACTGCAGCATGTATCTTGTACTGTTGATTACAATCATCCTTCTTTAAAGGACATTGATTCGTGTAATGATCTTTACCAAAATTATAACAAAGCGCCCTCTGGTCCCTTTCTAGAATCATAATTATTTTCAGCCTTAAAGTTATCATTCTTACCTCCATAGGACTTCGTCCATTGTTATTATTCTTAGAAAAATTGTTTTGTGCATTTCCAACAGTCTTATTCATTGCTGTTTTCTTATTATTATCAGCTGAAAACTTACTTTTATTACCAAAAATCTTCCATGGTCCATTCTTAGGTGCAAGAGATGCTAAAGAGGGTTTAGAACTTTCTTCCTTACTTTCTCCTTATGAGCAGAAATAGCCTTTAATTTCTATTCACGCTTTATGGCTTTTCAACAACCCCTTCCATAGTGGTTGAAATTTGTGAACGTCAACTTCTCCCCCAATAATGGGATTCAATCCCATAATAAATTTATGTATCTGAACTTCTCATCAGTTTGATACCGAGGTACATACTTGAGGAGTTTCGTAAACCATTCCCAATACTCGATTCTTGTTAAATTTCCTTGAGCTAAGTTCGAAATTCAATCATCATTTCCTAAAATAACTTTGAAATTGATCCCAAGTGATGTTAGTTTCATCAATATTTAACTTAACCTTATGGGTATCCCACATGAATATGCTTCATGGGAAAGCTAATATTCTCCCCATATAGCCTTGGTTTCCTCTGAGAAATTCCTTATTGTAAAGTACTTCTCCATTTTGCCGAGCCAATTCTTAGATCCATCTCCTAATGTGGTGCCATCAAACTTAGGTAGACTTATCCTTTTTATATCATTAGTGAGTTCAACTGTCAGACTTTCCTTTTTATTTTTTGGTTAGACAGGAACATTGACATTGTTATTATCAACACTCAAATTAGGGTTTTCGTTAAGAGGTGGTTGATTGTTATTACTAGCTTCTTCTTCCTCCTCATTACCGATTACTTGTTATTTAAGTACAGCCAGACGATCTCTTGTGTCTAATAGGGAAGAAAGGATCTCATCAAGTTTTTTGGCTGTTACTGCTCCTTCATCAGGTGGAGTGTTATTTGCAACGTTTCCTCTTGTCCTAACCATTTTCTGTTACAAGAAAATTCAAGTTTTTATCAGATTATGGACATAATAGGTCCAAGAGCTACAACCTTCAACTCCGATACCAAGATGTAACATTCCCATTTTAATAATTTATAATCAAGGGGAAATTATTTTTTTATTTTTGAATAATGTTCTCTATTCTAAATACATAATTGATAACACACATTATTTAACAACCATTCTTATAACAGATAACCATATGCAGCTATAATGACTCGATGAGTTACCGATCTATTCATTTCATGACTTGGTGAACTACCAATCTATTCATGTTTAACATTAAGTAATGAATAATTTTCCATATACTACATATGTGTGGTTCTCTTTCCCTATTCTACGTATTGAGTGATTTGTCTAAGGAACCTATCTAGATATTTTTTACCAATATTCATCTGCATCACGAACCTTAGACTAGGTGACATAGGACAATGCAACTAGCAGCTTGCGATACTTTTACCAAAGATTTCTAAGTTACTATTCAGTATTCATCGTTCCTTGATGACATACTTTTCAATCTAGAATACGTCCTTCACCCCACTCTATTGTTATCTAGAATTTCCTTTACTGACTTCCGTTAATCCACTTGCCCAAGGTTTAACCCTAGTTCGAGTTAACAACATATGTTATGATAGGAAGAGGCTCACAAAAACTTAGGGTAAGTTGGCATACTAGGTCAACCTAAGTCAACCCGTGTGCCAAGGTACCCTGAGTTTTAGAGGGCTACTCCTTATCTTAAACATGCTACTAACCAGACCTAGAGAGAAACTAAGTTCAAGTCCAATGTGTGTAGATCTAGATGATCAATGCAGAAGGGTGTTGCCACATGTCAACTGCATCGCTGTATCCTTGAGAAGATCCTAATCTTCTCAAAGGTACGATCTGTAGTTGGCATGTGCCAACATCCTATAGAACAACCTCATCAAGATGTACATACCACTAGGAGCTTATTATAATTTAATTAATTTGGATTATTAAAACATATTTCAGCAACCTTGCCAAGCCCTAATCCAACACTCCTTAAGTTCTTTTCTATACCAGATTCAATTAATCGTTAAAGAACTTCCTTGACTTAAGATTTCATTTAATGTTTGTTTAATGGGCTTAATAAGCCATTAACCAAAACAGGACAACAACATTATAAGTTCCATTTAATGTGACTTAACCGTTCAAGGAAGTGTAGCAACCACCTAGGTTGTAACTAAGTAGACTTTATTAAAATGAAGTCTAATGATTAGGAATCATATCTTCCTTTTCATTTGCATTCTTATGATAGAGGAAGGGTCTTCCTTTACATGGTTAAGTGCTAGGGTTTAGCACCCCTTTATATCATTTACAAATTCTTTAGTTTTTACTGAATGTTCATTCCACATCATATTACTATGTTGAATTGTTTAGATATGATCATCAAATTCTGCAACTTAGCAAGCTACATCTTATTTAGGGAGAATATTCTAAATCCCATTATCAAACTTATCCAAGAATACCCAATTAAGCATATAAATAATATGGAGAATATCAACAAGATAGGATTCCATCTCTGTTATAAAAGTACAAGATAATTTACACATCCAATGCAAGTAAATTCTCAACTTTCAATTCATCTTTAAAACTTATACATTTACAAAAATTATGCATTTTAGGCATACTGCCTAACAACAACCTTCATTCTAAAAAGAATATAACTTTTCTTTTTCAATACAACTCAAGAACGAATTAAAATTCTCTACAAAGAATCAGACTTAAATCAGCCAATGCATCATATAAGTTTTTCCTTCTTTTTCACTTACAAAGTCCATCTGCAAAAATTGCTAGCACAGTCAGTTCAATGAACTGAGCATGATAAGCACTAAGCCTTAAAACAAAGTGCATTCCACTAATTGTTCCATTAAAAACAACCCTACTTTAATGAAACAATTAGTATATCATACTATAAGCATAAGTAATAACAATCAGAGAAGGAATACATTAATAAATCTGAATTCACTTCTAAGAGAGAGAGCAGAATATATAACATTTTCCTTACAATTTAAAGTTCAATTGATCCTAACAATTACCTTTATCAAACAACAGATCTTATCATCTCATTGTTCCCAATTCTTCAATAATAGAATACAACACTTATCTTTACTATAAGACAAAAGAAGTGTTTACAAACATGGTTCTCAGTAGGGTGATTCACCTAACTTTTAAGCAAAGGAAGAAGAGAAACCATTTCAACTATGCCCAAAACACATAACATCCACAAAGCTAGAAATAGGTTCATGTCATGACTTAAACTGTTTCATTTAAAGGTCAACTACCTTAAAATTCAACATTTTAGATATTCATCAGAATAGAATCACATATTAATCCAAGAGGAAAATAAAGGATCAACAGTCAATCAACAAGTTTACATTTTCTGTTCAACAAACCAATCATCAATCTCTTTCTACTTTATTTCAGTCAAATGTTATGTACAAGAAGACTAAACAACGTAATAATCTTCTTTTCCTATAAGAATAATTAACAAGTGGTTCCAATCAAATGAACTTAACCCAACAGCCTTAGAAAAGGAATCTTAATAGGATATGGTTCAATCCTTAATTCATCTCATTATACTTAACAAAAATTCCCTTTTTCTAATACAAACAAATAAGTTCATAAATAAGTTCAACTTTAGAATAAGAAGAAAATGTATTGAAACCTTCCCTAAAATCTTTACCATAAAAAGGCATGAGTTCCCTTTTTAGCTCGAATCAGTATAACAGTGAAGTTTAAAACAACACTACATCCCTAAGAAATCATAATTTCCTCTATCCTTAAAGACTCAAGCATTCATTTATTGGACCCAACAAGAAGTGTCAAACCCAAATAGGAAACTAACAACTCCAAAATTACCCATATGCTCAGTCAAGACAGAAACTAACTTGCAATAAATTTCAACATCTTAATACAAGAGCAAATAGATTGGGGTTCCAAGAAGAACGGTTAACCAACAATATATTCCAAACAAGATCTCGAAGAGGTTACCCAACAACCCATTTAAACCATGCTTCCAATTTTTCTCCTTGCACATGTAGTTGGTCTCAAAAAGAGTTCTGAGTTATTAAACCATTTAATCAAGTAATAAACCCAATTTCAAAGCCAAGACCCAATCAATCATATTTGTAATACAACCAGTTCAGGACTCGTAAAAAAATTCCGAGCACAATGTTGAACATAAGCTCCCACAAAGGTTTAGTACCACTCAAGTGAATATACACAAGTTTAGGACAACAACATATTCTCTTTTAGTTTACATCCTAAACAAAGAAAACCCAAAATAACACCAGAGCAGAACTGACACCTTGCTCAGGTTACAATTTCCAAACACATTAGTAACAATTAAATTGTATAGTGTCGCATCACAGAATCTCATACATGAGTTCAAATATACACCAGTATCTTAAAACAAGGTAGTATATAGATACCTATTAACAATTCAGAAAAATAGAGAGCTTCCATTTCCTGTTAACATCTCATCAAACCCTATTTTCCAATTCAAATGAAATATAAGTTTCTTATCGGGGTTCAGACCTATACCAACAGCAAAATACGAGTGTCATGTACTTAATGAACTTTCAATAACAGTTCAAATGGTCACTAGAAAATAAACACAAGCTCTAAGCCATATACAGACTTCAACAATAGTCCAGGTCATCACAAGAATCAAAACATGATTCCTTAGTACAAGAACCTCTATCAACAGTTCAAATTGAACATGAAACCAAAACAAGATCCAAACATAAATACAACTTGAATACAAGTTATAGCAAAATATGAGCTCAATACAAGCTCAAGATCAACAAACATGAATTCCCATAGTAACAGACAGAAGTCAAGGTTCCCAAATAACTCAAAGACAATAATCATTAGCAACAAAGGTCATCAAAATAGAACCCTTCAATTACCAGATACAAAAATGTCAAGCAGAGTTACAAAATACATTTTTGCATGCATGTATCATGTTTTTAAACAAACACAATGTAAGTTTCCAACATAAACCGTATTTACCATGGATTCATGATCAAGAACACAAGATTTATTAAACCCAACAAGAAAATAACTAGATAAAATATGCAATCCACAAATCTTAATAGAGAAGAGTTGTTTTAATGAAAAAATTTAGAAAAAGCAAGAGATTTTAATGGTTAGAGCCTATCATGCCTGATAGTGCTTCTGCCAAATCGAATGAGACCTCCATCCGAGCTCACAACTTCTCTTCTTCCCCACGAAAGATCAAACAACCATATTATTTTTCCACAATGCTTCTTATACATCCCACAAACCGAAAATAGGTCTAAGACTTCAAAAATAGCCATTAAGTGCAGTTCAATCTGCTGGTTCGAAAAACTAGAGAGCATGTAGATAAAAAAGCATGAAACATGCAAAGTGAAACAATCCTAGACAAACCCGCTTCCCCGCCTTCCAAGACGGTTTGTGCACAAAACTGAAAATAATAAGTGTCATTAATTCCAATTTTCATGGCTATCCTTCCTTGCCACCACCTTCCAAGTTTGGCAAATGTGAAATCAAAATTAACATGCAATTCCATTTTAGTGACACTTCCACATAATCCTATGCCAAGTCAACTAGCCCCTGCCAAAACTGGAAGTACCCTAAGCATTCAAAGCCTTATCAATAACATAAATGCCATAGGAACCGTCACCCTTAATGCATATGACCACCTAATTCCCCTTTCATACCCATTAGTTTAGGATAGATCAAATTTCTTAGGTTATACCTTAGGTAGTTTGTAATATATACCTTAGGATATAACCCTAAAAACAAATTTCCTTTGTAGGTCTTAACACATAGCCTTAGGTAGTTTCCACATAGGTTAGATTAATTCACAACATAGTAGTTTTAGGCATTAGGTTAGATCATCATAAAACCATATAGTATTAGGTTCTAGGTTAATTTTAATAGCCTAGTAACCTTTCCATATCCCTTAGCACAGAGCTTAGGTTAGGATGCCATTCAACCAACAAATTAGAATAGGAAGCTTAGGTTAGAATAAGAATTCTATTAAGTGACATACATAGCTTATGTAGCAAATATTCTTGAATAGCTTAGGAATCCATAGGGTTCTCCTTTTAGGATCCCAAATCCCTCCTATGTCTTGAACAGCTGTATTTTTGTGTTTGCACAAAGCAATGTCCCGCCATGATCGATCTCTAAGGACCTAAGCACAACATACAACTGAATGGAAATATGTTCACACAAAAATCAAAGAACTTATAATAACATATTTTAGTCAATATGTATCTTAATTCATGGAATTTCAATTTACCATATGTTTAACAAAGTAGATTTAAAACATTCCTTGGATCACTGAAATTGATCCAAGGATGAGTTAGATTAAAATATAAGTTTACAACTCTTAAACCAGATTGAAACTCACTTATAGAAGTGAAAGATGGATTTAAGGAAGCCATTCCAATTCAGTCAAAGGATCTTAAGAACATAAATGATTTATCCACATCAAGCATGATCTCCAACAATTAAAAGAACATATCTTTATAAGGAAAATCACATGTCAACACTTGAAATGCAAAGGAGGAAAATAAAAACTATCAAGGGTGTTACACATATGCTATTTAATACTCTTTTTTTGTCTTGATTTGCATCTACATGTAGTCCTTCCCAAACAAAAAGGAGTTCTATATGATCATCTTAGATAATTTAAAGAACGTGTTCATTCAACCTTACACCTTCACCTCATAGGTATTCCTCCTTAAAAATTTACATTCTATCTGTTTCATCCTAGAAAGCATAAAAATTATTGGTGAAACACTAGGTACTAATCACATACTACTATTCATATGATTCCTAAGTGAGAAAACTAACAATTAAAATTAGTCTTTGGACTTTTTGTCTTTTTCATGTCTTCTTCCGACCTCTTACATCCTACAACCAAGTCGATACTTTATTGTTTTATCTTTTATCACTCTAGACACCAGTGTAAAGACAAAATGGTAACCCCTAGGTGCCCCCAAAATATTTGTATCTTATTATCCCATTTTGGGTGTCTTTTATTTTTGTGCATCTTGTTTTCTTATGGTTATGTCTTTTAGTTGTTAATTGTAATATTCAATAAAAGGAATCAGATAAATATAAAGTTATTTGACCATAATAAAGTACCAAGATTTTTCCATCTATATTACTATCACCTAAGGTTGCATCCAAAGGAATCTCAAGATAATTAAAGTATTTATCTGGTTTCATTCAAGGGACAAGGGAGGGAATTTTATACATACACGCATAAGAGGGGGAGTTCATTTTTCCATCCACACATCTGCTTACATTGATACATATAGCATGATTATTGTGCATAGACAAACAAGAACTATATGGAGTCTTAAATTTAGTGTGCCACTTGGTCGTAAGTTCATTCTTTTGGGTGACCACCAGGGCCATTTTGAATCCCCATTTGTATATTTTTATTTTTAAGATTTGATGTGTTTTGGGGTTTTGCAGGTAATATTTCTCTTTGTAGGTTACAAGAGAAATTAATGCTCATCCAATGACACATAGGAAATCAATAGAGTAGGTTAGTGAACATCTTTGCAACACGGGAAAAAATCAGTTTCAAAGGTTTTCATAGTCATGGGTTCCTGTAGTAGTCACCAAAGTGCCCCTAGTTCCACTCACTCGGTCTAGCCACTACATTCCAATAATATCTTGTGGTTACATAATTTCTTGATCTCGGTTACAATAGTTTCATCCTCTAATTCATCAATTGTTGGATTCGACACACTTCGGGGTTTATTGTGAAATTAGTTAAGTATTATATTCTTTATATTACACTTAGGGTTTTATATTTATTTATCTTATTTTATTGTGTCATATTGTATCTAGTAGTTTTTATCATAGCTTACATTTTCTACACTACAATTAGGGTTTTATAAAAAAAGTTGTTAAATCATTTGGTGAACCCATTAATCAAATTCCACCTTCTTTCTAAGTTTTTCTTCTTATTCCCATTACCCATATCAGTTGTTTTAGGTCTTTTGAGTTAATCAATCTCCCTATTTCTTCTCATAGGGTCTCTAAATGAATGGATGAATATGATAAATTGTTTACCAACTCTCAAAATGTTCCTCTTCAAGACATTGAGACATCGATAGTGAGTAGTATTATGATGAAGAAAAATTCTTTGATCAAATAAAACTTGGAAAGGTCATTAATTTTCATCAAGATTTACGTGACAATATCACACATCTTATACATATTCTAAATGCTTTGATAATGCTAAAAATTCTCGAGATACCTCTTTTATCCCTCTTTTAGGTTCTTATTTGGTTGTCATGGCCTCCACTCAACCCCTTCATATTCCTACTTCCATTCCCACTACTACCAATCCCATCATACAACCTAATATTTATAATGCACAACTTGGATCTTCTTCAAACACTCTGATTTAAATTCTTTATATTAGGATCTATAAACTCGATTCACCATTTTTAACTTACTACTTCTCATGTATCTCCATCTCTTGATTCTACCTTATTTCTCCACACTCATTTTTCATCCTCCATTTAAACCTATCCGCTCCCTCCAAAATTCATCACCACTAATTTTTCCACCTTCAAGTGCCATCTTGAACCTCAAAAAATATCTGAGTTTTCCATGTCGCATATCTATATAATAGAAATGATCATACTTTACTCACAAAGATCTTTCCTCACAACCTCTAATACTATGCAATGCATTGGTTCTATGATCTACTGTCCATTTGGTAACATCTTCTACACATTTACCCAATGTTTTTATTTCTCATTTATCAATCAATATCGTCTCAAAGATATCCTAAACTCAATTTTCATAAATCAAGTAAGGATCTAATGAAAATTTAGTGAATAGTTTTTTATGATATAATAACAACTTAGCTAAGATGTATAATGTACTCATAGAATCGAGATTTGATATCTACTTGTCCAAATTCTCTTACTCTGCTTTGTAGGAGAGCATCATCTTTCAGACCTCTCCATTATTTGATGAACTATGTCATACTCTTAATTTGTGCACAAGAAAACAACTACCTATGGTCAATTCTAAATATAATGAGCAAGCTTTATTTTCTACTTGATTTCAAAGTAAAGTTACTTTCAAGCCATCTATTAAGCTTACTAAAGAAAAACTAAATGTTAACATTTTTATTACTCTTGAAAATCTTCAATGGAAGCATCCCAAGTGTATATTCAAAATTTACCTTGTGTTCCACATATTCTATTTACATAAATCACTGAGAGTAATTATTACACTTCCCTCTTCACTTGATCTAGATCCATTTTGACCTAAAGGATGAAATTATAACAAAAATTCCAATTTGACTAGCATAAATGTGTTGGGAATTCCATTGATCGTTGTTTCAAACTTAGACATCTTATTTAAGATCTCATCGACAATAACACAATCGAGCTTCCCGAGCCTTTGGCTTCTAAGCCGATAAATGAAAATAAAATCTCAAAATCTTTAATGATCCTCTTCCTAAGCATGACAAGAGATCAGATGATTCCTAAGATAACTATGCATATATTGTAGTTCCTCCTTGTAGTCACCTTTCCTTAATCCCTTTAAATCCCAAGTGCAACGACACATCACCCAACCTTGACTAAGCACTCACCGAGGTGGGCGAGGTTCCAATTGCCTCCTTTAAGTGATCCTTGTAAGAATTCTTCACCATTAATGGATAAATATTTACGAAACATAACCACATGTATTCATTTTATCACAAAAGTGAAGAAATTATCTAAACATAGATTCACCATAATGTAAAAGTAAACAAAGACAACATCAAAAATAAATCAGATCTAAACCATGAGAAATGTGAATAACACTAGGGTTGATTTCAGCATTTTATTTTAGTGTGGTTTTTAGTGTGAAATTAAAAATAAGAACAAAATTTCAATCTTGTTCATTGGTATGTGGTTATTCCTATTTTCCCTATGCAAAAACATAGTGAAGAGAAAATAACCCAATGAAATGCAACATCATGAGTCTTGATGAGGTTGAACAGTTAGATGTGTTCCTGTTCAGACCTAGGTTTGTGGTTAGCCTCTGGAAAACCATTGAAGACTCCTTAGATGTGTTCCTACTTGAGTTCCCACACTACTAGGTCAGATGTTTTCCATAGAATGTATTGTTTATATACAAATTATTCCAAAAAGTTTTCCCATCCTTTTTATTCAGATGTATTTCCGATAGTGCATGGTCGATAAGAAGTTGATGTATTCCTTATTCTACCTTCAGTTTGAGTGTTATACCAGGATCATGAGAAAGCATGAGTGACAAGATGTAGAGGAAGTGTTAAAATTATATCATTACCATGTAAACATTAAGAGGAGGAATATTAGGAAATTAATGTTCACATGTGTATGATTATTTATGTTTAGTAAATATTAAGGTTATATATTGTTATAACAACAATATATGGTTATACCTGTAAAACTATTAATGGGGATTTGTTATTATCCTTCATATGTTCGAGGAGGTTGTTTAGATTTTTTTATGGCTATATAATAGCCATATGCTCTATACTAGTGGATATAATAAAGAAGAAATCAATTGTTTCTTTGTGCAAATCTGATCCAAATTCAATAGTTTCATTTATTTTATTGATAAGGTTCATTTAATTTAGATAATTGAATGTATTAAAAGTTTTTGAAATGATCCTTTTGAAGAACCATAAAGGTCTAGCTCCATAGTACTCTGTAATTGATGAAAAATGATTTTGTTGTTGACTAAAATATTTATGAAATATTTATTGTGGATGGAATAAAGGGTATGTTGCATTTGTTTTGAGTAACATATTGTATGATTGGAATTTGAAAGATAGATTATCTTTTCGATATGATCAATGTTGATTTGGTTATTTAATCCTAAGTCAAAAGTATACATGACTTATTAGATACCTTTGGTTTATGTGTTGATTAGATAGGAAACTATATATATCTAAGTCCATTAATCTAAAAAGATAATGGTAAACTAATTTGAGTTATAATTTTGATATAGTAAACCTTACTAGGTTGTGACTATAATGTAATTTAAGTATTACTGATTGTATTGTATTCCTTATCTAGATTGAACTTAATAATTTTGTTTGAACTTATAGATGAAATAATAAGTCTTGAAGTAGAAGGGTAATTTTATTGTCTGTTAGTAGGAACACAGTTTATGATCCTCAACCTATGTTGATAACTATATCTATAAAGTGATTTGATATAATATTTTATTTAAATGTGAACCAATGTATGGTAAATTGAAAAGATAAAAATGTTATGTTAAAATGGGGTTAAATTATAAAGAAATTATTCAATCTAACTTAAAAGTTTTAGAATATGATTTGTACTTATTAGATAGAATTAAGTAAATGAGACATAAATGATGTCTTTCCTTACTTATATCAGATTGAATATTAATGTTTATGGGACTAATCAAAAATGAATAATAAATTCATTAAGTTAAATTCATATTTGATATGTTTACCTTCAACTAATGAGAATGTTTATTACGATCCTTAATTTATGGAATATTGGTATGAAACTTAGATGATCCATAGGTATGGCACAAAATAAATAAACATAAACTTAAGAGTAATTAACAATATGGGAATTAAATAGTTATGATCTTGTTAAGTATGTCAATTCTATTAGTGGAACTAGGTAGATGTTGTAGTATAGTTACTACTACATAGTACCCACTTAATGATGCAGGTCATTAGGTGGATACTATGAAGCAACCACTATGCCTCAATATCCCACTCAACTCCTCTAAAGTATCTACTATAAAGTGTAATTTCAGCTCTCTCTTTTATTCTAAACTCGTGATAGGTATATATCCAACTATTTTTGTCAACTTATGTTGACCTAGGGTGTATAAACACACCTGAATCGATGTAAGTTGATTTGAGTATGTCTACTTATCCTTAGTCACCATAAGTAGACTATCACACTATTTTTTTGTAATTTTCCATGTTTAGTGTGAAACATAAACATGGAATTGACTGAAAAAATCCAAGGAAGTCTAATCTCGATAATAGTTTCGAGTGGGGTGAAATACATGTTCCTATTGATGAGTATTCTTTCTAGGAATGAAAACATGTTAATCATTTTTAAAAATTGGCAAAATTATTACAAATTTTTGGTTGTGATATCATACTAGTATCATTAATAGATACTTAGATGGGCTTCTTAAATAGTAATACTTGATTGACCTGTAAAGGGTAAAATAACCAAAATTATACCTTATATACACAAGAACATATTAAACATGAGAGATCGGTTTAATACTTGAGTCATGAAATGAGAGATCGGTATTACACTGAGTCATTACAATTGCATATGGTTTATTATTATGTGATGGATTAGCAAAGGAATGTTTGTTCTAAATTATGTGAATTTAGAATAGTGAACATTATGTTTTAAAAAAATCCCCTTTTTTGAAGTCATAAATGAGAATGTTTCATTTTGGTATAATAGCTAAACGTTGTAGATATTGTACCTATTTGATTCCATCTCTGATAAAAACTTAATTTCTTGTTAACAGAAAATGGTTAGAACAAGGGGACATGCTGCAAATAACCCACCTCTAGTTGGTGAGGAAGCTACAACATAAAAACTTTATGAGATCCTTGCTTCCCTATTGGACACAAGATATCATCTTACTGTACTTGAACAACAAGTAGTGGGAAACAAAGAAGAGGATGATGTAGATGATAATAGCAATCAACCACCTCTAGGAAATAATGTTAATGCTAGAAGTCTCGATAGTGATAACAACAACAAAAATGTAGCAAATAAAAATGTTGCAAATGCCAACAATAATGTTGTAAATGTAAATGCAAATGCACCTAACCATCCTGAAAATAAGAAGACAAGATTAGCAGTTTAACTTACTAATGACATAAAAAGGATAAGCATGTTGGAAAATAATGATTAAGTGGTCTGACCAACCCTTAATGTATATGTGTCAATCACTAATATATATATATATAGGTTAATATTTAATAATATGAAATATTTATATTTCTATTATTAAATATGCTAACCTAGGTAGATACTTTAGGTTAAATATTTAATATCATGAAATGATTATATTTCTAATATTAAATATTATAAACCTAGGTATATGTGTCAACCGATAAGGTTAAAAATATGGGTCGGGAGACATAACCAATCACCTAATATAAAAAGCAATTTAGGTCCTCATTTGATATGTTAGATTGAAATATAAAAGGTGAATATTATTTTACCCTTGTGATTATGGTTGAAGTGAGGAGGTGAAAGTTACTAGATGTAAATTTGGTTCTTAGAAAATAAAATGTTATTTCACAGTGGTTTTTACCCTATTTGGGGTTTTCCACTATAAACATTGTGTCATTGTGTTCTTACTTTTGGTATGTATTACTTAATTAATATGTTATGTAATTTTATTTATTACATTGCATAATGTTTAACATTTAATGTTTTATGGTTTATGTTAATATTTAAATGCATTGGTTGATTAAATTCATAATAATTAGAATCCTCTAAATTCTAACATGGTACTAGAGAATGATTTAAATTAAATAGGTTAGGTCTAAGTTATTGTATTTAATTTTTATAAGTTTTTTTCAACCTACCCAAAAGAATATTTAAAATGATCAATCCCCCTTCTTTCCATTTTTGTGTAAACTAAAATTGTGTGTGTTTTGTAAAGAATTGGTATTTGTAGGAAAATGTGGTGGACCCCCATCCTTGAAACCCTTGGTGAAAGGGGCTCTGGAATAATTTTTTTACTTGGGCATGAATATCATATGTAAAGGTTAAAATGTTTAAGAAATATTTTATTAATTCTTGTATAGTTTGTAATGTATGTGTAGGCCCAAGTTAAATTCCAAGGTAAACATGTAAAAATTCAAATCACAAGGTCTCTCATATGGAGACAATTTTCCTCGAGAATAGGAAAATTAAAATTTTCCTATTGGCTCGGGGTTAAAGACCCATGGAATGGGACAAAATAATGCAGTTTCTCTAATATCCTAGTTTGAATTTTTTTACATATTTTTATTAAGGAGTCATCTATAGTTTTCAGGCTCCCTTTAAATAGGGTCCTTTCTATTTCTTTAATAAATTCATGTAAATACTATAGTCTTAAAACTATAGTAATATTTTATAATTTATAATATAAATATATATATAACTATATATAAAAAAATAACTATAATTTTATAGCTTTTAAAAATAAGTATACATACCTAAATCTAACAAGTGTCACAATATAATTTCCATGTAAGGGGGTGGCCCCATTCATTTATACCTTATAGTTTATAAAACTATATAAATAAACCTATTTCAAGGTTTTATTTTATATAAGCATGGGAGTGGAGAATAAAATGGGATAATATCTCATGTATAAATGCGGAATTCCCGGTATAAATGGAGAATTTAAAAAATCTAGTTTATTGGTGGCTCACATGAAGTGTGGTAAATATTTATCAAAGTATATGTAGTTATTGCCACATAAAAGTTATAAATTTTTAGCTTCACAGGAATTATCCAAATATTTTTCTATCTTTGCATAGTTTTAATGTGTGTAGGTTAAATGTATTCGATGGTAAAAATCAAGAGTAAATGAAGGAGGATACAAGGTTCATGAAAATAGGGATTTCAATTTATTTCATTGGCTGGGTGAAATTCTTGTCCCCTCTATAAAATCACTAGATTAATCTATAATCTCATAAATCTACTTACACCTAGTAAAAATCTTTTAACTGGTCTATGTCCTTTAAACCCCTTTAATAAGGGTTGTGTTTTTAATTTAAAAATAATATAATTTATAATTTTTATGAATTATATGTTGTTTTTTATTTACATTATATAAAATATTTACCTCTTTTTTGAAAAAAATCTATATATTTGTACATTATAAAGTATAATATGTTATTATAATGTATTAAAATATAACCTACCTAATATTATATGAGAATAATAAATTCTAGAATTTCA
The DNA here is from genome assembly GCA_018340775.1 of Taxus wallichiana var. yunnanensis. Taxonomy (NCBI): domain Eukaryota; kingdom Viridiplantae; phylum Streptophyta; class Pinopsida; order Cupressales; family Taxaceae; genus Taxus; species Taxus wallichiana. The sequence goes on along the minus strand of CM031242.1, from coordinate 122,766,073 downwards.
CATTCGGAAATACACAACAAGTTTTGGCTCCATTAAATTTTATGGTCAAATGACTGTCACAAGACCAAACATAAGGGAGTATGAAGGTCATTAAGACTTCAAATTTAAGCTCATAGGTTCCAAGAAATGTTCAATGTGTTAAAATTTACTATCAAATAGACGTCACGGTAGAACAAAATAAGTCATAATGATGGTCATTTAGACGTCAAATTTAAGTTGGCTCGGATCTTTTTCTACATTAATTTTTTTCAGAAATTTGAAGTTGTTATGCATTCTTAGTAGTTTCTTCTTCTCTTCTATATGGTCAGAAATATTTTTATATAAATCTGGGGTATAATGCAGAGCTCTTTATATTGCAAGTTATTATTTTGATCATGAGAGGTTAATTAGTATGTATTGTAATGATAGAATTAGTTATGATCAAATAGTTTCTTTAGATCTATAAAATTTAGATCTAATTCTATTAAAAGTGTTTCTTTTTTTTCAATAAATATGTATCTAACTCTGTGGTACATTATATATTATAATGGGGTGTGTTTTATAGGTTTAGGAAAATAATGGCATCTAGTTATTTCTGTCTTGACAAAACTCAGATCCTGAATGGATCCAACTACAACATCTGGAAGATCAAGGTCAAATTAAAACTTATGGTGAGGAAACTTTGGACAATTGTTTCGGATTTGAGGTTTCTCCCACTTTGGTTGTCAAGCAAACGTAGATAACATTCATTCATTCTTCCAATGAATGTAGGAGGCTCTTTATATGATTCTATGTAATGTGAATGATGAGTACCTTCTAAACATTGGTAATATCGAACATTCGAAAGAGGTATGGACACAACTAGAACCCATGTATGAAGGATACTTGGTATATCAAGGATATTAAAGAGATTATAATAGCTTAAGGAATTCAAAGAAATGGTCTTTATATTTTTGATGATTTCTCTTCTACATCTTGTTTTATATCTCAAAGTTTGAATAATTCAAAACCATGGCATGAAAGGCTAGGACATGTTAATTATCAAATCTTATATGAAATGTTTAGATATAATCTAGTGAAAGGTTTATACGTGTTTTCTTCTTCTCTTAAAGTTACTTCATTAAATGCTTCTAAATGATGGTTTTGATTATGATTTAGTAAATGGTCATGATGATGTTTCAATGTTATAGATGTTTCTAAAACTCCTATCTTCCTAGCTAAGAAATTAAATTGGGCTCAATATATGTTAGAAAGTTCAAATCATATTAACCTTAGGAAAATGACTAGAAGCCATCATATGTATCATGCATTATTTACCTTATATGAACCTGAGCCATGAAGTATTATAGGGTCTAGGTGGTTATACAAAGTAAAATATATTGCTGATTTTAGTATTGAAAAACATAAATCTAGACTTATTTAAAGAGGTTTCACTCGAAACCTAGTATTGATTATGTTGAGACATTTCCCTTGTAGCTAAAATGAGTATTTTTAGGACCTTATTTGTAATTTCCGTCAATTGGTGGAAAATATACCAAACGGATGTGAAAAAATCTTTCTTGAATGGTGATTTAAAATAAAAACTTTACATGTCTCAACCTAAAGGATTTGAAGAAAATGGTAAAGAAAACTATGTTTGTAAATTGAAAAATCCTTTTATGGTTTAAAGGAAGCTCCTAGAGCTTGTTATACAAAAATTAATTCTTTCTTTACATAATTAGGATTTGTTAGTTGTTCTTCAAATAATGATCTATTCATTAAGAAAGAAGGATAACATATTATCATTATTTATATATATGTTAATTATTTGCTTATGACTTGTTGATATTTATGAGGACTTCGTATTGGAAATTGCAAACATTGATATGTGATTATTGCATGAAGACATTGTACTCTTGTGTATTAAGAATCAATTTTTTTGTAGATAATATATTATCATTGGAATAGATACCATTCTTTCATATTTATGTTGAATTAAAAACCAAGTAATTAATTTATTCTTATGTTGAATAACTCTTGCATGGGTAAATAAGAAACAAATTCAAAGTGTAAACTAGTTCTTAGTTTTGTTGCACTTGAACTTGTGCTTTAGTCTTCATAACCTTTGTTGTAGGATATATTTCAATGATCCAAGATATGCTTTAAATTTTGTGACATCGTGGTCATATTGACCGAGAAGGATCTATTCTAAGATCTCCGAAGTCTAGTTGTATTGGAGTCTCGAGATGAGTTATGTTTCTCCTTGCTTCATATGTTATCCTTTGATGGCATTCTAATTCTTATTCGGTAAGTTTCATGTTACGCTCCTAGCTATTACTAAAGGGACCTAATTACTCAATGTTCCTAAGTGGTAATCTATCCTAAGTTACTAAGTTATTTGATTAATAAGTGTTTTTAATAAAAAGGAAAAGAACCTAAGACTAAACCTTAGACTTTAACCTAAGGACCTAAGTTAGTCCCTAAACTAATGTTATGAATCTAACCTAGTCGTGGGCTAACATAAGGGGTGAAATAGATGACATGCAAGGAAAGTTGGTGGTACCATCCTCAAGGTATTTATGACGAATTTTTGGGCATTAAAAACTTCTGTTTTGGCCAAAATTGGTAAATGCATGAAAATAAGATAAGAGGTCTAGTTGGAACATCTGCTAAAGTGATAGTTGCATGGAAGTTTAAATTTAGTTATAGCCAAACACAAGTTGGTGGTGGGAGAAGTGGAAAAACTACCAGATTTTGTTTGAAATTTAATGTTTTTGGTAATGGTGAAGAAACCACCTAGGAAGAAGGGAAGTTGGAAGAAATAATGGTTTTGGTTTTGTTTTGCTCATTTGGTTTTTGTGAGCTTTAGCTCTACATGTGGGTTTCTCTTCAAACCCTCAGTTTGAATCCTTGAATGTTTTTTTTTTCTTTCATGGTGGTGATAGTGATGAAAATGTCACTGTGAAGCTATAAAAGGAAGGAGAAGAAGGTTTTGAGGAGTTTTGTTGGCATTTTTGTGGAAAGGATTAGCTATTGAAGCTCTACTTCAAGATTTTAAAGGAGAAAGTGAAGGCAAGAGATCTATCAGGCATGATAGGCCCTATCTATTAAATCTTCTTCTTTTATTTAAATGCTTCATTCTATTTGAAACCTTTTGAATTTATGTTTGTTATTATTGCTTCAATGGTTTTGTCATTTTTCTTCTTTGGACGCATATTGATTTTGTGATATGGGTGAAAAAAATCTAGAAGTGTTATTTTAATACTCCTATGTTAGCTTGATTATATTCAAATCTTCTTAATGTTGGAGCAAATTTGTGTTTGTTTTTGAATGATGGAAAACTTATGTTGAGAATTTTTGTACGCTTAAATCAGTAGCATGGTTTTTGTTCAAATCCTTAGATTTGAACTTGCATATCCTCAAAACTATTGTCGTTGAAATTTTCTTTGAAGGATTCTTCGTGTTGACATTACACCACTATTTTGGGAGTATAATGTGTTTGTTGTTTTGTCCGGTTTCTCAATGATGGCAATAGGAACTATTATTATGATTCATTTAGTTTTGAGAATTTATTTTACTATGGGTATACATTCATTTTGATATGGGGTTACTTATGATTTGGTCCTTTCCCCAAATGGGAACTAGTTTTTATTGATAAGGCGGGTTGATGGGACCTATTCCCAATATAAAATAGGGCCTAAATACACTGACAGATAAAAAAAAAAGTTGGGCCAATACCCCAAGATTAAAAAAACAGCCAAATATTACGATCCAAATGATAAAAGAGAGGCTATTGCCCAACTTGGGTCGAAAAGTAGTCCTCGATACTACCTATTCAACCTTTTTTATTTTTCTTATTCTTAACTTTTTGCCACTTACCATTCCCATCTGTAATAGCTAACTGAAGAGGATTTGTTGCCACCATCCGATTATCCGACAGAGATTCCTGATCCAAATCTGATTTGGTAGGAGAAAGACCCCTTTTCATTCTGCTAACAACTAAAATCCCCTGTGAATCTTAAAAACTTCCATTTTTCCACATTCCACACTCTCCTCTACCTTATTCTCCACATTTACATTGCATGGCTCTGCCTTGAATGTTGCCATATAAATCGATTATGGATACAAAGATTCCCATCATTTGGTCAATCTCAAACCACTCTTCTTAACTAGTTTTTAATCACTAGACATGATTCTTGTAAATGACCAAGTGTTTAAGAAGTTTCTACACTCGGAAAGCTGTATTTTCATAATCCAAGGGTTGAGAATGCATAAATTTTCCAAATTTTAAATTAATTTGATCTGGCAGCCCTTTACTCAGATTGACTTCCACACATATATGGGTGAAGGAGCACAGGCCCGCATGAGATCTATCTATATCTTCTTTTAAGAATCTACCCAATACATTGCCAATATCTTCTAATGCATACCAAAGGTGCAGAGGAAGATTGGGAAGTCTCACCCAAACTAGTGTTTTGGAGATTGATAGAGTGTTTGGGTCAAATTCAGGGAACCAAGGAGTCAAAAATAAACTAGAAGACTACCCAGTAACCAAGGTTCATCTGCCTAGGAAATGAAAGTCCCCTACTTCTCTAAAATGAACCACAAAAAACCTCTAGAACAGAGGAAGATTTCACATTTATCAGTCCAATTTTGAAATATCCATTGATACAATGCTGTAGAAGAAGGCCATATTCCATTGAATTGGCCTATTATGGCATCCCGAGATAAATTTTGATAATATTCCTCCACTTCCTGACATTCAATGACCAGCAAAGGGATTTCTTCAGCAATATCAACTAGATATGGATAATTTCCTAAATTATTGCCTTCGGATTTACCTAGGGCATATTTAAATTAATCCATCCCACTACCTTGAGTGCCTACCCATATATTTCCTTTGTTATTTATCCATCGTTGGCCACGGTCTCGACCTCCATTTTGGATTTTTTAGTTCCAGGTATAGGGTTAAGGAAAACCACCCATATATAGCATCTCGACATGCCATCCATAGTGGTATGTGTCTCCCTAGAAGCTCCTCCCCTTACCATGTTGCCTCCCCATGCTTCTTCTTCCATCCTTTGTTTGATCGGGTCTATGTCTCCATCTTCTTCGTGGATTCACATTTAGATACCATACTTTTCCTCACTCATTTCTTCAATTACCCTCAATGGGATATCCAATGGGAACTAGCTGTGAACTCTTTGTTCTTCCTTGAATATTCTATTGTTACCATTTGAGTTGGGTATAAAAAAATTTACCTTGAGCTTTATCTACTTCATTTTGAGCTTTAGTTTTATTATGTATGTTTCATAAACCCACTATGGGCTTTTAGGTTTTGAACAGATCTTTTGATCTCGGGAAAGTTTTCATGAATGGTTAACAATTTTTGAACTCTTTTTAATAGGAGGGTACTCAATTCTCTATCTACCTTCTTTCGTTTTGGATTGTTAGATCTTTTGGAGATTAGTTTTAAACTTGGTTTGGGTTGTTATTATTTCTTTTGGTTGTTGAAGTTACTTGGAACTGTAGTGATTCTTTTGTTAATCGGTTTGATCCATGTATGGAGATAACACCTTCGTAGGAGGTTTAAAAACACGTTTAAAAAAAAATATTGATAGTCTTTTCTTTGTTCCCTTTTGACCGATCTATTAATGTTTACCCAATTCTGGGCTACATTGGTGTTTCAGGTTTGAGATTGTTGATCTTTGTGGACATTCAAAGTTGTTCCTATATTTGAAGTGCATTTCTCTTATGGGATTTTTTTCTCTTTTCTTTTTCCCATATTTACATGGAGTGGTTGATTAGCCTCTTGAATGGGAAATATTTGTGGTTTCATGCTTAATGTGTGTTAACATCTTATGGGTTTTGTATCAAGGGAGGTATTTTCAATGTATTGTGGATCTTTTTGAGTTATTACCAACCTTGAAGTAGGGGAAAATTGGATCTACATGGTGTATATTTGAATTCCTTTTCGTATCGGTTATATCATCTTGAACCTTTAGTTATTATGATGACTATAAGACTGTGGTACTTGGAAGATTATCTTGAGAACATCCCTTCTTTGATTGGATTCTATTTCAATTCTTAATTGTTATTACATTATCTTTATAATCTTTCCATTTAGATGAAATCTAATTTTACTAAAACTGGGAATGATATTGTACTAGTATGGTTCTGAAATTTTAGTTCCTTGTTCTTTACTTGAAATAAGAATGATGATTGAGTTGGGAAGTACCCAAAGATATTTTGTGATTCCTTGTTTGATACTTAATGAACCTTTAGTTGCTGATGTCTTAAGGATTACACAATGATATTAAGACTGGTCTGTTTGAGTTTGGAGTTGGATATGAATGCAAGACAGTGTGAATGTGAACCATAAATTACCTTGATTATTTATATCGATTAAATTATCCTTTCGTGTGGTATTGGTTCTTATTCGTGTTCAATTTTCTTCTTAGGCACTATAGTGATTTTGAGAGAGTATGATATTTAGATGGAATGTAATTCTTATTTATTTTCCAAATAGTAAACTTTATATAAAAGATACTTTTATATATCTTGTATTACTTCTTGAAAAGTTAGAACTGGTTGATTGGAGGAACTTATTTGGATACATGAATGAGAAGGTAAAGTTAGGATGAAATAAAAATTTCCTTTCTTTAATTCTGTTGTTTTATTTCCAGCATGTTGAAAAGAATTTTTATGATGAAAATTTAGGGTTGATATGCTGATTAATTAAACCTTACTTACACATTAGAAACTTTAATCTTCTCTCTCCTTCTTGGTTGTAATCTTGTAGAGTAAAGTCTTTCTGTTTATCTTGTTTGTGTTTTGGAACTATTTCATAAATAATAGGGTTTTTTATGAAACAGTTAGATAAAAGCACAACATTTTAATGCTATAGTGCTTATCATGCTCTGTTCATTGAACTGACTCATACTAACAATTTTGCAGATGGATTTCTTAAAAGATGAAAGGAGAAAGACATATAGAAAGTTGCATCTATTTTACTAAAATAATTTGTCTCTTTATTATGATGATTATGTGGCATCATTACCCGAGATGTACCTTGTTGTAAAATAAATATGTAAAATAACTAGTTTTATATTGTTGTTATGACACTTTGTAATCTCTGAAATACTTCGTAATCAATGAATGGATCACTCCTTTTTGATGAATAAATGGTTTGATGATTATTGAATACTACTTTATTGAATTACCTTCTTTGGCATAAATTGGGATGTATTATTAAGTATTATCCTAAATATAGGAGGGAAATTTATATACTTAAGTGATATGAGATTTGGTTTGAGGATCTGAAATACTAGTTAGATTATTGTCACATAAAGAAGATGCAACTAATAAGTTGACACTCACATATAAATCCTTAAAACAATGGAATGATTTTGTGATTGAATTATATAGATATGTATATGTATAAATTATTGATGTATTTGAAACATATCTAGTTTGTTTTCATAATTGGACCTTTTCCTAGATTAATCATAGAGACTTAAATGAAGAGCTTGTTAAAATGTCGGAATATGGTTGACTATGTTATTCATTAAGAAGATTCTTAATCAAAATATAGAATTCTTATAAAGGAATTAAATGGGATTTAGACTTCATATTCATGAAGTCTAAAATAAAGGTTTATAATGAAATTATTTAAGTTATGGCTGAAATAATTAAGGACCTATTGAACACACTTTCATAACTTTAAGATCAATCATTTCGTTACATGATACAAGTTGTTTCATTTAAAGACAAACATAAGCATGTAATTAAATGGTTAGGGAAAATTTTTTACCTACCTCGCATGTAATTTTAACTTGTAAACTTATAGGTTAAATGATGTTAGTTGAATCTTTAAGCATTGTTGTAATTAATATTTAAGAAAATGATTAAATGGGTTAATATACTTATAATATAAGGTATGCTAGTCCAGTTGAGTGAAATCAGTTTGATGTTGGTACACATACACTATAGTGTACTACCTTCATAATGACAGGAGTCATTATAAGGATACTATGATGTAGTTGATATGTCTCAACACCCTACATAGTTTGTTTAACTTGATTGACATAAGTGTAAGACTTGATCATGGTTCTACCCTATATAGGGATAAGAGCATGATCTAGTGTCAAGGTCAACTCATGTTGACTTAGGATAAATAGACACACTCAATTGACGTAATTCGATTGAGTATGTCTATGTACCCTTAGTCACTATGAGTAGTCTTCCACACTAGGGCATGTTGTTAACCTTGCCTAGTGTGAAACCTTGAAATCAGATTGGAATGACAGAAGTTAGGAAAGACCACTCTAGATAACATAACAATTTTGGTGAGGTAATTATTCCATTTGGCAAGTATGTCATCTAGGAATGTAAACATGATATACATATATAAAATATTTGGCCAAAGTATCGCAAGTTCTGCTAGTTGCATTGTCCTATGTCACCTAGTCTAAAATGCAAGATTTCGGATGAGTATCAAGTGACATATATTCAAATAGGCCTCTTAGATAGAACACTTGGGTGCCCCTAAAAAGGTAAAAGAAACCAATTTTACGTAGTATACATACTACGGAGTTAACATGAGAGATCAATTTAATACCGAGTCATGAAATGAGAGATTGGTGTTTCACCGTGTCATTTACAGTTGCATATGGTTTTCTATTATGAGATGGATTGGCATTGGAATTTGTGTTGTTAATTATGTTAGTTTAGAACAAAGGACATTATTTATGACAAAAAAATTACTTGTTTCTAAAGTCTTAAAATATGAATGGTACATCTTGGTATCGAGTGAAGGTTACTGAGTTCTTGGACCTATTGAGTCCATAATATGATAAAAATTTAATTTTCTTGTTATTAGAAATGGTTAGAACAAGGGGAGGTGCTAGAAATAACATACCTCCAAGTGGAGAAGAAACTACCAAACAAAACCTTGATGCAATTATTGGTTCCTGTTGGATACAAGATATCACCTCATTGTACTTGAACATCAAGTTATGGGTAATGAGGAGGAGGAAAAAGATGTTGATAATAACAATCAGCCACCTCCTTGGGACAACACCAATATTGGAAATTTAGGCATTGATGATAATAATTTTGTAAATGCAAATGAAAATGTACCCAACCAACCTAAAAATAAAAATTTAAGATTAGCAGTTGAACTCACAAATGATATAAAAATGATAAGTCCACCTAATTTTGATGGATTTACACTAGGGGGTGGAGCTAAGAATTGGCTCAATGAAATGGAGAAGAAATTTGCAATAAGAATTTTTTTAGAGGAAACTAAAGTTGTATGGGGAGCTTATCATCTTTCCCACGAGGCATCCTCCTGGTGGGAAAACCGTAAGGCTGAACTAAACATTGATGAATTAAGCATCACTTGGGATCAGTTTAAGAGTTATTTTAGGCAATGTTGGCTACCAAAACTCTATTATGAGAAGAAGATGACTGAATTTTAGAAATAAATTCAGGTAAAGATGATCAGTACTGTAACAGCGTACTAGGAGAGGTTCACTAAACTTCTTAAGTATGTGCCTCAATATCAAACTGACGAGAAGTTTAGGATGGAAAATTTTATTATGGGATTAAACCCTATCATAGGGGGTGAGGTATATGTTCACATCCCAACCACTATGGAAGGGGTTGTAGAAAAATCCATTCAGCAAGAACAAAAATTAAAAGAAATTTCTTCCCATAAGGAAGAAAACAAAAACAAAATTCCTAATTCTTCTTCATCTCTTACACCCAAAAATGGTGTGTTTGTTCTCAATTTTATCTTGCCTCATTTTTCCTTGAAGTATTTAGTTTGCAAGATCGTCGTATTTTCTATCTCCCGTGTTGATGCTTGAAAAATATGTCCTTCTTTTGGTTTTCATGATTAGTCCCTTCCTTTGGTTGAGGATCATTTTAAATCCAAAATTTGTTTTTTGTTCCTCTGTCCATGTGAAATAATTTGTAACTTGGGCGTAAACTCAAGTTTTTTCCCTTCCTTCCATTTTTCCATAGTCATGTTTTGTTTTCCCTGTCAATTTTTGTCCCAATACCTATGGAAAAGTGGTCCTTTCTAATTTGATGTGGCTTAGTGGATCACATTTGGGCCTTATATCATTTCCAAATTCTCTGTCCTTAAAGAAATATTCATTTCTAGGCGCAAATGGTGATTTCCCTACATTTTATGGTTTGACAGGTGTGTTTTCCCCATCAAATTTATATCTCAACATCTATGGAAACATGGCCCTTTCTGATTGGATGTGGCTCAGTGGGGAACTTTAAAACTCTAAATCCCGATTCAACTCAATTTTTGTCCATGTGGAGGGTTGGTTCTCTTTTGAGGATCCACCTCTGGGTCATACCTTAGCAGTTGCACCAAGGAGACATGTGGAGGATTTTCTTTGGCTCCTCTCTATACTTGAAAATTTTCAAGCAACTTTATAAGGCTTGGGACATGTGGAGGGCCCGTGCCTATTTGGGGACTTGCCCCTATACTTTAATTTTGAAGAAGCACCGAAGGGACACTTGGAAGTTTCCACTCACTCTGCCCTTGCTTGGAATTTTCAATAGCCGATGAAACTTTCTCGGACCCTAGACACATGGTGCCTTCCGCTGGTCCTTCAAAATTTTCAAAAACTCTTCCAGATTGAGACACATGGTGAGCCCACATTTGTTTGGGGTTTCCAATTTTGGGCACCATACCAATGGTGTGCCAAAGAGGCACATGGAGGCTTCCACTGGAACTTTTATACTGAGACTTTTCAAAGGCCAAAAGGAAATTTTCTTGGGTCCAGGGCATGTAGAATGCTAGTTTGGAAACTTTACTCTATACCTCACCTTTGTAGTTTCACTAAGGAAACATGTGGATGGCTCTAATCTAAAGTCGAGAGGCAAAAGAATCAACGGTTGCTATGCATTGCATCTATTTTTCCACCTTTTTTCTCCAAGACACCTGGAGATGTGAATATGCATTGTTTTTCATCATTTTTGATGAAATTTCTTGTCGTTTTTGTCTATAAAGTGTCATTGAATGGATTTAGAACTTAATTTTTTAGTCCAAGGATTGTAAAGGGTGATATTTTGAAGTTGGAATTTCTCGGGCACTTGTAAAAATGTGAATTACAGGGAAGTTGGACTCAAAGTAGAGTTAGCAGAGGAAAGAATGGGAAAAGGATGAAATGATGGAGGTTGTAGGTGCAAAGGATGAAAAAGGTGTTTCCTCAAGGGTGAAAAGGATTTCCTGTCGAGATCCAATTTATACTGGGGCCATCGAGAAAATGATTAAAATGGGGATTTCTTGCATGAAAAATAAGAATGATTAAAAGGACTATCAAAAGGTTGTGGCATGACATCCTAGTCATTAGTCGAGGGTCTGAGAAATGTGATCAGTTCATAATTTTTCCACTTGGAATATTTCAGGTATGAATTTGTTAAACATCACTTTCTGAGGAAAATTGGTAACAAGCAAAGGTTCCTCAAATATTCTTCTTTTTGGGGGGGAATTTTGGGATGAGTGAGCAAGGGGAATGTATAAATGCAATGAGAATACTCTTACAAATTGTTGGGGTTGAATTTTTAAGAGAAAATTTGAGAGATCTCATATTCCTCAGAGACTAATCTGAGGAACTTGTTAATTTCCTATGTTTTAGATTTAAATCATGTCAAGCTGGTCAGTAAGTGTACAATCATTGACAAGCTCGAGACCGATTAAAGAAAATTTCCTTCTTTGATGAATCTAATCAATTTTGAATTAATTTTTGTCAATCTTAGACTCATTTGTGTCTATTTTATTTCAAAATGTCTCAAGTAGTTTTTCTTATTCCTATTGTAATCTTGTGATAAAGTATGTTTTAATCACAAAGGATCTTGTCCCCGTGATGTTTAGTGGTATTTGTAATTTCTTTTCAAGAAGAGCCTTCATCCTGCAATGAGATAAACAATTTAAAATCATTTTATTGTCATTTTTGATAAATATTGTCCGTAAGCCTTTGAGTGTATCTTAGGCGTAAGGAACACCGAATCTTTGATGCTCAATTGAGTCTTTGGCTCAAGCCTTCGTGTTAAATTCTTTGAGATTGTTTGAAAATGTGTAAATTTTGGCCTCCATTAATGCACACCTACTATTTGAAGGAATATTTTATCTATTCTGAAGCATTCTATCATTTAGTTTTCCAAATGTTGTGAAGGTTCTCAAAGATCTGGCATAATCAATTTTATCCTGCTTAATCTCCCACAAAAATTATTCAAAACAATGAATCCTACCTGAACTACCCATGTTTTCCCTGTATGTCCACAAATGTATAAATTCTACTGCCAAAATATGCAGAAGCAATCAGGATCCCATAATGTCTTTAGTAACCTTTAGCCTTGTTTAGAAAATATCACCATTATTTAGAAGTGACAACTCGTGAGAGTTAAATTGTGGTGCATTGATCATATTTTCTTAGGGTCCCCTTTCAAATTTATGCAAAGAAGGATATATTCATTTTCCTTCATCGACAAAAGTTACAAAATGGGTCCTCTCACCTTGGTCGAAAGGCACAGCCTAAAGAAAGTGAGGATAGATCAAATCCTTAATGAAGGTGTTATCCATTTCTTCAATTCTTGAGTGAAAATGAGTCATACAAATCCCATCCCCAACTAAAAAATAACTCATAATATGATCTGTTTGTCTCTCGGTGTCTGATAAATATTTGATTCTTCTCGGTTCCCAAGGGAGAATCCATTTGGATACCAAGCACTAGAATGGTGCCACTGTCAGGGAAATGAAGTTGTGTGTAAAGTTTGAACACCATCAACAACACATATAGACCCTGGTAAATGATTCTTACAAATTTTAAAGTGGAATATATGTTGTTGAAATGTCATTTTATGTCCATATTTGTAAGAATAAAGCAAAGTTACAAGATCTAAGTGCAATATTTCTAGTTTCTGTGGTGTTTTGTAGTAAGTTTACATCATCAAAGTTAAATATGGGTAGAGGATGGGTAGATGTATCAATATTTACATGAATTTAGTGTTGAAATACATTTGAGATCAATTTTAGTGCATTTTCACAACTAAGGTGAAAATCCTTAGTGGTGACTCCATATTGAATGAATATTTGATAAATACTAGTGTCTTAACCTCTAACAATTGTAATTTATCACTAATATTTGAAAATTTGGAAGGAAGAATATCTTTCTTCGCTAGAGACCCTACCATAAAGTTGTTTCTAGAGATGGGAAAAATGAATTCAGAAGGAAGAAGAATCTAGAAAGTTGTTGGAGATCAGAAATCAAGAAAAGAGTTATCAATTCTAGAAATTGATCATCCTATCATTGAAGATTGCCATACTTCCTCAAGTTCTTCTGAATCTAATGGTAGTCTCTTTATAATGGTATTTGAAAAATTTACATCTCATTCTGTCCCTATGTTCTCCAAAGTGATAGGATTTTCAAAGAAACAAAGTTTTTAGAGAACATTCATTTCGAGAATTGTATTCCTGTGCCCCATGACCCCTCACTCCTAATCATTTTGTTTCTCCTATAAGATCATCTCCCCAAAAAATATGACCCAGCCCCCACCTAGACATCCATTTGTTGTGAACACTTTTGGTCCTATATATTTCAGAGGTATGGTTGGATATCCAAATTTTGTGACCCAAGATGTTAGAAATAGACTACCTAAATTTCAAGGAAATAATGCCATTACTGAGGATTAGCATTAAATATTTTTTTTAATATGATGGAAGATTTTGAGATCAAATTCGAGGATGTGTACATAAAATTTTTATTCATACACTAGAAGAGGATGCATGGGACTGGTATAAATCTTTTCCAGACAACTCCATTGATTCATGGAAAAAAATGAAGAATGCTTTTAGGTTGTAGTATGGAGATAAAATAGACCCTAGGTTTCTTTTATCAGAATTTGAAAATATAAAAAATAATCCTAATGAGTCTGTTCATGACTTCAATACAAGGTTCAATAAGACCCTAAATAAGCTTCTTGTGATCCTAAGGCCAAGTGATGTTTCTTGTTTGATAAAATACTCTGATGCTTTTGATAATAATTTTTCCTATTATTTGATGGATAAGAACCTAGAAACATTGTGGCAGGCCTTCACCATGGCTTTGCAGATTGAAAATAATATCAAAGTAGTTGGTAAGCCTTCTTAGAGGTAAGGTATCAAACTGATCAATCTAGAGAAGCCTCGGTCAAGTAAGTCTCAGTAGATCTAGAAGAGGCTATGAAAATTTTGGCCGGAGTCTGCTAAGGAAATATCCTATAAAATGGCCAAAGAAAAGAAGGGATTGGACAAAGTTACCAAGGTCATCATAAAAAACAAGGTCAAGAAAGATTTGAAAATCATCCTAGGGGTGATTAGAGATCTGATGACAAAGGAAAAGGACTCGTGGGATCAAGAAATAGACATCCCTAAGCCCATGAGAATAGAATTTTTCTCGATCCTTTGATTGCCAGAGTTGTTACTATGGAAGAAGCCAATGAAATTGAGTGGTGTGACAGATGTTTCTTGACACATCCCCCATGTGATGAATACAAAGAAGTTGAGGAAGATGATGATGACACTGATGATGATGTGTTCATGGTGGGGTTCTCTACAAGCTCACAACAAGGATAAACTTTGAATAAATTAATCGAGCCAAAATCACAGATTTCTGATTTGGGATTACATCCCCTGGGTATTACCCCTTCCTCCCTATCATACTTTTGAAATAGATATGGTATAAGCTTTTGAATTTCCTAGTAATGATTTTGAATTCTTAAGGGCATTAATGATTAAAAAGTATGATGGAGGAATCCTTCGAGGAGGATAGGCAGTTATTAATGAATGTTGTAGTTGGCCATGAAAAGGAATATAACACTAGGAGTGAAGTTGTCAAAGGGGCAAGGCCTCAGGCTAAACCAAAAACTCCAGTTCTCATCAATATCTCAAAATAAACTCCTAAGAGAGATACATATGGAAAATCCTTATGTCCCGAAGCAAAACTAGTATCCATGCCCATGCTGTGCCATGAAAATCCTTTTCTATCGATGAGTTTCTTAGTCTTCCTCAAAATGTTGCCTTACCAATACATTCCTTATGAAATTGCACAAGTCTTGAGTTAGATCAAGATTTCTATTCTAATTGTTGAGCTTCTTAGTATTCCTGAACAAAAGATAAGGGCCTTTGAGTATTTGGGATGAAAGAAGAAAATATTACCCAAGGAAGAAATGTAAACAATGTTGAGACTCCTCCTACCATTGCAGAGTTAGAAAACCCCAAGTGCTAGAAGAACTGGGTAATGAAGCATATTTGGGAACATCCTTGGTTGAGTCCCAACTAAATGTGGATGCATTTTTCACTACTCTAATTATTAGGGACAGGTTGTTACACAATTTGTATGTTTGATTCTTGAATTATTAGGGATTTTTTTATGGGGCTTGCACTTAATTTGGAAATGGTGTTGGTATTGTTCGATATCTCCAAGCCAGAAGAGTTTGTTTTCTCTTTTAAACTCAACTTTGAGTGCACTAACAATATTTTTGAGTATGAAGCACTTCTCTTGGGTCTAAGGATTGCATGGAAATGTGATATTAGAGACAACATTATTAAAGGAGATTTAGAGCTAATTGTCAAGTAGGTTAGAAAGCGTGTGCAACAAAAATTAAAGAATGAAGTAGTATAAGCATGCAGTCTAGGATTTCATTGAGATATTTGACTTCTTCAACATAATACATCATGATAGAAAGTACAATACTCTAGTAGAAAAATTGGTTGTATTGGGGTCTAGATTTGAAAATTATGTTGTATCCCCCTATTGTGAGTATAATATTGAGGTATTGACTAGGCCATCTATTCCTGACAATGTTAAATGTTGAAAAGTATTCGAAGATGATGCCTAGGTGCAAAGGTTTTTGCAAAACAAAGGAGAATTTTCTGATTAACATATAGATTGGGAGCCAATTGTTTGTGCGGTTGATGGAAATGAGACTTTATTTGAAAAGACATCATTTAGTTGAAGACTAATAGTATTCCGAGAGGTTTTGTAGCACTTGAATAAAATTTTGATAATGTTGATTACATTATCAACAAATACATGTTAGCCTCAAGGGATGTTGAAGAGCATGACTTGGGCACAAAGGATAAACCATATAAGATATTTTTAGGTAGCAATCTGAGCAAGGAAGAAAAGTAGTCATATTTCCAATTGTTGAAGAAATACCAGGACTGCTTAGCATGGTCTTATTCTAGAATGAAATCATATAGAGAGGATATTTTCCAACACAAAATTCCCTTGGAAGCTTTTACCAATCTGTTTAGGTAGAAACAGAGGCTAATCAATCCACTCCTTTCCCTGAAGATGCAAGAAGAATTGAAAAATTTGAGGGATGGAGGAATCATACAGCCCACAAGGTACTCATCATGGGTTACAAACTTGGTACATTTTAGAAAGAAGAATGGAGATATAAGGTTGTGTGTGGAATTTAAAACTTGAATAGAGCATCAATGAAGGATAAATACCCTCTGCCAAATATGGAAAATATGTTACAATTGGTTACTAGTTCAGAATTGTTATCCACCTTGGATGGTTTTTCTAGATATAACCAAGTTGTTGTGAAGGAATCAGAATGAATCAAAACTAACTTTTCCACTCCTTGAGGAACATATGTATATGTCAGAATGCCTTTTGGTCTAATGAATGTTGGAGCCAATTTCCAAAGAGCAATGGATGTATCTTTCTATGGCTATATTAGTTATTTCATTGTTGTATATGAAAATGATGTGATTGTTTTCTCTAGAAAAAGGAGTGACCACCTGCAACACTTAGAAAAAATGTTGTTAAGATGCAGGGAGTATGCTATTTCACTAAATCCTAAGAAGTGCCACTTTGGAGTTCAGAAAGAAAATATTCTTGGACACATTGTGTCAAAGGAAGGGGTCATGATTGATTCTAAGAGGGTAGAAGCCATCAAGAAAGTCCATATTCCAAGAACCAAGAAGGGAATTCAATCCTTTTTTGGGAAGATTAATTTTATTAGGAAATTTATCTCGACTTTGTTGAACTAACTATTTGAATCACTAGCATGCCAAAGAAAGATCAAAGTATCAAATGTGAAGAAGCATCTATTTAAGATTTTTCTGGGATCAAAGAAGCATTAAATAATTCCCATGTTTTAGTAGCTCGGGTTATAAGAAGTCTTTCCAAATGTTTTCTTTTACTTCAGAAAGTACTATTGCATCTATATTGTTTGCAGAAGGATGATGAGGGAGCTGAAAGACCAATTTCCTTTTTCAGTAAGGCATTGCAAGGAGCTGAGCTAAAATATATTATCATGGAGAAGCAAGTATTTTCTTTGGTAAAAGAAATAAAGGTAATCAAGCCATATATTTTGAGTTCCAAAATCATTTCTTTTGTTCCCCACACCATGGTGAAAGATATCCTGTCAAAAATGGAGGTTTCAAGCAAGAGATTCGATGGGTAGAAAAATTACAAGAGTATGATATGGATATCCAAACAACAAAATTAGTCGAGGTCCTGGGCTTGAAAAAAACTTATGGCAGAGAGTAATCTACAAAAATTAAGCTAAATGAAGTTGAAGAAGAAAGGATGAATGTCATTGAAAACTGATAAATTCTAAATGGTACAAGGACATCATTTTTATCTCAAACATCTACAGATTCCCTAAACATTTGAGTAAGAATTAGAAAACAACACTCAAGCTAGCTTCCCAAAAATATGTCATTACTGATTTTTGGTTAGCATCAAAGAGCCCCGAGGAGTTCTCTTAAGATGCATTATGAAGATGAAGCCCCTAAAATAATTATTGATCTCCATAGAGGAGTTTGTGGGGGTTGTTTTGCTAGAAGAGTCACAACTCATAAGATCTTAAGGGTTGGTTATTAGTGTCCAACTCTTTTCAAGGATACAACTCCATTGGTAAGAAGATGTGAAAGTTTCTAGTGCTTTTCTATAATCTGAAAGCTTGGACTCCCTTCTTTTGCATCCTATATTAATTGAAGGCCCATTTAGGCAATGGGAATGGATTTCATTGGAAAAATTTCCGATCCTTAAAGTGCATGCCATAAGTGGATACTAGTGGCCATGATTACTTCACCAAGAGGGTGGAGGAAATCCCCACCAAGAAGGAAACTCACCAAATTCTCATGGATTTTATCCTAAATTATATCATTTATAGATTTTGGGTACCTACCAAAATAGTTCTTTGATAATGCCATGAGCTTCCAAAGCTAAACCATTGATGGCCATGTGCCATGAATATGGGATAAATTTCATGTATGCTTCCAATTATATTCCCCAAGGAAATGGAAAAGAAGAGTTCGGCAATAAAAATCTATTGAAGATAATTAGAAGAACTTTGGAGTTGAACAAAAGGAAGTGGGGCGAGGTTAAAATTGGTTGTGCGGGATGATTGAATCAACTTTGTTAAATGAGCTCTTTGGACAAATCCCATTTGAGTTGGTGTATGGAACTCAATATTTTCTACCCCTACATATGCAATTATCTTCTTTTCAATTTCTTCAACAACTAGAAGATCAAGAGGTTAGTCCCTATGATGCTCACATAAATCAAATTGTTGAGTTAGATGAAGAAAGAAGGGCATCCCATTAGAGGCATGTAAAATTTAGAGAGAAATTGAAGAAGTTGTTTGATAAGAAGGTGACTCAAGAGCTTTTAGTGTGGGAGATATTGTGCTATTGTGGGATAGCAAGCACGAGGATAAGGGAAAACATGGAAAGTTTGATGCATTGTCGATGGGCCCTTATTCAATTAACATTCAAATTGATGAACATACCTTATTATTAAAATAATTAGATGGGGAATTGCTTGAGTTACCTGTTAATGGCAGGAATTTGAAACATTTCCTTAATTGATTTCTCAAAATCAGGGTATACACCATTATACAGTGTATAGTCGTTTAGTTTCTTTCTGCTTTCATGTTTTTCTATTTTGTTTTGTCCTGGTCCTTGGCGGTCATTTTGTTGGTTTCTTGGTTCATCCTTAGGGGAGTTATTTATTATTGTTCTACTCTGCAAGCTTGTTCTTTGACTCCATTTCCCAATGGTTTACTTTTGGCACTTGGTTTGCTATTTGTTATTGTGGCACTCATATGGAGATCCCATCCCCGATTCGGAGCCGATTTTGGTGCTCAATTTGATATTTCCCCATTTATCCTTGAAATTATTTATTTTGTGGGATTTTTCATATTTTCTATCTTCCCATGTTGATGTGTGAAAAATATGTAATTCATTTGGCTACCATGATTAGTCCCTTCCTTTGGTCGAGGATCATTTCAAATCTAGAATTTGTTTTCCATTCCTCTGTCCATGTGAAAGAATTTGTAACTTGGGCGTAAACTCAAGTTTTTTCCTTCCTTCCATTTTTCCACAGTCACATTTTGTTTTCCCTGTCAAATTTTGTCCCAATACCTATGGAAAAGTGGTACTTTCTAATTTGATGTGGCTCGGTGGATCACATTTGGGCCTTATATCATTTCCAAATTATTTTTCCTTAAATAAGGATTCATTTCTGGGCATAAATGGTGATTTTCCTACATTGTATGGTTTGATGTGGTATTTTCCTCGCACAAATGTATATCTCAACATCTATGGAAATGTGGCCCTTTATGATTAGACATGGCTCAGTGGGGAACTTTTAAACTCTAAAGATTGATTCAATTCATGTTTTGTCCATGTGGAGGGTGATGCTCATTTAAGCATCCACCTCCGGGTCCTACCTACCTAAGGAAGAGTTGTGCCAGGGGAGACACATGGAGGCTTTCGCTAGCTCATCTCTATACTTAAAACTTTTCAAGAAAATTTCTAAGGCTTGGGACATGTGGAGGCCCACGCCTGTTTTGGGAATTCCCCTATAATTTATTTTTGAAGATGCACCGAAGGGAAACTTGGAAGTTTCGCTCACTCTGCGCTTTCTTGGAATTTTCAACGTCCGATGAAACTTTCTCGCACCCTGGACACATGGCGCCTTCCACTAGTCTTTTAGATTTTTCAAAAAAATCTTCTAGATTGAGACATGTGGTGAGCCCATGCTTGTTTTGGGTCTCCGCTTTTAGGCACCATACCAAAGGTGTGCCAAAGAGACACATAGAGGCTTCTGCTGGATCCTTTTATATCGAGACTTTTCAAAGGACAAAAGGAAATTTTCTTGGGTCTAGGGCATATGGAAGGCCCTCGCTTGTTTGGAAAATTTCATCTATACCTCACCTTTGTAGTTTCAATAAGGAAACACTTGATGGCTCTAATTTAAAATCGAGAAGGTGTAGAATCAACGGTTACTATGCATTGCATCTTTTTTCCACCATTTTTGCTCCAAGACTCTTGGAGATGCGAATACACATTGTTTTTCATCATTTTTTGATGAAATTCCTTGTCTTTTTGTCTGCAAAGTGCCATTGAATGGATTTAGAACTTAATTTGTGAGTCCAAGGATTGTAAAGGGTGATATTTTGAAGTTGGAATTTCTCGGGCACTTGCAAAAATGTGAATTACCAAGGAAGCTAGATGTAGAGCAAAGTTACAGAGGAAAGAATGGGAAAAGGATGAAATGATGGAGGTTACAGTGTAAATGATGAAAAATGTGTTGCCTCGAGGGTGAAAAGGATTTCCTATCAGATCCAACTATACAGGGCCGTCGAAAAATAATTAAAACAAAGATTTCTCACATGACAGAATAAGAATGATTAAAAGGACTATCAAAAGGTTGTAACATGGAATCCTATTCATTAGTCGAGGGTCTAAGAAATGTGATCAGTTCATAATTTTTCCACCTAGCGGTTTTGGGTATGAATTTGTTAAACGTCACTTTCTTAGGCAAGTTGGTAGTAAATAAAGGTTCCTCGAATATTCTTCTATTTGGGGAAATTTTGGGATGAGTGAGCGAGTGGAATGTATAAATGAAATGAGAATACTCTTGAAAATGGTTGGGGGCTGAATTTTTAAGAGAAAATTTGAGAGATCCCATCTTCCTGAGAGACTAATATGAGAAACCTATTAATTTCCTATGTTTTAGATTTCAATCATGTCAAGTTAGTTGCGAGTGTACAACCATTGACAAGCTCTGAGACTGTTTAAAGAAACTTTCCCTACTGATGAATCTAATCAATTTCAAATTAATCTATGTCAATCTTGGACCAATTTGTGTTTGCTTTATTTCAAAATGTCTGTAAGTAGTTTTTCTTATTCCTATTGCAATCTTGTGTTAAAGTCCCTCCGAATCACATAGGATCTCATCCCTATGATAGTTTAGTGGCATTTGCAATTTCATTTCAAGAATATCTTTCATCCTGTAGTGAGATAAACGATTTAAAATCATCTTACTATCATTTGTAGATAAAGATTTTCTCGTAAGCCTTTGAGTGTATCTTAGGCGCGAGGAACCAGGGGTCTTTGATGCTTAATTGATTCTTTTTCTCAAGCCTTCATGTTAAATTCTTGAAGATTAACTAAAAACAA
This sequence comes from Taxus wallichiana var. yunnanensis, assembly GCA_018340775.1. NCBI lineage: Eukaryota > Viridiplantae > Streptophyta > Pinopsida > Cupressales > Taxaceae > Taxus > Taxus wallichiana. Next base: position 122,744,622 of record CM031242.1, on the reverse strand, counting down.
TAAAATTTGGGCCTCCATTGATGCACACCTTTACGGTTGAAGGAATATTTTATCTATTCTTAAGCTTTCTGTCATTTATTTTTCCAAATGTTGTGAAGTTTCTCAAAGATTTGGCATAATGAATTTTATCCGCTTAATTTCACACCAAAATTATTCAAAAAAATAAATCCCACCTGAACTACCCCTCTTTTCCGTGTATGTCCACAAATATATAAATTCTACTGCCAAAATATGCAGAAGCAATCATGATCCCATAATGTCTTTAGGAACCTTTAGCCTTGTTTAGAAAATATCACCATTATTTAGAAGTGACAACTCGTGAGAGTTAAATTGTAGTGCATTGATCATATTTTCTCAAGGTCCCCTTTCAATTTTATGCAAAGAAGGATATATTCATTTGCCTTCACCGACAAAGGTTACAAAATGGGTCCTCTCACCCTGGTCAAAAGGCACAACCTAAAGCAGTGAGGATAGATCAAATCCTTAATGAAGGTGTTATCCATTTCTTCGATTCTCGAGTGACAAAGAGTTAGAAAAATCCCCTCCCACGTACAAAATGACTCATAATATGATATGTGTTTCTCTTGGTGTTCTACTAGGTTCTCAAGGGAGAATCAATTTGGATACCAATAGGGTGTATAGAAAACGTTTGGTACTAAATATAAATTTGTTGCTAATAATAATAAGAAAACAACAACAAATAAACCTGCTACAAATGTTCAAAACAACTTTGTTAAGAACAATAAGAATGGACAGAAGTCCTATGGAGGACAAACTAGTAATTTCAGGGATAGAAATAAATTCAAACCTAAAAGAGGACTTGTAGGGGAAGCTACAATTTTGGACAAGAACATTATGCAAATTATTACCCTCTAAGGAAGGATGAAAACAATCAAGAACATAAGATACATGATGCAGTAGCTGATAAACAAGTTGAAAAGCAAGTTACACCTATAGAAGTGTTAGGTAACTTTTTTGTATACCTGTTACCATAATTTTTGATATTATAGCTACTGAATGCTTTATTTCTAGCAAATTAGTTGTAAAAATAAAAATAAAAGATGGAATAATGGAAAAATATTGGATTGTTCATTATGGAAATAATGTTGTCCATACTGTTAGTAAGTGTCTTTTTGGAGCAGTCCTAGAAATACCTAGTTTTTCCACTGAAGTTAATCTTTATGTTACTCTTTTGGGGTTTTATGATGTAATTGTTATCCAAAATGAGCCCCTTGCTCATTTTGTGGCTAACTCCCTTCATTTTATTCCTCCCTTGTGCCTCAGTCAGAATTTTTTACTTTTCAGGCACTCAAAATGTTCTAGAAATGGAACCATTGGATAGATCTCTTTCTCATCTTTCTAGAAAGGTAAATTTTTCTTCCTAACTCCATGTATTTTTGAAGTTATGGCTCGATGGATTTTTTTGGGAAATTTTCCCTTCACGGGCTCGTTAGCCAATCAAAAGCTGCCACATCAACAAAATGTGGTGGGGAGCAAAGGAAAGTTCAAAATTTTTACTAAGTGTTTGGCACAATGGAAAAATATTTTAAGGGAGTTCCACCGAACAATGGGAGGAAGCCACGTGTCCTTAGGCCGAAGGATTGGTAGAGGTGGGAGAAATTTTTCAAATTTTTACTAAGTATTGGCGCCATGGAAAAATCTCCAAGGAAAGCCCGAGCCTATGGAAAGAGGCCACGTGTTTTCGAAGGGTGAAGGTAGAGGAAAACTTGAGATTTTTACCAAGTGTTTGGAAAGGTTTTAGAGGGAATTTTTGGCCCGATGGCCTGTTGGTGAATAGGATCATGCCACGTGTCCAAGGGAAAGAAGTTGTGAAAATTTCCCAAGGGTTAGTGCAAGTAAAATATTCCGGCCTAAGGCCCACATGCAATAGCACACCGCCACATGTCACCAGGGTGGCGAGGGTCGGAGATGTGAAAGGATTTTATCCTTTTCACCCAAGTGAGGGAAATTTTAAAAAGAAATTCTGCCCCCAAAACCCGAGCCAATAGGACCATGCCACGTGTCCACGTGGTGGAAAAAAATGCAAGATAGGCCTACAAGAAAAAATGAAGAAGATAGGCCCACATCCAATGGGGTTATGCCATGTGTCCAACTTAGAGAAGATGGTCAATAGTGACAAAAATTTAAGAGAAAATTCCCACGGTGAATCACATCATGCCACGTGTCCTCGGGTCATCTCAGTTGGCAGAGAATTTTTGGAAAATTTTCCAAAGGTCTGAAACAAGTGGAAAAAGAAGCATGAAAGAGCCCACGACTAATCGAGTAACATGCCACGTGGCACCAAATTGGTGAGGTGTGGAGATTTTTGGGGAAATTTTCCCAAATGCAAAAAGTGGGAAAATTTTAAAATTTTGTCCCGCCAACCATTTTCGGCCCTGTTTTGCCCTAAATTTTTAAAGGGGCATAACTTTCGATCCAGAGCTTAGTTTTTTGTGTTCTTTATATCAATGGAAATATAATGAAATTCTCTACATGATTCTGGGATCAATTTTGTGTTTTGGTGGAGTTTGGAGAGATAAAATTGGAAAAATCCTTTGGCATGTGGAAATGAACAAAACTAACATTTCAACCACCATTTTTAATGCAGTATGGCTCACATTCTCTCCCAGCATGGTCAAAAATGTTGGGAAGTGGATTTGTAAGGGAACCCATGTTGTTTATTATGAATTTGGTTAGTGGTTGAAAGCTTTCTCATTTTTTCCTCGTTTCTCTCTCCTGAGCTCAAATGGGCATTGTTAAAACCCATATTTGGCTCATTTTGAAGGGTTGGACATTTTTATGTTTTGCAAGCTCCCTCTTGCACCCTAGAAAGTGATTTTGTGGAATACCAAACCTCTTTTAAGACTGTAACATATTTTATGCCTTTCTGTTGATGTAATGCATGTATTTTGATATTGGAAATGATAATGCAAGCTCTGTGAATGAGTTTCAGTCCTCTTCTTGTGTTGTTTGGTTCATCCATGATCTTCCATTACATTTTATTAGTTTTTGCATGATGTTTTGCTATATTTCTATAATTTGTGTCAATTTGGAGAAGTAAAAATGCTCACGACTCCTTTGGTGCATTACCTTATTAGCATTAGTTTTAATTCTTTTGCATTCTCTATGTTTGTCCCCTTGGAATTTACAGTAGGATTTTGAGTTTAAACCTCTAAAATTTTCAAGCAATACACCTAATTAGAGGAATTGAGGAACCAACCTCTAACCTGGAGATTCTTTTCCCATTTTTACAAGTCCCACAGTTGGGGAAAAGATTCAATGTTGTGCAATCACACTAGGTGTCCAAATGTGAAACTAGAAATCTGATGGAACATCCAGAGGGTGCTGCTAATTTGCACTAATAGTTTTGGCACACCCAGTGGGACTTTAGAGGTCTTCCTCTCCATTGCAACAAAATTGATTTACATTTTTGCAGGTTTTTGCTTAAAAGAGCCCTGAATTGCACATATTGCGACTCCGAGGAAGAAGAATTAGCTGGTTTTAGCAATACATACCTGAAAACTCATGAGAAGAATCACCACAAGGTCAAGAGTTGGAGAAGAAGAAGTATTGTTTGAGTATCTGCAATTATCTCCAAGAAGAAGACAAAGAGGGAGAAGAATCCAAAGGTCTCCATCTCCACCAAACAGAACTCTATCAACTCCTCCACCTGGTAGACCTTTCATCCAATCAACAAGGGTTCTAAGGCCAATCAGAATGGCACAACACAACCCATATGTCAATTTCACTAGAAACAGCCCACTTGCTCTCAATGCACAAAATCCAATCCTAGTTGTAGCACTAAAGAACATTCCATACTTTACTGGAGAGAATCAGACCACTCCTGGTGATCATGTCAAGGATATTGCTAATATTTGTGTAATCCATGAGATTGATGAGATGCAAGTTGTTGTCAAATTGCTGGCATCTTCATTCAAAGGGAAGGATTTGCAATGGTTCAGGAGCCTTGCTTCAGGTTCTATCCAAAATTGGAACTAGCTATGTATAGCCCTCCATGAGTAGTTTGGAGAAAAGGGGGATAACTTGTCCCTTTTGGAACAATTGACAACTATCAAGAGAGCTCCCAATGAGTAGCTGACTGACTTCAACTTTAGATTTCAAAGGACTTGGGAGAGAATTCCAATGGTAGTAAGGCCAACAAGCAGAAGGTGCTTTTCTATATTACCTTAAAGCTTTAAATTCTGATATTTCTATGTTAATTCAATCCATGGGAGGCACAACTATCCCTACTGCTTATAGCATTGCCATTAGAGCTGAAAATTGTCTAATTCAAGTTGGTAAGCTAGCTCCTAGGCCTCCAATGCCATTATATCCAAATTTAGAGAGTCCAAGTACTAATCAAGTGCCTAATATAGCTCCTATTCCCACTCCTAGAAATCAGAATTCAAGTGAAGCTTCTACTTCATCTTCTAGTGCCTCAAATGAACTTCAAGAAGTCATGAAGCAATTGCAAAATTTAGGTAATGAGCTGGTTACACTCAAGAGGTAGCAAGCCCAAAGTTTCAGGCCTTCATATCAGCCTCAAGCTTAGCCTAACAGGTAGCCATATCAGCCTCAAAGACCACCCAATCCAGCTGCAAATCAAAATCAAGCAAGACCTCCTACCAACAGACCATTTCAGCCCTATAATCCTAATGCTACATCTGCCTCTAAAGCAATAGTGCCAGTGCAAAACAACATAGCTCAAGAGTATGATTGGTGTTTCCCATGTAATGAACCTCACAACCAGTCTATGTGCTTCAATGGTGCCCTAAATCAAGCATTAATGGTAACAAAAATTGGTGTGGAGGGTGAAGGGAGTCAAGGAAATAACCAAAAATAAGAAACATCCCAGCAACAATTAGCTCCAAATGATACCACACTTGTAAACTGGCAAGCAGAAGATTTTTGTGGTATGAATCAAACAATCTCTCAAAGTGTTGCAGCCAACACAAGGTCAAAAAGGAGAAATTTGGGTGAAGGACAGCCATTGGCTCCAAGTAATCCACAACCTTCTACCACTCCACAAACTATTGGCAAACAAAATGTAGTTCCAAACATGCAAGGACCACCCAAACCAGCTCCTAAGCCAACCCAGATGCCAGTTGTTGCTGCCCATGTGCAAGGAATGAATGTGTAGGCCAAGGGACAGCAAAGAGATGCTTCATCTCCATTCAACATCATTGATCAGATGAAGAAGACAAATGTAAACATATCAATGTGGGAATCACTATCCATCCTAGGCCAAAGAGATTTGCTACAAGATGCCATGAAGGACTAGTCAAATTCAAATAAACAGTCCAAATGTAAGAGAAGGTACTCACAAATGTTGCCCAACCTAAGGGGAATCATGGAGGACAACAAGGTAAAATGTTGAAGCCCCCTCCATTCTATGTTTCATTGATCATTGGAAACCAATTAGTACACAACTGCATGATTGATTCCAGAGCAAGTAGTTCAGTAATGCCCAAGAAAATAGCTGATCAGTTGGGGCTTCAATATGAAGTCATATCCAAAGGGGTAGTGCAATTAGATGGGACAACAGTAACAACAGTAGGAGTGATTAAAAACTTGAGTCTCACTTTGCATGCATGCCCCAACGTTGTTGTTTTGCAAGATGTCTCGGTGATAGATCTTCCACCACTCTTTGCCCTATGTTTGTCAAGGGATTTTCATAGCTAAGATTGGAGGTTACTTATCCGTTGATTGGTCACACATGTTGTTCGAACAAGATATGGAACAAAGGCCACAATCAGATCTCGAGCCTATTTCAAACTTTCACATTGAGCCTCACACTCCAAGCCAAATCAATACCAATTGTTCAAAGCATTTGATCAAGAGGATTATCCAAGCACCGATGAAGCGACACCAAGGTTGGAAGCATCCCAGATTTGACTCGATGAATGGGGAAATAAAGGTGCATTCTTTTGATCCTTATCAAGATATAGAAGAATCGGGCTAGGAGTCTATTGCATGCATAAAGAAAATCATCCTATTCCTAGCATCACCAAGCTAGACCACAAGGATGACAATGAGGTATGGCAGTTTTTATTTGATGGATCAAGAAGTAGAGAAGTTTTAGGAGGGGGAGATATGCTTGTTTCACCTCAAGGAGTTAAGTATTATTTAGCTTTTATATTTCAGTTTGCATGTTCTAATAACACTTCGAATAAAAAGATTTGATACAAGGATTGCATTGGTCAATCAAGAGAGGAATAAAGAACTTGCAAGTTTTTGGTGATAATGAGCTGATTTTCAACCAAGTTAAGGGGCAACATGCTACCAAGAATGATCTGCTCAAGTGCTACAAAAATAGGGTGTGGGACCTCATTGAATATTTTGAGGATTTAGCATCAAGTCCATCCTTAGGAAAGAGATCCAAGCACGACAGGCTTATAGCAGTTGGAGCAGCCTTTGATATTGTTGAAAGCATCAAGAAAGACAAAGTACAACCAAGCATTCATGTTATTATAAGACCTTTAGTGCCAGACAACAATGTAAGTTGGCAAGTGTTTGAAAATGATCAGCAAATCATCCATTTCTTGCAAGAAGAGACTGAGTTCTCAGCTAAAAATCATGAAAAGTTAGAACAACAAAGATGGTGATCAAGTGGTAAAACTGAGAACCAACAAACTAACAAAGGGACTTGTCACTTTGGATTCCATTTTCAATCCTAATGATTAGTTTAGGAAGGAGAAAGTAAACATCCAAGTCAAGGGAGAAGATTCAGTGCCCATCTTGGTGGAAGAAGGCAAGTCACTCCAAATTGGTAAAGTGACAACTGAGCAAGAAAGGTATGAGTTCATACAACTTTGTCATGAATTCCCTGATGTGTTTTCCTGGAGCTATGAAGATTTGAAAGGTTTCAATCCCAAGCTAGCTCAACACACCATTGAATTGGACCCAAGTGCTATACCCATCAAGGAAAAACAAAGGCCAGTCAAACCACAAATGGATCCTCTCATGAGAAAAGAATTGATTAAGTTGATAGAGTCAAGTATCATATTCCCTATCAAGCATTCTAGTTGGATAGCCAACTTGGTTCCGATTAGAAACAAGAGTGTAGAAATCAGATTGTGTGTTGACTTTAGAGATTTGAATAGAGCATCTCTTAAGGATCATTACCCACTTCCTTCCATGGAGCAGATCTTGCAAGTTGTTGCTGGCTCTGAAAGGTTTTCATTGCTTGATGTCTATTCAAGGTACAATCAGATTATGGTGAAGGAAGAGGATCAGTTCAAGACATCCTTCACAAACAAATGGAGGACTTACGCATACATGAAAATGCCATTTTTGTTTTCCAACATTGGGGATACATTCCAAAGGGCAATATACATGGCATTCAAGGATTTTATTAACAACATGGTGCTGATATATCTTGATGATATCATTATTTTTCAAAAATATAGTAGACCATCTCTTTTATTTAAGATAGGTATTCCAAAGGTGCGAGAAGATTTGGGGTATCTTTGAATCTTGAAAAGTGTATTTTTCTAGCTCATGAAGGAAAGCTCCTTGGCCACATTGTCTCCAAAGAAGAATTAGAAATTGATCTAGAAAGAGTTGAATCCATAAGAGCACTGCCATTGCCAAGTCATAAGACAACCCTTCAAAGTTTCTTGGGAAGGATAAATTTTGTTCGAAGGTTTGTCCCAAATTTTGTAGCCCTAGTCAATCCTATCACCAAGATGTTAAAGAAAACCATAGCTTTCAAATGGAAAGCAAAAGGCAAGGAAAGTTTTGAAGTAGTCAAAGAGGCCATCTCACAAGATCCAACTCTCATTAACCTAGATTTCTCCAAGGATTTCATCCTCTATGCATTTGGAGGTGATGATACTATTTCTACAATTTTGGTACAGCAGAACAAAGACAATGATGAGTAGCCAATTTCTTTCTTTAACCAAATCCTAGAGGACTATGAGGTGAGATATTATTTCATTGAGAAGCATGTTCTTTGCAGTAATTAGGAGCTTGAATAAATTTAAGCACCTAGTTTCAAACAACAAGGTTCAATTTTTGGTTTCTCATGTGGGAGTTAAAGACTTCCTCGTCAATAAAGACCTGAATAAAAAGAGAGCAGGTTGGATTACTTGTGTCATGGAGTATGACATTGAGATCAAAGTCACCAATTTGGTCGAGAGGAAAGGATTGTGTGAGCAGCTGGTCTTAAACAAAGAAAAGTAAGCTTGCAATGAGAAAGAGGTTGTTTTGGAGTTGTAAGACAACCATGAACAAGGAAGCACTCAAGAAGAAAATGATGGTGTCCTTGCTGGACCCAAGACATAATACACTTCCTACACACAGTCCTATGCCCTCCAGAGATGAAAAAAACCAAAAGGAGACACTTCAGATTGTAGGCTGTCCCATATGCCCTTGTGGATGGTGTTTTATTCAAAAGGGATGTGAATGGAGTGTTTCTGAGATGCATTAGTACAAATCAGATTCACAAAGTGTTAGAAGAGTTCCATGGTGGATCAGCCTGGTGGTCATTTTTCACCAAGAGTGATAGCTCTCAAGATCATGAGGGCTGTCTATTATTGGCCCAAGATTTTCAATGATTGTTATGCATGGATCAAGAGGTGCAAGAAGCGTGCATTATTCACGGTGTAAGGAGAGATTAGCTGCCCTTCCATTACATCTAATTTCGGTTGACCATCCATTCGTGAAATGGGGTTTGGACTTCATTGAGTCATTAATCCAAATTCAAGCCAAGGACACAAGTGGATTCTAACTAGCAGCAATAGATTACTTCACCAAGTGGATCGAGGTAGTAGCACTCAAGGAAGCAAATGAATCTAGCATCCTGGACTTCTATGAGGGAATAACAACTAGATTTAGCATACCTTTACCATAATATCGATAATGCATTAGCATTCATTGGATTCAAGGTAACTAAATGGACTATCAAGAATGGGATCTACCTAAGGAATTCATCAAATTATTATCCTCGTGGTAATGGCCAAGTTGAGTCTACAAACAAGAACTTGTTAAGGATCATCAAGAGGACTCTTGATGAAAATCAAAGGTCTTGGCATACTAAATTGAAATCAGCCTTGTGGGATGATAGGATAAATCCCAAGAGATCTACGAGGTAACTCTCCATTCAAGCTTGTTTATGGAAGAGAGGCAATTTTGCCCATGTCAGTTGAGTTACCAACATTAGAACTCACAAAGAAGTTGGAGTTGTTGGATTTTGGACCCATGGAGGTTAGGTATGCAGAATTGATGGAGCTCCAAGAAATCAGAAATCATGCATCCTAAGCAATGGAGAAGGATCAAGCTGTGATAAAGAAGACCTTTGATAGAAAGGCCAAGGATAGATCTTTCTAAGTTGGAGATCTAGTGTTAAAATGGGATGCAGATGAGAGCAAAACTAGGAAGGCATTCAAAATTTTATGCCATTTAGAGTGGCGCCTACATGGTCATGAAGTGTAAGGAAAACAATTCCTTCTAATTTTCTTTATTGGATGGTGAAGTATTGCAGATTCCAGTCAATGGAATCCATCGAAGCATTCTTCTTGAAGGAAATTCTCCACCTTGTACATATTATCTTAGGTTTTCATTCCTCCAAGTGCTTATGCACATTGTTTTCTTGTAGATTATCTTTGCTTTCCCTAAGTGCTTTGGCACAAGTTTTTGTTTCAGGAAATGTGTTTTGCAGGCCTTACCCAATCTGATTATGTCCTACCCTCCATCTTCCTCCTTGCATTGTTATAATCAATTGGGGTACTAGACAGAGATTTGATGACTCCATGCCCAATGGATTACTTTAGGAAACTAGTAACTTCATCCAGCAGGTAGATGACCCCTCTGAGTCACCAAAATTGTTATCCAAAATGAGCCCTTTGCTCATTTTGTGGCTAACTCCCTTCATTTCAGTCCTCCCTTGTGCCTCAGTCAAATTTTTTTACATTTTATGCACTCAAAATGTTCTAGAAATGGTAGCATTGGATAGATCTCTTTCTCAACTTTCTAGAAAGGTAAATTTTTCTTCCTAACTCCATGTATTTTTGAAGTTATGGCTCGGTAGAGTTTTTCTAGGAAATTTTCCCTTGACACGCCCGCTAGTTAATCGAAGCGCCACGTCGGCAAAAAGTGGTGGGGGGCAGAGGAAAGTTTATAAATTTTACTAAGTGTTTGGCATAATGGAAAAATATTTTAAGGGAGTTCCACCAACCAATGGGAAGAAGCCACGTGTCCTTAGGCCGAAGGAGTGGCAGAGGTGGGAGAAATTTTTCAAATTTTTCCTAAGTATTGGCGCCATGGAAAAATCTCCAAGGAAAGCCCGAGCCAATGGAAGGAGGCCACGTGTCCTCGGAAGGGCGGAGGTGGAGGAAAACTTGAAATTTTTACCAAGTGTTTGGCAAGGTTTCAGAAGGAATTTTTCGGCCCGATGGCCCGCTGGCAAATAGGATCGTGCCATGTGTCCAAGGGAAAGAAGTTGGGAAAATTTCCCAAGGGTTAGCGCAAGTAAAATATTCTGGCCTAAGGCCCACATCCAATAGCATGCCGCCACATGTCACCGGGGTGGTGGGGGTTGGAGGTGCAAAAGGATTTTATCCTTTTCACCCAAGTGAGGGAAATTTTAAAAGAAAGTCCACCCCCCAAAAACCCGAGCCAATAGGACCATGCCACATGTCCACATGGCGGCAAAAAATGTAAGACAGAGGCCTACAAGAAAAATGAAGAAGACATGCCCATGTCTAATGGGGTTGTTGCACATGTCCAACTTAGAGAAGATGGTCAACAACAACAAAAATTTAAGAGAAAATGCCCGTGGCGAATCACATCATGCCACGTGTCCTCAGTCATCCAGCGGCGGAAAATTTTTGGAAAATTATCCAAAGGCCAAAATGGTTGAAAAAGAAGTAAGAAAGATCCCATGACCAATCAGAATGTGCCATGTGGCACCAAATTAGTGTGGCATGAATATTTTTGGGAAATTTTCCCAAATGCGAAAAATGGGAAGATTTTAAATTTTTTTCCCGCCAACCATTTTCGGCCCCGTTTCTACCCTAAATTTTCGAAGGGTCATAACTTTCGATCCAAAGCTCATTTTTGCGTTCTTTATATGAATGGAAAGCTAATGAAATTATCTACATGATTCCAGGTTCAATTTTGTGTTTTGGTGGATTTTGGAGAGAAAATTGGAAAACACCTCTGACACGTGGAAATGAACAAAATTGACATTTCAACCACCATTTTTAATGCAGTATGGCTCACATTCTCTCCCAACATGGTCAAAAAACATTGGGAAGTGGATTTTTAAGGAAACCATGTTGTTTATTATGAATTTGGTCAGTGGTTGAAATCTTTCTCATGTTTTCCCACATTTCTCTCTCCTGAGCTCGAATGGGCATTGTTAAAAGCCAGATTTGTCTCATTTTCAAGGGTTGGACATTTTTATGTTTGTAGGCTCCAAATTTCACCCTAGAAAGTGATTTTGTGGAATACCAGACCTCTTTCAAGACAGTAACATATTTTCTACTTTTCTGTTGATGTAATGCATGTATTTTGATATTGGAAATGACAATGCAAGCTCTGTGAATGAGTTTCAATCCTCTTCTTGTGTTGTTTGGTTCATCCATGATCTTTCATTACATTTTATCAGTTTTTGCATGATTTTTTGCTGCATTTCTGTAATTTGTGTCAATTTTCAGAAGTAAAAATTCCTAACACTCCTTTGGTGCATCACGTTATTAGCATTAGTTATAATTCTTTTTCATTCTCTATCTCTATCCCCTTGGAATTTATAGTAGGATTTTGAGTTTAAACATTTGTAATTTTCAAGCAATACACCCGATCGGAGGAGTTGAGGAACCACCTCTAACACGGAGATTCTTTTCCCATTTTTACAAGTCCCACACTTGGGGAAAAGATTCAATGTTGTGCAATCATACTTGGATGTCCAAATGTCAAACTAGAAATTCGATGGAACATCTAGAGGGTGATGCTGATTTTCACTAAAGTAATAATAGGTGTTAATTGGATTACTAAACATAAATAAAAAGTATATTGTTTTGAAAAAAAATTTGGTTATGTTGATGATCTGCAGAAAACAACAGACATACAAGGGGTAAAACAAGAAATTTCAGTTAGGAAATTATCAGTTATACAACTTAAAAAGGCCAAAAGAAAAGGTTACACATTTTATGCCATAAAATTTTCAGAAACACTGAAGGGGATAATGATTTCTTTTTAAAATATACGTTGTTAAGATATTTCAGTGATGTGTTTTGGAAGAAATACCCGATCTTCCGCCTAAATGGGAATTTGACTTCATGATTGAAATCAAACTAGAAGCGAGCCTATTTCAAGGCACCATATTGAATGAATTCAATTGAACTGGTAGATATTAAGGCATAGTTCCAAGAATTTTTGTTTAAAATTTTGATAAGACCAAATGTATCACCTTGGGGAGCACCGACAATTTTTGTGAAAAAGAAAGATGGAACACTTATACTGTGTATTGATTATAGGATGTTAAACAAAGTGACAATAAAAATAAATATACACTTCCTAGAATTGATTATCTATTTGATTAGATGTGTGGTGCATCAGTATATTATAAGATATATATTCATTCTAGGTATCATCAATTAAGAATCAAAGATGAAGACATTCATAAAACATCCTTTAGAACAAGATGCAAACATTATGAATTTAAAGTTTTACCTTTTGGATTGAAAAATGCACCTGTAACTTTTATGAATTTAATGAATAATATCTTTCAAGAATACCTAGACAAGTTTGTACTTGTATTCTTGGATGATATTATTATCTATTCTAAAATCATTGATGAGCATCATGAGCATTTGAAAATAGTACTTGAAATCTTAATAAAAAAATGGTCGAATGGACAGTTTAGCCAGTAAATTTTCTTTTTATGAAACAAAAGTACACTATCTAGGAGATGTAATAATTAAGGATGGAATAATATTTTACCCATAAAAGATTGTTTCCATAACTAAGTGACCTACACCTAAGAATGTACATGAAGTCATAAGCTTCATGGGTCTTGTTGGTTACTATAGGAAGTTTGTTAAGGACTTTTCAAAAGTTGCTGCACCAATAACTTCATTACAAAATAAAGATAAGAAATTTGTGTGGAGTGATAAATGTGAATCAACATTTAAAAATCTTAAGGATAAATTAACATCTGCACCTATTTTGGTTGTACTAGATCCAAATGGAAACTTCACGGTAGTTACAGATGCTTGAAGGACTTGAAGGTATTATGTTACAAAATGAACATGTTATAACATATGAGAGTAAAAAAATCAAGTTACATGAGTTGAATTATGCTCCCCATGACCTAGATCTTGCTTTCATAGTTCATGCACTTCAAGTATGAAGACATTATCTTTTAGGAATACCTTTTGAATTAAAGACTAATCATCTTAGGATGAAGTATATTTTCAATTAGCCAAATCTAAATACAATATAGCGAAGATGGTTAGATTTTTTGTCACAATATGATCTTGACATAAGTTACATAAAAGGAAAAGAAAATAGAGTAGCAGATGTGCTAAGTTGTAGGAAACATATTTCTACACTTATAACTTTGAGAACTCAGTTTAAAGATGAGGTAAAAAGTATCATGGAATCTGATTTTTACTTTCAGCAAGTAAAAACAACACTTGCTACAAATCCAAATGACATAAGATATAAAGGTTTTCACTTTGATAATGAAGGAATTTTGAGATATGAAAAATGGGTACATGTACCCTAAGGAAATGAGTTAAGAAAAATTTAATGATGGAATTTTATAACTCACTTTACTTACTCAAAGCACATCTCGGTGTTACAAAAATGCTTCCGATATAAAACACCAATGTTTATGGAAAAGGATGAAGAAAGACATAATTATTTTGTGACACATTGCTTGGAATTTTATCATGTTTAGGATGACCATATGCACCCATCTCGGTTTATTATATCCTCATAGCATACCACAATATAAGTGGTAGGTAATTAGCATGGATTTTTTTAGGGGATGCCTATGTCAAGAAATAAACATGATGTTATTTTAGTTGTTGATAAACTGACAAAAGTAGCACATTTTATTGCTGGTAATCTTAAGGATGATTCACCTGTTTTAGAAAAATATTTTTGCATGAAATTTACTGATTACATGGATACTGAATTGGTTATATATGATAGAGACCCTATAATTACATCTTGATTTTGAAACACTTAATGTAGCCTTAGGAGCAAAACAAAATTTTATTTCCACATACCATTGAGAAACATATGGTCAAACTAAGAGAGTTAATTAGGTTTTTGAAAAAATGTTACGAATGTTGCATGGATCAAAGTACAAATGGGAGGAATACCTTATTTTAGTTGAATTTTCTTAAAATAATACATATCATGCCTCTTTAAAAATGACACATTACGAAGCATTGCACATAAGTAAATGTAAAACCCAGTTAGTTTGGATAAGATTAAAGAAAGAGAGGTGATTGGACATGAAATCCTTCTTTGAAATGGAACAACAAGTTAAAATGATTTTTGAAGCGTTTAAAATAAGTTATAGATAGGTAAAAAAGTTATGCAGATCTGAAAAGGGTTGATAAGAAATTTGAACTTAGTGAAAAGGTCTTTTTACGGGTTAAGAAGAAAAATATTTCTATAACCTTTGGCAAGGAAGCCAAGTTATCACATTGTTATGTGGGACCTTTCAATATTTTTAAGTAATGAATTTGGTAGCTTATTGTTTAGCATTACCTCATACTTTTCACAAATGCATGATGTTTTCCATATTTCTTTGCTTAAGAAATACATCTCATATTTATCACATGTGTTAGATTGGGATTCCTTGTAGGTTTAAGACCCGGGAATAATCATGGTTGAACCCATAAGAGTGTTGGAAATTCACCAGTTGTACTTACAAAATCATGAAATTAGTCAATGCAAGGTTCAGTGGGACCAGTTTAATGAAGAAAGTGCAACATGGGAAAACCTTGAGGACATGAAAATTGTTTTTCCTCATTTATTTGAACATAATTAGTTCTGATGATTAATAATAATTAAAAATTATTTTATTAAACTATTAATAATTCTACCAGTTTTGGGTAGGTACTATATTTATTAGTACTAGAACAACTATTAATGCTATAATAAATTATGAAAATTTGAATTTCTCAAATCTGGTTTCTGTTGTGAACTTATGGATGAAAGAACTATAATTATGATTATTTTTCTTGTTTGAGAATGTGGACTAAGTTAATCATCAAGACGATGATGATTTTTAGGAGGGAGGTATGTAACACCTCTAACATGGTTGATATCTATGAGGACTTATGTATTGGAATTTGTAAATATTGATATGTGATTCTTTTCAAGACAATGTACTCTTGTGAATTAAGAATCATGTTTTTTGTACATAATATGTTATTTGCTAGAATAGATACCATTCTGCCATGTTTATGTTGAATTAAAAATGAAGTAATTCATTTCTTCTTATGTTGAATAATGCACTGCATGTGGAAATAAGAAACTAATTTAGTTTAAAATAGTTCTTATTTTTGTTACACTCAAACTTGTGCTTCAGTATTCATAACCTCTATTGCAGGATAGTTATACCTTGGATCAATTTCAGTGATCTAAGGCATGCTTTCAATTTCATGACATTGTGGTCATCTTGACTGAGTTGGATAGATTTTAAGATCTCTAAACTCTTGTTGTCTTGGAGTCTCAGTGTGAAGCTGTCTTGCTCCCTCGCTTCGTATTTGATCCTTGGATGGCATTTTGATTCTTCTTTGGTAAGTTTCATGTTTTAGTTCCTAGCTATTACTAAAGGGACCTAATTAATCTATGTTCTTAAGTGGTAATCTATCCTAAGTTACTAATTTATTTGATTAATAAGGGTTGTTAATAAAAAGGAAAAGAACATAAGACTAAACCTTAGACTTTAACCTAAGGACCTAAGTTAGTCCCTAAACTAATGTTATGAATATAACCTAGTCATGGGATAACCTAAGGGGTGAAATGGATGATATGAAAAGGAAAGTCGGTGGCACCATCCTCAAGGTATTTATGAGGCATTTGTGGGCATTAAAAAATTTTGTTTTGGCCAAAATTGGTGAATGCATGAAAAGAAGATAAGAGGCCTAGTTGGCACCTCCCAAAGTGATAGTTGCATGAAAGTTTAAATTTATTTTAGCCAAACAAAATTTGGTAGTGGTGGGAGAAGTGGAAGGAATTTCAGTCTTGTTTTACATTTAATGTTTTTGGTAATGGTGAAGAAGCGCATAGGAAAAAGGGAATTTAGAAGAAAGAATGGTTTTGTTTTTTTTTTTCTCATTTGCTTTTTTGAGCTTTAGCTCTACATGTGGTTTTCTCTTGAACCCTCAAATTGGAATCCTTGTATGTTTTTTTTGTCTTCCATGGTGGTGATAGTCATGAAAATATCACTATGAAGCTATAAGAGGAAGGAGAAGAAGGTTATAAGGAGTTTTGTTGGCATTTTCATGGAAAGGATTAGCTATCAAAGCTCTACTTGAATATTTTCAGTGAGAAAGTGAAGGCGAGAGCTCTATAATACATGATAGGCCCTATCCATTAAATATTATACTTTTATTTAAATGCTTCATAAATACAACACTAATCTATTAAAAATCTTCGGATTTTATGTTTTTTATTCTTTCTTCAATGGTGTTTTCATTTTTTCTCCTTTGGACGCATAATGATTTTATGAAATGGGTAGAAAATAAAAGAAATATAGAAGTTTTATTTTAATACTCCTATGTTAGATTGATTGTATTCAAATCTTCTTAATGGTGGAGTGGATCTCGTGTTTGTTCTTTGAATTATTGAAAAATTATCTTTGAGAAGTTGTTAATGCTTAAAATGTAGCATGGTTTTTGTTGAAATCCTTATATTTGAACTTGTATGTCCTCATTACTATTTTCATTGGAATTTTCCTTGAAGGATTATTCGTGTTGGCATTATGCCATCGTTTTGGTAGTATAATGTTTTTTTGTTTTGTATGGTTATTCGATGATGATAGTAGGAACCGTTATTATGATTAATTTAGTTTTGAAACTATATTTTATCATGAGTATACTATCATTTTCATATGGGGTTACTTATGATTTGGTCCTTTCCCCAAATGGGAACTAGTTGTTAACTCTGTGTTCTTCCTTGAATATTCTACTATTACCATTCAATTTGGGTATAATAAAGATTACCTTGAGCTTGAATGACTTCATTATGAGATTTGGTTCTATTGTGTATGTTTCATAAACCCACTCTGGGATTTTGGGTTTTGAAAAGATCTTTTGATCTAGGAAATATTTAATGAATGGTTAGAAATTTTGAACTCTTTTTAATAGGATAGTACTCAATGCTCTATCTACCTTCTTTATTTTTCGATTGTTAGATATTTGGGAGACTATTTTTAAACTTGGTCTCAGTTGCTATTATTTATTTTGGTTCTTGAAGTTACTTGGAACTTTAGCAAGTCTTTTATTAATTGGTTTAATCCATGTATGGAGATAATACCTTCATAGGAAGTAGAAAAAATAAGTTAAGAAAATTGTTGATAGTCTTGTCTATGTTCTCTTTTGATTGGTCCGATAATGTTTACCCAATTCTTGGATACATTCGTGTTTCATGTTTGAGATTTTTATCTTTGTGGACATTCAATTTTTTTCCTGCATTTGAAGTGTATTTCTCTTATAGGAGTTTGTTTTCTTTTGTTTTTCCCATATTTACATGGAGTAGTTGATTATCCTGTGGAATGGGAAATAGTTGTGGCATCCTCCTTAATGGGTGTAAACGTATTATGGGATTTGTAAAATGGGAGGTATTTTCAATTTATTGTGTCTCTTTTTGAGTTATTACCAACCTTGAAGTTTGAGAAAATTGGATCTGCGCATGGTGTATATATTCATTCCTTTTTCTATATAAGTTATATCCTCTTGAACCTTTAGTTATTATGATGAGTATAATATTTTCGTACTCAAGAGTATCTTGAGATTATCCCCTATTTGATTAGAGTCTGTTTCAATTTTGAATTGTTGTTACATTCTCTTTATAATCTTTCCATTCATATAAACTCAAACTTATGATAAATATGGGAATGATATTGTACTAGTATGGTTCGAACTTTTATTTCCATGTTCTTTACTTAAAAATGAATGAGGTTTGACTTGGGAAGTACCCAAAGATAGTTCATATTTCCTTGTTTGAGAATTAATGAACCTTTAGTTTTTGATGTCTTAAGGGTTACATAATGATATTAGGATTGGTCTGTTTTATTTTGGAGTTGGATACGAATGCGGGAGTGTGTGTGAATGTGAACCGTAACTTTTCTTGATTTTTTATATCAATTAAGCTATCCTTAGATGTGGTATTGGGACTTATTCATTATCAATGTGCTTCGTAATCACTAGATTGAGTTCGAGAAAGTATGATATTTAGTTGGAATGTAATTCTTATTTGTTTTCCAAATAGTAAACTTAATATGAAAAAAACTTGTATATATCTTATATTACTTCTTGAAAAGTTTGAACTAGTTGATTTGAGGAACTTAATTTGGATACATTAATGAGAATGTAAAGTTAGGATGAATTATGAATTACCTTTATTTAATTTTGATGTTTTATTTCTATAATGTTTAAAAGATTTTTATGATGAAAATATAGGGTTGATATGTTGATTAATTAAACCTTACACACTAAAAAATTTAATCTTCTCTCTCCTTCTTGGTAGTAATCTTGTAAAGTCTTTCTGTTTATATTATTTATGTTTTGGAACTGTTTCATAAACAAGGTTATTTTTATGAAATGCATAACATAAAATCACAATGATTTCATGCTATAGTGCTTATCATGCTCAGCTCATTAAACTAACTCGTGCTAACAATTTTGCAGATGGATTTCGTAAAAGATGAAAGGAGAAAGACATATGGAAAATTACATATGTTTTACTAATAGAATTTGTCTCTTTATTATGATGATTGTGTGGCATCATTACCTAACATGAACTTTGTTAGAAAAGAAAGATGTAAAATAACAAGTTTTATATTCTTTGCATTGAAACTTTGTAATCTCTAAAATACTTTTGTAATCAGTAGATGGATCACTCCTTTTTGATGAATAAACGGTTTGGTGATTGTTGAATACTACTTTATTGAATTACCTTATTTAGAATAAATTCATATGTATTATTAATTATTATCCTAAATGTAGGAGGGTATTTTATATACTTAAGTGCTACGAGACTTGGTTTGAGGATCGAAATACTAGTTGGATTATTGTCGAGATAAAGGAGATGCAACTAGTAATTTGAGACTCACATATAGATGTTTAAAAAATCAAATAAAATTATGATTGCATTATATAGATATGTATATGTATAAATTCTTGACGTATTTGAAACATATGTATTTTGTTTTCATAATTGCACCTTTTACTTGAGATTAATCATAGAGACTTAAATGAAGAGCTTATTAAAATTTTATGAATATGGTTGACTATGTTCTTCATTAGGAATATTCTTAATTAAAATATAGAATTCTTATAAAGCAATTAAATGAGATTTAGAATTCATTTTCATGAATTCTAAAATAAAGGTTTATAATGAACTGGTTTAAGCTATGGTAGAAATAAGTAAGGACCTAATGAACACACTTTCATAACTTTACGATCAATCATGTCATTACATGATACAAGTTGTTTCATTTAAAGACAATCTTAAACATGTAATTAAATGTTTAGGAAGCATATTTTACCTACATACCTACCTCACATGTAATTTAAACTTGTAACCTTATAGGTTAAATGATCTAGTTGAATCTTTAAGTGTTGTTGTAATTAATCTTAAAGACAATGTTTAATGGGTTAATAAACTTATAATCTAAGGTATGCTAGTCTAGTTGAGGGAAATAAGTTTAATGTTAGTACACATCAACTACACAGTGTAGTAACTTTGTAATGAAAAGAGTAATTGCGAGGATAATTTGATGCAAAGTTGAATTGTCTCAACACCCCACGTAGTTTGTTTAACTTGATTGACATAAGTATAAGACTAGATCTTGGTTCTACCATATATAGGAATAAGATCATGATCTAGTTTTGAGGTCAACTCATGTTGAATTAGGATAACTAGTCATACCCAATCAACATAAGTAGATTGAGTATGTCTATGTACCCTTAATCACCACAAGTAGTCATCCACTCTAGGGCATGTTGTTAACCTTGTCTAGTGTGAAATGTTGAAATAGATTAGGCGATGAGAAATCAGGAAAGACCACTTTAGATAATAGAACAAGTGTGGTGAGGGACTTATTCTGTTTCAAGATTATGTTATCTTGGAATGTAAAAATGATATACATGTTAAAAATATTTGGCTAAAGTATCGCAAGCTTTTGGTTGCGTTCACCTATTTAACCTAGTCTAAGATGCATGATTTCAGATGAATATCGGTAACATATACTCAGATAGGCCTCTTAGATAAAACACTTGTGTTCCCCTAAAAAGGTAAAATAAACCAATTATACATAGATTACACACTATTGAGTTAACTTGAGAGATTGTTTGAGTACCGAGTCATGAAATGAGATATCAATGTTTCACCAAGTCATTTATAGTTGCATATGGTTTTCTGTTATGAGATGGATTAGAATTGGAATTTGTTTTCTAAATTATGTTAATTTATAATAGAGAACATTATGTATGATTTTTTTACTTATTTCTAAAGTCTTGAAATGGAATATTATAGAAGGTTTTAAGTTGTGAGATAGATCTCAAGTTTGTGGTATTTGAATAACAAGTTGTTGACATCTTCACATAGCCCCCGAGTTCTACAAAGCTTTTTTAGTTTCATGAAAAACTTGGATTCTCGAGTTTCCGTTGATTTCGGGAGTGTGTATGAAAATGTCACCTCCTAATGGAACTTGGTTTTTATAAAAATATATTCATCATTTGTAAAATACCTTCGGGAAAGTGTAAAAAGAACTTGAGCATGTATACCTCATCGACTTATTTTTTACAAAGAAGTGTGGAAACATCTTAAAGGTGGTGTTCAGTAAACTCTTTAGTACTATTGAGTTTACTAGTAAACATCGAAGAAAATAATATTGGTAAGGAGGTACGTGGTTAAAAAAGGATCCAATATGCTTGGGTTCAATAATATTTTATGAGAACCTATGAAAACATGTAAAACTCACAAATCATACTTAGCCACTAATCATGGGATGATATTTGGGATTACAAATCCTTTTATACCATAAGGTAACTTGAGTATCATGAAGGTCTTATAATTGCTTCACTCGATATGCTAGTCTAAAACCTTTATGGTTTAAGGATTGTAAATCCTATAGTGTACCATGGGGAGGTAATATATTGGCATTGGTTATCCCACTTAACATTAAGGGGGAGTGTTGGAACATAATGATTAAGTGGTCCTGGAAAACCCTTAATGTATATGGGTCCATCACTAATATATATAGGTTAATATTTAATAATATGAAATATTCATATTTCTATTATTAAATATGCTAGCCTAGGTATATACTTTTGGTTAAATATTTAATATCATGAAATGATTATATTTTTAATATTAACTATTATCAACCTTGGTATATGTGTCAAGTGATAAGGTTGAAAACGTGGGTCAAGAGTATACCAAATCACCTAATATAAAAATTCTTTAGGTCCTCATTTGATATGTTTGAATGAAATATCAAAGGTGAATATTATTTTACCCTTGTGATTAGGGTTGAAAGGAGGCGATGAAAGTTATTAGATGTAAATTTGGTTCTCCAAAAGTAAAATATTATTTCAAAGTGGTTTTACCCTATTTGGGATTTTCCACTAAAAACATTGTGTCATTATGTTCTTACTTTTGGTATTTATTACTTAATTAATATGTTATGTAATTTTATTTATTACATTGTGTAATAGTTAACATTTAATGATTTATGGTTTATGTTAATATTTAAATGCATTGGTTGATTAAATTCATAATAATTAGAATCCTCTAAATTCTTATATGGTCCACCAAATTTTGATGGTACCACACTTTGGAAGATGGGGCTAAGAATTTTCTTAGAAAAATGGAGAAGTACTTTACAATAAGGAACTTCTCAAAAGAAACCAGAGCGATATGGGAGCTTACAAAGCATTCCCATGAAGCATCTTCTGGTGGGACAATGTAAGGATGAATTGAATATTGATGAAGGAAACATCACTTGGGAATAGTTTAAGGGATACTTTAGGTAGTGTTGGTTTCCACAACTCTATTATGATAAAAAAGATGGAATCTTAGAACTAGTTCAAGGAACACTGATCAGAATCGAGTATTGGGAGAAGTTTACAAGCTTGTCAGTATGTCTTGTAGTACAAACTCGATGAAAAGTTCATAATATGTAAATTAATAATGGGATTGAATCATATCATAGGTTGAGAGGCAGATGTACACAACCCAACCAACATGGAAGGAGTTCTAGAAAAACCCATCATAAATTGAAAGAATTTTTGTGCATAAGGAAGAAAATTGAAATAAAATATCCAACTCTTCTTCATCTCTTGCACCCAAGAAGGTGGCATGGAAAAATTTTGGCCCTAAAAATAGTTTTGGGGCTGAAAAGAGTAAGAAAATAACAACAAATAAACTTGTTACAAATACCAGAAATAATTTTCAAAATAATAATAACAATGGGCTAAAAACTTATGGTGGTCAAAACAACAATTACAAGGCTGAGAATAAGTTTGATCCTAAAAAGGGACCTATTGGGGGCTGTTATAACTGTGGAAAGGACCATTATGCAAATTAGTTCCCTCTAAAGAAAAATTATGGCAACCAAAAACATAAGATACATGTTTCAAATGACTAATAAACAAGTTGAAAAGCAAGCTACACCAATAGAAGTGCCAAGTAAATTATTCGGTATACCTATAACTATACTTTTTGATACTGGTGCTACTAAATTCTTTATTTAAAATAAATTAGCTTCAAAATTAAAAAGAAAAGATAGAATTATGGAAAAATATTAGACTGTTCATTATGGGAATAATGTTGTCCACACTTAATAAATGTCTTTTGACGCAGTCTTAGAATTACCAAGTTTTACTTCAAAAGTAGACCTACATGTTACACCTTTAGGGTCATATGATGTCATAATTAGTGTAAATTGGCTTGATGATCATAAAGAAAAGGTTGATTATTTAAAAAAAAACATAAGCTTCCTTGATGATTTGTAGAAAACAACAGACATCCAAGGAGTAAAAAGAGAAATTTTAGTTAGAAAACTATCACCATGCAACTTAAGAAGGCCAAAAATAAAGGATACATGATATATGTAGTAAAGAGAACTCCAAATTCATTAAGGTGAAGCCTAAAAGGATCGATTCTAGTAGATAAGAGGAAGTACTATAAATTTTTCCTTCATTCCGACTAAGTCGCTTTTTTGTCCACTAAAATTAAATGGTCTAAACCTAAGAGGGGAAAAGTCAAACTTAATTTTGATGGGACTTCTAAAGGTAACCCTGGAATGGCTAGTGGAGGTGGCATAATTAGGGATCATAATGGGGATTGGATCTTAGCCTTTGATATCCCTTTGGGGATGCAGAGAAATAATTTTTCTAAAGCTCGGGCTCGCTCCGGGGTGTTAGTATTGCAAAGGAGAAAGGGAAAAAACATATCCATATTGAGGGGGATTCTCTTCTCATTTTAAATGCTATCAGTAAGACTAGTCACAATAATTGGATCTTGGGAAATATTATTAATGATACTAAAGAACACCTTAAGTAATTTGATTCCCATATCATTACTCATATCCCTTAGATAGGAAGTGCTTGTGCGAACAGTTGGAACATGAGGGAGTTCAAAATAATTATTATATGGTGTGGCAAAAGGTGAGGTCATACCTACGTATATTAATGATATTATCAATCATGAAAAGTTATAAGCACTTCACCTTAGCAAGCATGAGGGAGAATAATGGGTTCATTTTCCAACATTATAAAAGCATGTCTGGCTTAAGCTACTTTTGGAAATATAAGTTTAATCTCAAAAATTGTAGAGCTCAAAGTGTTGTGCATTATTTGGCTGCCATGGGTGGTGATAGAACCAGAGTCGAGCCATCCAGCCATGGGTGTATTGTGGAAGATAAGTCCATGTGGCACCTTTTTCAAATTGGGGGTTTCAGGAAATTTATCACTAGACTCCAAGGGCATGACCCCTCACTTACTATGGAGTTCGGATGGCGTACAAGGAAGGAAAAGTGATGATTTGTGACATGGAAATAGAAACATCGGAGGAATCCATAGCCCATGCTACTAGTATGGACATGGAAGGTCTGAAAATATTCAAGGATAGGAATTAGAGAGAGTATGAAATCAATACTTTCTTTTTCGAGAAAGGAAATTGTCCATTACTTCACCGATGGTATTACTTGTACCTGTATTCCTAGGGTGTGGAGAGAGGTCTTCCTACACATCATGAAGTATCTAAATCTTGAGGGTAAGTATTGTAAGATATATACCCACCACTTGTCATTTCTTAACATGTTTAGACATAAGAAGTTACTCAGTATCCCCTTCTATATTTGTATGTCTCTGACCACCTTAGTGAGGAATTTTCAATGGAATAAGGTGGAGTCTCCCATCCACAAGGGCATCATTCTTCTCCTTTTTCACAATGGAAATTTGGCCTAGGATAAACAAATGCCCCCTATCACAGAGGAGGAGGACATAACCCTAACTGAGTGTTTGTCAAAAATGAGGGAAGGAAATATGGATCCTAAGCATATGGGTGATGGGAAGAATGGGGAAGGGATGGAAAACCAATAAGTAGCTCCATTGAAGGGGAAGGATAAATTTATCTTGGAAGGAGAGCATGGTATTGATATGTGGAAGAACAAATTTCACTACTTGGAGTTGGTCATCCAGGATCGGAAGAAACCAACTTGGTGGTGAGAAAGGGCATGATTGATAGTATTGAATCCACTAAGAAAATTTTCTTAGCCCAGAAAAAAATCAATGGGGATATCAAGCAGTTGGATTCTTTGGTTCATGAGTTCGGTGTTTGTCTGGATGTCATGGAAAATGTTAGAGTAGGTATTTAGCTTAGCTCATGTTCACCTAGGTAATATATTTACCTTTATTGTATTTATCCTCACCCAATTATGTGTGTGGATATTTCCTTTTTATTTAGATATTAAGGGGATATTATTTAGTTGTTAGGTATAGTTCTTTCCTTATCTATGGTATTGAATAGATCCTTGATGTCTAGTTCTCTCATAAATCTATGGACTTAACTAGTTCTTTAATGACTAGTTCTTTCCATGATTTATGTCTTGATCTACGACCTTGATTGGTTCTTAGATTTTTATTCGTTGCCTATATAAGCAAGGCCCAGTATCATTGTATTTCATTGAGTTCCATAATAATATATGATATTTCTGCTCATTTGTTTGTAAAGGTTTTATGTAAAGTTATTACGGTGAATTATTTTCATCTTATTGATCGTAGTTTTTCATTAACATCCGTGTCTTGGCTTGGTACGATCTAGTTATGGTTTCTTTTAGAAAATGAGAAGTGGAAAAGGAGGTGGATCAGTTCTGATGAAGAGGAAGAGGAGGATTCTAAGGAAGAGGAGGAGCCTGAGGAGGAGGAGGATCTTGAGGAGGAAACTGAGGAGGGTGTCAAGGAAACCCCTAGATGAAGCTGAATTTATATTCTAGCATGAAAAAGGAGACCAGGGAGGATAATCCCTCTAAAAAGAAAAAATAAAAGTAAAGCTTCCTAGCGGAACTTCTTTCAAACTATCTATGGACTTTCAGGGAATTTTCTCTATTTTTTCTTGTTTAATGGCTTAATCTCTCCTACTCGTTGTTTCTTGGACCCCCTTCTCTATTTTTGGAGTTAAGTTTGTTTAACTCGGGGGTCCTTTTCCTTTTTTGTCTCACTTTTCTTCTATCATGATGTAATCTTTTGTACTCGGCCTCTGGGAGCCTATTCCTATTTTTTAACCTATCTAATAAAAATATATGTAGTAAAAATATCTGAAACAATATAAGAAAATAGTGATTTTATTGAAAAATACCCACTATTAAAATATTACGATGTGTTTTTAGAAGATCTACGACCTTCCACAGAAATAATAATTTGACTTCAAAATAGAAATCAAACCTGGAACTGAACCTATTTCCAAGGCACCTTACCGCATGATTACAACTAAGTTAGTTAAAGTGAAGGCACAATTACAAGAAATTTTGTCTAAGGGTTTGATAAGACCGAGTGTCTCACCTTGGGAGCACCAGTAATTTTTTTTAAGAAGAAGGATGACACACTTAGAATTTACATTGATTATAAAAATCTTAAACAAATGATAAATAAAAAATAGATATCTTCTTCCTAGGATTGATTATCTATTTGATCGGAGGCATGGGGCATCCATTTATTCAAATATATAACATAGTCTCTATTCACCTTTAACTTGTCTTCAAACCCCAAATGAATCGAAATATCACCCATCCTAACAAAGATCTCACCGAGGTGTGCGTAGGCACCGAGCTCCTCCTTTATATGATATTTGCAAGAATGTTCATCACCATTAGAGAGAGGCAATGCACACCTATGACTATATGCATTCTAAGAAAGAATTAAGGAGACTATAGATAAATATAAATGTACCATATATATAGATGTGAACATCACTATAAAAAGGAAGAATCAGATCTTAGCCATGAACATTATTGATAACCCAAGGGTTTATATCTATAAACATGAAATAAAAAGGTATAGATCAAGGCCATAACACAAATATTCATAACATCTTCATTATCTATACATTCATCATATATAGTAGCTAATGATACATTAAATATTACATGAATCGAATTCTTGGCAAAGCGTATGAAATCTGATTTCTCCTTTCGATGGCCACTTTACCAATTTGAAGTGTTCTACCTTCCCCAACCGTAATTGGCTCGAATCTTCTCTCTTGACCGCATGTTAGCCTTTTCCTTACGAAAGCGGTCGTTAGGGTTGAAGATAGACTCCAATGTTACTCAACCCTTGGGAAGTTTGTTTATCTGCAGCTGCACTACTCGATCACTGTATTGTTGCTCTAGTCTATCCTGATTCCTAGCTGATAATTCAGCCTCTTCTTGTAAGAAATTGACAATCTGCTGATCATTCTCAAACACACCGACTTGTGTTATTATCTCGGAATCGCTTTGGCCTCACAATCACATGGATATGTGGTTGTGTTTTTTCCTTATGATGTTGTCAACCACATCAAACATTGCTCCAACTCACTTTGAGCCTATCTGCACTTCATTTTTATTCCTAGGTATGGGCATGATGTTGAAAGCTTTAAAATCCTCAACAAGGTACCATACCCTATTCTTGTAGTTCTTCAGTAGGTCATTCTTTGTAGCATGTTGTCCCTTGACTTGATTGATGATCAGCTCACTATCCCCGAACACCTACAAGTTATTTATGCCCTTTTCCTGGCCCAATGAAGTCCATGAATCAAGGCCTCATATTAATCTGTGTTGTTTGAACAGGCTGGAAATGGAAAGTTGAATAATATTTGATGCCTTGAGCTGAAACAAGCATAGATCCTCCTCCTGCGCCTTTCCTACTCCTTGATCCATCGAAAAATAATTACCATACCTCATTGTCATCCTTATGGTCTAGTTTGGTGATGCTAGGAATAGGCTGGTTTTCTTCATGTATGCAATAGAATCCTAGCTCAGATTCTTCTACTTCTTGGTAGGGATCAAAATCATGTACCTTTCTTGCTTATTCATCAAGATTCAAATCTGGGATGCTTCCAACTTTGGTGTCAGCTTCATCTATGCTTGGATAATATTCTTGATCAAATGTTGAATAGTTGGCATTGATTTGGCTTGGAGTATGAGGCTCAATATGGAAGTTTGTAATTGGTTCGAGATATGATTGTGACCTTATTACCATATCTTGTTCTAAACAACATGTGTGACTAGTCAACAGATAAGTAGCCTCCAATTCTAGCTATGAAATCCCTTGATAAGCATAGGGCAAAGAGTGGTGGCAAATCTATCATTGACACATCTTGCAAAACGGTAATGTTGGGGCATGCATGCAAGATAAGATTCAAACCTTTAATCACTCCCACCGTTGCTACTGATATCCCATCCAATTGCACTACCCCTTTAGATATGACTTCATATTGGAGACCCATTTGATCAGATATTTTCTTGGGCATGACAAAACTACTTGCCCCAGAATCAATCATGCAATTGTGTACTAGTTTATCCCCAATAATTAATGAAACATAGAATGGAGGGGGCTTAAAAACTTTACCTTGTTTTTGTGCATGATTCCCTTCAGGCTAAGAAGCATTTGTGAGGACATTCTCTTGCATATGGACATGCTGGTTTTGAAGTTGACCAATTCTTCATAGCAGCTTGTAGAAGATCTCTTTGGCCTGGGATGGATAAATATTCCCACATTGATATATTCACATTTGTCTTCTTCATTTGATCAATGATGCTAAATGGGGATGAAACATCTCTTTGTTGTCCTTTAGTCTGTGTACTCCTTTCTTGTGCATGGCGGTAACATCGGCATTTGAGTTGGTTTAGAAGGTGGTTTGGGATGTCCTTGTGCATTTGGAAGCTGTAGTTTGCTTACCAACACCTTGTGGAGTGATGGAAGGTTGTAGATCACTTGGATCAATGACTGCCCTTCACCAATATTCCAAGGTTACGTAATTGTTTCATAAGCTCACGGAGTTCATTTGAAGCACTAGAGGATGAAGTAGAAGTTTCATTTGAACTTTGATTTCTAGGAGTGGGAATAGGAGCCAAAGTGGGTGTTTGACTAGTGCTTGGATTTTATAAGTTTGGATACAAGGGCATGGGAGGCCTAGGAGCCAACTTACCAGCTTGAATAAGATAGTTTTCAGCCCTAATGGCAATGCTATAAGCAGCAGGTAAGGTTGTGCCTCCCATAGATTGAATTAACATAGAAATATCAGAATTCAAAGCCTTAAGATAATATAGAAAAGCACCTTCAGCTATTGGCCTAATGGCCACTGGAATCCTATCCCAAGACCTTTGAAATCTGAAGTTAAATTCAGTCAGTTGCTTGTTGGGAGCTCTCTTGATAGTTGTCAATTGTTCTAGTAGAGACAAATTATCTCCGTTTTCTCTGAACTACTCATGGAGAACTATGCATAACTGATTCCAATTTTGGATAGAACCAACTCCAAGGCTCCTAAACCATTGCAATGCCTTCCCTTTGAATGAAGATGCCAACAATTTGACAGCAACATCCATTTCATTTATCTCGTGGATTGCACAAACATTAGCAATGTCTTTGACATGATCACCAGGAGTGGTATGATTTTCTCCAGTGAAAAATGGAATGTTCTTCAATAGCGTAATTAGAACCGGATTACGTGCATTGCGGGCAAGTGGGCTACTACCAGTGAAATTGACAAAGGGATTTGGTGGTAGATGTGCCATTATGATTGGCCTAAGAACTCTGGTTGATGTGAGAAAAGGTCTACCAGATGGAGGTGTAGACAAAATCCAGTTAGGTGGAGATGGTGACCTTTGTGATCTTCTTCCTCTCCTTCCTCTACCTAGTGATAGCTGTAAGTGAACAAATAGCCCCTCTTCTCGAGTATCAGACCTGGTTCAAATTCTTCTCATGTACTTGGGCAACCTGTGCTACTATACCACTAAATTCTATCCCTTTCGGAGTCGCCAGATGTGTTAGATAATGAGCCTCAAAAGGCTAGATTCTGCCAAGTTACACACCAAACCTAACAATATTAAAAAATAGAATTTAAAAGCTTGAAGGACCCAGAAGATATAGTTCTTCAATTTGGTTATCGGGTTTTGTTGTGCAGTTACTAATCCCCGAAAGGTACAGGTGAAACTCAGGTCATGCAAGGCAACTGGGAAAACCCGAAATACTAAAAACCATGAAATTTTGAAATTCAAAATCTCAAAAAAATAAGAATACCCTTTTGAATATTATCCCCCGATCTATCAACTGGTGAAATTTTGACTTGTTTTGAGAAAGTTAAGCCTTTGAAAAAATGATTTCAAAGTTCAGCCTGGAAGGTGAAAAAAATATGAAATTGTAAAACCTACAATTTCTAAGTCCCAATTTCTTGAAAATTCCTTCGGATATTATGGAATGACCTCTTGGTCCCACCGGCGTGCCAAAACTATTGATGGTGAATCATAGCACCCCCGAGTGCTTGCTTGACTCGATGGGTTGAGGCTGTCGGTGCGATTACATAACATGGAGCTTTTCCCAAGTGTGGGACCTTGTGAATCGGGAAAGCTCTCGGATGAAGGCTAGTTCCTATTCCTCTGTTCAGATGCACACATAAAATGCAGAGGGTTTACTCAAAAACCTAATCTAAATTTCCAAGGAGACAAGGTAAGAATATGCATAAAAATAAACCTAAACTAACAAAGGTGATGATGCGAGGAATGAAGAACACCTATCTTGCCAATAAACACAAACCATTAAAATGTAATGCAAGATCATGCACAGATAACCAGATTTGTAGTGAGAGATCAAGAGGATGAAAATGAACATAGAGAGGGTTGAGAATCATCCACAAACATGCATTATTTGCTCAAAGATTGATACTGATACACTACAAAATGCCAAGAGGCAAAGTTGCATTACAGTTTTTAGATGGGAGGTTTTGAACTCCATAATTTCACCTACCAAAGAGAAGAAGGGGGGGCAAAACAAAAATTTCCAACATTTAGAAAGAAGTCCCTCCTTATAATTTATAGGAAGAATGAGAAAGGAAAAGAGAGGAATTCCAAATCTACCCTAACCACCTCCAGGTTGCATTTAATTCATCTCATTATGGTGGTGGCGAGAACCCTAGCAAACCCAAAAAGTAGCGAACTATATTTTACATTTTTAATAATTTGTTCTCACCCAATTAAGATTTCGAAAAGTCCAACCTTACGTGAATATGGGCTCCTCTGTAAAAATTTATGGCCATTTGAATACCTGGGTCATGGTCTACTTCCTGTCAACGCTCAAAATGTTGCGCCTCCTGAAGATGCACCTCGGCGCATCCATCCTTATGTCAACATCCTCTTACATACACCATAGGTGCTGAAAATGTGGTGTCGACACTTTGTGTTATGTGCCCTTTACCTGCACCAAGGCATGAATTTCTTCATGTCGACACCTTATCTCATGCGCCCTTTACCTGTACTAAGGCACAAATTTCTTCATGTCGACACCTTATGTCGTGCGCCCTTTACCTGTGCCAAGGCATGAATTTCTCCATGTCGACACCTTATGTCATGTGCCCTTTACCTGTGCCAAGGCACGAATTTATTCATGTCGAAACCTTATGTCGTGCACCCTTTACCTATGCCAAGGTGCAAATTTCCTCGTGTCGACACCTTATCTACTGTCTGTGCGGGCGCATCCATTTGTGTGTCAACATTCTTTGACGTGTGCCTTCTACCTGTGCCTTGGTGCGAACTTATTCATGTCGACACCTTATGTCGTGCGCCCTTTACGTGCACCAAGGCAAAAATTTATTCATGTTGACACCTTATGTCATACACCCTTTACCGAGTGCAAGGCACGAATTTCTTCATGTCGACACCTTATCTACCTGCGCCAGGGTGCATCCATTTGCGTGTCGACACTCTTTGACGTGCGCCTTCTACCTACGCCTTGGCGCGAACTTTTTCATGTTGAAACTTTACTACACCGCACCTTAGGTTTGTTGGTGACGTAATAAATATCAGGCTCTTAGTTTCTTTGATTTCCATATTCTTCTTCTTGTCTATATCTACCCGGAGGGGAGATATTTACAACAGGCCATCCTTAACATTTTTAAGCAACATCCCTAAAATGTCCTCAAGATACTCCACCTCGTCCCCATATTTTGTCTGGATTGGCCTACTAGGGCTGAAAATTGTCCCAAAATTCCTTTAATGAAGGTCCCAACTCAATCATAGGCCTCATTGTTTCACGCATGCTTGACTTTCAATCCTTGGCATAATATTTCTACTTCCTTTTATTTTTCCTTCTTTGCTAATAATAAGGTCCGAATAGTGGCCCCTACATCCAACTTATGTACAATCACCTCGAGAACATATTTTGAAGCGCATTGTATGTTTTCTCATATTTTAGGTGGCTAGGATCCACCACTTTATATGTCTCTCCTCCTTATTTAAATGAATGGTCTTGATCGCATGATCATTGACCTAGAATTTAGGTTCTTCAGAGTGGCAATGCAGGTTCTGACTTAGCATTTTTCTAGTTTTGGGCACACCTCCTTCCTCCTCCATAAGATCCCAACTATGTAGCTTCTCTAGGGGGAGTGTACCTTGAAATATTGTACATAGAACCTTTTTGGGATTGTCCACAAAATCCATATGAGGAGACACAGGTGTCCACTTTCTCCTTGTTTCCTTGTGCTTCGATCATTGCTTCTTCAATCCCAAGGTGAACCCCTTATCCTCCTTTATGAAAAAGGAGTCCCCATTCTATTTCCATTTGTTGCTAGTGGTCCGGATGGCGAAGCTTCATGCGCTGGAATCTTTTCCAGCTCTTCTATAGTATGTTACTTTTATTCATCGCGCACATCTCCTACTACCCACGACCTTTTATTTGGCCCTTCTCTTCTCTTTCTCCTCAAGATCTACCTCTAGCTCCTCCCTAAAAGTAGTGTGGTCCTACTCCTCTTCTCCCGAGCTGTTGCAAAACTTGATACATCATGTACCTTTTATTTCTTATGTTCCATCTCCTCTTCCTCATGTTCCTCCTCTCCCTTATGCTTTGGCGGTGAAGCCTCTGCACTACCTTGTTATGAAGTACTCATGCCCTTGTTACCATTGCAGCATGTGTAATACTTCCTCTTCTTGGAGGTGTCTATCTCCCTAACCCATTCTTCTTCTTCTTCTTCTTCTTCACCCTGTACTACTTTCATTGGTGGGATTGGTGCCTCTGTGGTTTTGGAAAGGGGGAGTCTGTAATCTCCACTTCAATACCCCCTTTAGTAATTGGGAGTAGCTCTACAAATACTCAATGGACATAGCCTTTGATGGTGACATTGACTTATGTGTAAAAGTCTAGGAAATTTGACTCCAAAACCTTGACATATGTAGGTTGGGTACCATACTTATATGTAGTGTGAAGGGTATGGACATCATCATCTAATTTATTTACATTAGAGGTAATCTTTCATGTATCCTTAATGATATGATCGATTAATTCAAGTATCTAGCTATGAATTCAAATGGGAGATTGCACCATGGCCCCATCTTTCCTTTGCATATCATAAATATTACTAAGTAGAAATGTTATGTGACCATGAATTTGACCTAGTCTCCAATAACTTGTGGTAGTTCATGGGGGATACTTCATTTGTTCTCAAAGGCCTCACACAACCATTCATACCATAATTGTTCTTACTCCTTGCAGGCCCTCAAGATGGTCCCATCACAAGTGAATTTCGTAAACTGTATTGTAGGAGATGAGTGCACCATTGGGTGAACCCATATGTTTCTACTTGGTCAATCTAGACCATTGATTTCCTAAAATATGATTAAAAAAGTATGGAAACCCATGTGATATTTTCACTAACCTCATTACACTCGCACCTCCTCAATAATGTTGTTTGCAATAAACTCTACAAAATTGTAATGTGCCCTTTTTGACACTCTATAGGCCACATATAAGAATCTCCTATTGATGTCTGTCCATCTTTCTGATGCTCCCAAATTACAACTAATGAGTCGGGAAGTGAATCTTAAAGTTGGTTAAGATCCGCAATCACCTAAGCCCTTCCCCCTTTCTCATAGTTTAGTTGTTTTGCTAACTCTTCAATTTTTGCAGTGGCACATAAATCAAGTGCCATATTCTTGCTAGTGTTTTACAGGAATGTTATTGTTCTAATCAAATTTCATATAATCCTCATTATTCTTCTGTAAAGTATAAGAAGTCCTTGTGTACCTGTGACATCAACCACCTAAACAATAGGGTGGGTTTTGCAAAGAATGGAATCTCCCATAGCTATAGAATGCTAGGTTTCTACAATTCTTGTTGTACCAAGTCATCAAACTTATGGTTTCAAAGCTTGTCTACTGTGGGAGTGTCTAAAACTAAATCCACTAGCATCACCTTCTCATTTTCACTCGTTCAGTGGTTATATTTGTTGATCTTGCCCTGTAAAGTTTTGAACTCCATTTTTGGTCTTAATCACACCCAAGGGTATGCATCTTTGAGTATACCTCAACACGTTCCTCCTCCACCTCTCGGTATTTTTATTCATGTTTTCCTAGGTGAAATTTATGTTTTTCTCTTTTTTTCCCTAGGTTTTTTTCACTTTTATTTCATCTACATGGTGTGACGACTTTCACGCTTCTCTCTCATGCAACCCCTTCCTACTCTGTTGTCTTCTTTCCTTCTTGCTATACCACAAGATCACACCACATCTCACACAACTCAATTGGTTTGTGACAAGTACCTCACTTTCTTCTCAAAACCCTCATCATACTTTAAGCTCGGGAGCACCAAAAATTATCTAAGTAAATTAGTCAAAATGAATACCTTTACCTTATATTTAAACTTTTTGAACACCTTAAAGTTCCTACAACCACATTTCTTAACACCTCTTTTTAGTAAAATACTTTCTACCTAAGTTAAATTTTACGACTTCCATCCTCACACCATAGTTGTAACCTTCTAGTGTGCCAACACTACTTTACTACCATAGACCTCCTTTGTGTGCCTCACCATGCCAAAGTACATAACCTTTGTGTTATCCACTAAGTAGTTCCCTATGGTGCCGCCTACCTCATGTTGCACTACACAATCATTTTTCTCATTCTGCGTGGTCTTTTCTCTATTCAATTGTTTCTTCCCCAAGAAAACTTATACCCAAATGAACTTGAACACCTTATACACTATACCACTCAATCTTCTACCTTTACGCTCATCATCCAGAATGAGCTCTCCAACAATTTATCTTTATAAATAATTTGTCAACAATATACAAAAATATCTACCTAGTCCACCCCACACTAAAAGTATGCGTGGTCCTCTATGCATAGAATCACTTATAATGCAATTAGCTATTGGCGCACCAATGCACAACACAACATCGAATAGAAACGAAAAAGCAAAATTAAGATGAAAGGGAACACATACAAAATAAAATGCAAGAAAGGTAATCCTAAGCTAATTAGCACATATGCCTTATTTACAAACACCAGGAAGACTTATTTATAGTAGGTCTTTAACCTAATCCTGTTAAAGAAATCAAGAAACCATGTGCCATTTAGCACTTCTAACTGAAAAATTTCCTGAATCAAGTATATATGTGATAATGTATGGACCTAACCAATGGAATTTTAACTTCCCAGGGTTGCACAAAAATTTTAATTATACAATAGAGCCGTCTACCCCACCTCAAGCTTCTTATTCTTGATATGCCTATCATGTCATGCCTTCTTCCTAGATTTTTCCATTTTCTAACTCCAGTGAGAAATGGCTCACCTCTCATCTAATTACATCAATCTGTCAATACGTTCCTCAAGTGCTTGTTCATCATCTAATCCTCATACATGCACAATACAAAGAGAAGGTAACATTAATTCAACGAGTAATACTATCTCTACGCTAAACACCAACTCTGAAAGGGTGTTGCTTTGTTCAACCTCTTGTAAGTGGTCCGATATGACCATAACATGGTAGAGACTTTTTCATCCCAATATTTTCTTCCCACATCACAAATCTTGGTCAATGTGTGACTCAAAATTTTGTTAAAGGCCTCAGCAGTCCCATTGGCTTATGGGTGATAGGGTGTGGTCTTATGATGCGCCACCATAAATTCAGCTAACAATATCTAAATAGTTTCATTCAAGAAGTGTGTGCCCCTATCACTTGTTAAGCTCAATGGACATCCATACCTGGTTATTATGTTCTCCCATAGAAATATTTTTGTTGTAGCCATAGTACAATATTTCATAGGTGTCACTTCTTCCCACCTTGTAAGATAATCAGTACAAGTAATAACATAACACAAACTTTTCCTACACATCGGTGGGGAAATTGGGCCTAGAAATTCAATTGCTAACTTCTAAAATGATTCCACACTACCAATTGTTCTCAAAGGAATTTTATCATGATTCCCAAGATTTCCAAAGTGCTAATAATGATCAAAATCTTTTTCATACTCTATAAAATCCTTATATAATGTCTCCCACCATAAGCCAACCATTAAAACCTTGCATGTGGTGGCCCTCCCAGCATAATTTCCACCTGTAATACCACCATGAGCTTCCTTCATAATAGCTCCATTCTCATATTCAAGTATACACCGGTGTAAAATTTCATCCCGGCCTAGTTTTCACAAGTCTCCATTAATGAACATGTAGGGCATGACACAAATGACAAGTTGTTTCTTCTCTATGCTCTTCATTCCTTTGGGTGCCACACCCATTTGCAAAAATATAGAAATGTATTCCAAATCAGAGGATACATGTTGTAATATGAATAAATGAGCATATGACATTGTGTCCTTAGTGCTATGCACATCCTCACCTAAATTAATCCTCGAAAAAATGATCAGGTCCTAAATTACTCTTCCCGGTTTTACCACAACCGTAAATTCAAACTCCTAAAACAATAATACCCAACAAAATATGTACCCTTGTAAAATGGGCTTTTTTACCAAATAATTCAAATCCATATGATTGTGTAGAAGATAAAAGGCATCGACAAATAATCATTGTCTACATTTATGCAGCACATAGATCATGGAAAATGCTTTGCGCTATGTGGTAGTATAATTACATTAAGCTAGAGTTATCTTCCTACTCAAAAAAACATAATGGGTGATCAACAATTCCTTCTCCATGATATGATAACACCACTCCAATAACCATACCTGAAGCATCCATGTGTACATGAAATGGCTTACCCCACGAGGGAAAGCGCAGGATGGGCGCAGTAGTAAGTTTTCCTTCAAAGTGTCAAATGCCACTTGTTGTGCCTCACCCCAGTGAAATGTTCCTTTATGCTTCAACAACTCCTCTAATGGCGTGGAAATTTTGGCATACCCCTAATTAATTTTTTGTAGAACCCAGTATGCCCTAGAAACCCACGTACTACACTTTGATTGGTGGGTTCCTTTAAGCCCAAAATTACAACAACCTTGGCAGGATCCACCAACAACCCTTCTTTGCAAATGATATGACCAAGTAGCATGCCAAAAGGAGTGGAGAAAATACACTTCTTAATATTAAGAGAGATGCTCAATTTCTTGCACCTCTCAAACATCACCCTCATATTTTTGTAATGATCCTTCACTAGCCCATACACCATCCAATCATCTAGGTAGACTTGAAGAAACTTGTGAATGAAATCCTGAAATGGTTGTACTGTGATGTGTGAAAAGACACTAGGTGCATTCTTCAGCCTGAAGGACATAACTATGT
Source organism: Taxus wallichiana var. yunnanensis (assembly GCA_018340775.1). Lineage (NCBI taxonomy): Eukaryota > Viridiplantae > Streptophyta > Pinopsida > Cupressales > Taxaceae > Taxus > Taxus wallichiana. The sequence continues at coordinate 122,707,166 of CM031242.1, read as the reverse complement.
AATAAAAACTTCCCCATTCATTGGTGAATGTGATTTTATCCTTGTCTTTATTCACTATCCTTACCTAGTGATAACTTGAAAATCTATCTATAAAAGAATAGATCTTGCACCCCGCAACTCCTAGAATATCTTCAATAAAGGGCATTGGAAATGGATATATAATGTAAGAAACATTCAAATCTCGTAGTCTACACATATTTGTATCCTTCCATCCTTCTTAATATTGATTACCATGGGGCTAACCCATTTAGATTCCTCAATGGCCTCAATAATCCCAGACTCCAACATCTTTTCAATTTCTTCCTTCACTTTCACACACAAGTTAGGATTCATCCTATAGGGCCTCTTTCTAACCAGTCATGCCCCTTCCTTCATCTTGATCTGCATTTCTCCAAGAGAGTGATGGACCCCTTTTAACTCATGGTACCCATGTGGAAACAAGTCCTAGAAGTCACACAATAGCTCAATAATATTTGACACTTCCTAATCCAACTAGTAATCTCCAATAATGGCTTCCTTGGGTTCCACTTTAGTACCAATGTTGACCTTCTTCATTTTTAAGGGCTCATGGTAGGTGTATTCCTTCTCATATGCACTATATAAGAATTCATGTGTACCTTATGTATGGTTAACATCTAATCATTCCAATTCCTCATCATTAATCACATATATAGATGTACCATTTTCCTTCTCTAGGAATACACGGTCATACTATATTTCTTTGGGTTCCTCTTCTAAAGGGCATGCCCCCATATCGGGTTCGCTAATAATTCAATAAAAATGTCCTCCACCTTGGCACTATCTCCTAATGTAAGGTGCTTGATCACTTGCAAGGCCTCATTTACTAATGGTTTAGAACATAACTACTCAAAAGTTTCAACAAGTAGCTGATGTTAAATCTTTCCAGTTTCCTTTTATCTCTACAACTCCGAATAAACATACCATGCACGTGCACAACCTTGCAAGGTGGAATAGAACTTGTGCACCCATAAGGAAGGGGGTAAAGCTTCTGAGCATTTCCTACAAGTCCTCTCACATTCCTGAATATGGCATGAGGTGGATCCCCTCCCATCATAGTCCTATATCTTAGTGGTCATGTTACTTCTGAGAAATCTAATGGAGAACACAAATCTTACCTCACGTCACTCTAGAAGATTATCACGATTTTTCATCCACCAATGTGAAACTATTCCATGTAGGGTATAAACAAGCATATTCCTCTGTTCTATCTTGCATGTCCAATACATCTCCATTACATGAAAAAGGATATTAGGGTTACCTTCTCAAGTATATATTGGTAAATTTCTTCCTCCCAAGTTCTTGACCAAATGTTCCCGACCACTCGAGTCACATTACCCTTCATTTCTCTCCCAATCAACTCATATGTGCCACACACCCAATTATCACAAGAAAAAATGGTGGTATCGCTCATAGACTATGCATCATCCCACTAAATGACTCCCTCCTTTGATGGCTAGACAAAATTTGGGTCCTTGATGGTGCGTATGTATATCTTGTTTAAATATTCTTCTCCCAATGGTTCTACATAGGGTGCAGACCATCCATCATTTAGTGGAATGATCATGCGCTCCTCTTTGTTCTAAAAATTGATGTAGCCTTTATTTAAGTGCTTGTCAACATTTTTTATATAATACCGAGGATTCCCAAGTAATCTTTGGGAAGCTATCTACTTTAGAAAGCACGAAGACTTCAAAGTCTGCAGTAAAATTGACTCCCTTAATAGCTATTAAAAAATTCTTTAAAACTCCAAGGGGAGTAGCCTTAGTTCTATTTTTCATATACAACACATTTGAAGATGGATGCAATGGTGTTCTCCCCATCTCATTCCATACATCTAGGGTAAGAACATTAACTTATGCACCTATCTCGATCAAATAATTACTTAAGAACCATCCATCCACTACCGCATTTAGTGTAATATCCTTGTCATAGTCAAGACTATGAGGGGGTGTCACACCCCTCAATCGCTCATTCTCTTTTCTAGTAAAATGAATTAAAGCATTAAAATAATTATAGAGTAGCGTGGAAGTTGTTACCACTATGTCTTTGTCTTGTGTACTACTATGGACACATATGCATAACTTAAAGGGTATGCATATGCATGCATAATTGTATGTGTGACATCGAAATGGCTCATGTTTTCACATAGCCACAAACTAATTAAGGTTGTAATTCATTCTACGTGTTGGCATGCTACCTTGTTTCTGTAGATGATGGTTTTATTAATCATCTTGGATGGCTATGTTTTCATGATGTGTGTTGTGAAATATCTTCTGGTTAGAGGAGATGAACCTTCATTGTGGGATGCATAACTGGAATCCATACCTCCATGGCTATTATTGTTATTTTACTTTTGTTTTATGGGTGAGTTAAAGTTGCAAAAATATGGTTGAACTTATACATAACTTCTATACTTTAGTCATTATGAGGAAATAATGATATGGTACTAAACTATATATTGAGCTTGGTTTCTTACATGACCGCTATGAAAAGTTCGATCAATTCTTACATTGTGTAGTATGGGATAAATGTTTGGTTAATTTGTTAGTGGGCATGGTTATTAATTTGTAATCATCATCTTTGTCCTATCCAAATATCCTCCATGCAAATTTTGTTATGGTAAACTTCTATAAGTTTATATACTTAATTGAAGAACATTTTAAGTTATATAGGGGTATTCAATTATTAAAATAACCATGAGGCTATGAGATAGTGTTTATATTAATATTACTTTTATTTTGTCAATTAAATCCATTATTTCTGGGTATCTTTGTTGATTGTAAAGGCCATGCATGAGACCTTAAGGATCTATAAGTCGAATGACTACATTGAAGACCCACTAAGCATTATTTAATACATTGATTAATGTAATTGATGATTTCGCCTACCAGGATTAGTTAATCACAAACCATGATTAAGTTATTTTCCATGCTAGTAGATAGTTATATGCCTATCCATGCAAAGTGGTTAATTTTGAAAAAGGAATTTTAGGTTTTCTAAAAATCCCGCCATTTGTGGAGGAGAAATCCTATACCAGTGGTGGAAGGCTAGTTGGATATTAAATGGCATTAAATATATTTAATACACTTAAATGAGGAGTCAGGCTTGGGAAGCGGTGAAGCTTCCTAAAGAAGCTATCTAGAAATGTTGGTGATTCATTTTTTTATTCTTGCAAGTTGTAACTGCGAACTCTTCTCCTTTCAAAAGTTCCACTTTTGGAACCAAATTACATGTAGATTTTGAAAGCTAGTTCAATGGAAATTTTAGAAGATAAAAGTAGGTCAAGTATTTTTGTATATATATATGGTGGAAACGTGATATAGATAAGTTTTATTTGGAACTGTGTATTGTCGATTTGTGTAAGGAGCATTGGTAATCACGTCTCGGTGGTAAAGAATAGTTGTTGGGACTAAGAGGTGGAAGGATTTCAGTTTTATCAGGCATGGATCACTCTCTCCCCCTCTTAATATCTTATTCAATCTGATATTTGAATAGATAATTCTTCTACGACATTTTATTTGGTTGAATATGCAATTGTGGAAGATTAATATTGTTTATTGTATGATTCATATGAAATTTTGAGTGGTTGTGATTAAGATTTCAAGCACTACAGTAATAACTATTAGTTTGCATGTTGTTATATTGTGTGATTATGACTATTAATACTGAGTGCTATTATACTTTTGGAAAGTGCAAACTTTTCTACTTGAGTTCTATTATTCTTTGTTTTGATTATTACTTCATTAACTCTGGGTATTACCCAGATGCCGAAATGTTTATACGATTAAGGAAAAATACCATAAGTGGTATGCACTGTAATTTTTGATATTATGGGGATTATGTTGGCTTCGCTGTATAGCTAAAACCATGTTTAGTTTTGAATTATTTTACCTTTTGGACCATGGGGTCAATTCCATGTTGGAGAATCTCTGAACAATCTTAAATAAAAACCCATAAGGGGATTTTTTGATTTGGTTGTTTTTAATTAAGTAGTTTCATCCAGACAATCTAAGTCACATAAATAAATGATACCACATATATGATATATTGATCTAACTAGTAATACGATTTACATGATTAAGCGTGAGTGATTGACTTGTGATCTCTAAACTCTGCATATGTTGTTTAGCTATATTATATCGGTCACCTCCTAGCAATTCAAATAAGAAAGTAATGAGGATTTCCCTTGAATTGTTGATTAGTATCGCGTTATACGGGATGAGTTTTGATTAAGCAAGAGGGTTGGGGTATTTTCAAGGCTCTTGATTGAGTTAAGATAAATAAAAATTACTTTATTAACATCTAACTTGGGAATTTGGGTAGTATAATGTCATACGTTGAGTTTAGTGGTTTCGATATCTAGGAAAATAAGGATTCCCTAGTAAGATATATTTAACTAAGATTAAAGAACAATAATAAACTATTTTTACAAGATTATATCAGCCATGCACGAAAGGCGTATATATATATATATATATATATATATATATATATATATTATTGCTTAAAATAATTATCGACCTATTCTAGCAAGAGATGTCTAGTGGGAAGTAAGAAGGAAGAACGTTTTTTAGGGTTGTTGTTCTGAAAACCCATTTATAGTGAATTTCCACTACATGCACTGAGTAGCATTATGAGATCAGTCCCTATGGACACCAAGAAGAATACCTTAAGGATATAAGGATGTAATAGTGTAATTACATGCTTTTAGAAGTTTTTCTACCAAGGCTCAATTCTATTAAGTCCGTAGCGTCTACCAATTCCGCCATATCCCCTTATTGGCGAACGAAATCATGAGATAATCGGATCTCATAAATTTCATTTAAATTGATTTGGTGGATATTAGTTCAAGGGTGGGATACCCTCTGTTACTTCTTTATCTTTCGACATCTCCAGTCTAATCGAGACTGAAAATTATTATACTATTTCTGTATTTTATAAGCAAGTATATTGTTTTCCACTTTTAATTTTTTTAAACTAGTGAAACTATTGACAGCAATTGATTTATACTTATTAATTATCATGTTATTGAAAGTGGAATGAATGCTATGAATGCTCTTATCTTATATTGTTATATGTTCTATTCATCGAATTCCTTTTATTAAGGCATTTAAAATTTATGACAATGAATAATTTTCAGATGGATGAAAAGAAATTATTATAAACATATGATGATTGATTCTTTACAATATTGTGTTGTTACTATGATCTTAATGTTGCAGAATTTCATTTAATCAAATGATATATTGCATAAGTTATTAAGTGGTGAAAAGGGATATTCATGCCAGTCTTGTTAGACTGACCATGTGCAATTTTGTACATCAACTTTTCAGTGTAGGGAAAAAGGAATTTTGTGGCGATTAAAGTCTAGATGATGCATTTTGTATTTTCCTTAGAATGCATGAGTGATTGGATTGTATTGGAAACCGTAATTTTCAGTCAATATTTATTGTGAATATGATGGCTATTGAGCTTAAGATATTCTGACTCACTTATGAGCTTCTCCTTGATCGTGTGTTTTAAAAAATAGACAATTGATGATGTGTAGAAAAGGTTTCTATTTTAACCAGAGGCAATAATCCTATTTCAAATTATGTTCAAGTTGATTAGACATTTTGACTTATTTATCTTATTCTTTAATTGTTGAGATGTAATCAAAGATCTTTACAGATCAACTATTCGAATGAATATAAAATATGATGTTTTGATTTACATTTGGGTGCAAGAGTCATTTCGTATTATGGGTTACAATAAATTTTATACCTTGGAAAATATTATTGCTTATGTTAACAACTATCTATAAGTTGCCAAATAAGTATTTCTTATGAATTTGTCTCTACTAAAGAAAAATGTTGAGAAAATATTCTTGTATGTTACTCTTTAAAAACGACATAAATAAAGAAATAACTTAGATTATTTCAATTATTATTGAAAGTAGGTTGGAATCACATCGTAGGCAATAATGCATGCAAAATTGTTCTATATTATTAGTATACAACTTGATACTACTCATTTAAATCATGTTTGGTACATTCGGTGAAGTGACCTTATACCATAGGGGTCTTAATAACTTGACCAATTAGCTTGACTGAAAAGCTATGAATATGTATTGGTAGCATGTATGGACACCCCATAGCACTCTAACCTCAACTACTATGAATTAAATCAATAAGGATAGAGGTAATTATTAACAAGATAAAAAGTAAATAACAATAGTTTCAGCAGACAGATAATAGGATAATATTCTAAAGTGGGATAATATTTAATGGCTTGAAAGGTCAAGTAATATAAACTGACTTACAAAAACTATGATCTTAAATTTTAACCATTGTCGATAATGGCAGATACCTGCTCATATTTTTGACTAAGATGTGATGCCATGTAAAGAAATAGTAATGGAACAAGTAGAATGATTGGCATTTAGGAAAGATAAATTACAAACAAAGTAAAAAGGACTTCATGGATAATGCAAACCATGTTGACGAAACAATAATATAGAAGTTATATCTAAAATGGTATAGTAAACTATATGAAGTTGACTATTTTTCACATAGACAATATTTTAATCTTTTATGGTCAAGTGTGTTGTCAGGTAGACCATCTATGTCTATTAAGTATTCAAGTGAAAGAGAATACAAGGCTAGCTAATCAATTACCAAGGTACGTTGATACCTCTATGAAGGATTAGGGTCCACACTTGCATAAAGATAAGTTTAATACAACCATAAAAGTGTGTAGACTTACGTCAAATTATAGGAAGAGGGTGTTGGTCCTATAGCTGATGTACATTGTCATATGACTACGGTCACCAAGGAAGTTGACATGAGGATATAATAAGATTGGTCTCAGGAATTGCAGAATGTGATAATTGTTCTAGGAGATGATGACAAATTTTATTAGGGCTGTCCCATAATGCATCATTATGAGCATATAATTATGATATCCGGTTACAATGGAAGTAAAATGGAAACATGCTTACTAAGTTGGAAAGAACATAGTACCTGAACCCTAACCCTGGTCAGTCAATACTGTTATTAACTCTAAGGAGGATTAGTGTACAAACATAATAAAAGAGATTAAGAGATATTATGTAAAAAGGCTATATAGGAGAGGATGAATGGGAAAGTAGTGCCTCCAATCTAACATCTCAAATACTCCAAACATAACTTACTTGATGGACATATTAAAACAAATGAATGCTCTTGATTAAGCTGCAACTAAGAAAAGTTAGGTGTTAATGCTTAAATTGTTTACTAGCATAGATAGTCTATGGTACTTGATAAAAGGCATGAATCATACCTTAATACTTAGCCTTATGCAAGTACATATCCCTAGAATGTGAAATAAAGAAACATGGGCTTAATTTATTAAGTCGGGACAATATTTAAACTATAATACCGATCATAGATCTGGATAGTATTGTTTTCCATTTATGGTTAACTTGGGCATGAGATCTTGAAAGGTAATTTAAGTGTTTGAAGATTAAAGGTCCTAGGATCAACCTTAGTCCGGACCTTAGGTACAACCCATTCATGGAGAAGGTGTCGTAAGGCCTAGGCTATTCTTTAATGATTAATAATTACCTTGAAAACATTAAACACCATGCACCAATACAAGATTCTAGGTGGGTGAATTTGTTGCATATGATACGCAATCGTATCCCTATGATGAAAGTTATCACCATTAGGATACTATTGTTTAGCAGCTGTAATGAGTTGTCTCATCAAGAGATTGGATTGTAGTATGGTGTTGCTTTAAGAAACAATTTTTTTATAAAGTTACAAAGTCAGATTGGACCTCCTAGGTACACACCCTTATATTAACTTGTGATGGCTATGAGAAGGGGAGTGGTCTAGTAGCAAGGTGAATTGTTACAAAGACAATTACTATCCCATAGGCATCATAGGATGATTTAGAGGTACATCTTCATGTAGGTTAAACTGGATTTGTACCTTGTTCAAGATTTGTAGTTGTTTACAACATTTACGTTATGCATCCATATAACTAAATAAGTGATTAAGGTGAAACAAAAATTTCCTAATGATGAGTGTGCCATCATGGAATTGAGCATGGCATACATGACTCAGAAACTTTGCACAAAGTGGTGTAAGATGTTGATTACACTGTCGAGATTTCACTATGATCTAAGCTGTGAGATTCTATGGATTTCATAGGTGGAACCTAGGTAGACACTTAGATAGGACTAAGATGTGAGATTCCTATGGATTTCATAGGTGGAACCCAGGTAGACACTTAGAAGTCTTCACTTATATATTTATCATATTCTGATAAAGGAGAACCCAAGGATACATTTTATGTATGGGCTCATACAGAGAATGAGGGAGAATGAATAGGTTCAGTAATCTCTCATATAGTTGCAAATGGTTTGTGATGTGAGTTATAGGAATGTGATTACATTAAGATTTATGTAGATTTAAATATATGGGTATTTTAATCAGTTGCATAAAGTAAAAATATATAAAAAAATACAAAAAATACAAACAATAAAAATCCTAGATATGAAGTGACTAAAAGGTGGATGTTACAGGGGTAAATTAGCATGTAGGATCTGCCTTTCACACTCACCTCCAGGGCACAATAATTTTTATATCAACCATTCTCCTAACATGGGAATGATGTTTTCCTAGCGTAAAATCTTACACACCTCCTTAATATCATCTATGTCCTTCTAAGGAGTTTTAGAGTTCTTTTCTTTCTCCAACTTCCGTGACTGTTCCTTCAAACATTGAATCTCTCCTTGTAGAATCCTAATCACCTCCATAGTCTCTTGATACACCTCTTTTTGGTAGGTAGGATCAGGGTATTTCCCATGTAGTACCTCCTCTCTTGTAATAGTAGGATTCTACTTTGGCATTTCCCTCGTGCATGCAGCCTTAGTGCGAGTGGTTACCAAAACAGATCCAACTCTATATTAGACATCACCTTAGGGATGTACAGTGGCTCACCACACTTTACAATCACCATCCCCATACCCTTATCCTATTTCTTCTTATTCTGAAGCATGTGACTATAAAAATCTGGGAACTTTTCATACTTATGCTTCTTTCTACACCATGATAATTGCACTAGGTCTTGGAATTCATGCTTATAATGCTCTGTAGATTCGTAGTTAAAATAATTTCCTATAGAGAAGTCAACTATTCCTCCATCATGACCATTACGGCCCTTAAATCCTCTGTGAAATCCTCATCTTCTTCCACCACCATCTATGCAACCTTCATAGGTATGACCCTCATCTTTGGAACTATTTGCAATATTGTTTTGGAACACACTAGTGTCAATGGCATCATGGATATGGTATATCAACCTATAGTCCTTGGTATCATGGGTGGTAGATGTATAGATCTTATAATAACATGACACATTCTTATGGAGCATGTATTGCAACAATGAAAATATACTCAAATCATGCTCCCCATGACATATCTTGCAGATCTAATGCCATGACAAGTAATAATTTTCAAGGAAACTATCTTTTATATGTCCTTCTACTTCATAGTCTGTACAACAAATTCCACTATGAGTCTCATGTGTTGAATTCATAATAACTTCTCAAGTTTCTTCTCCATGGAAGCAATTTGAACTTAAAAAAGGGAACCACTCTAATGTCAACACTTACGATAACCTTAGTGTGTAAAATAGCCACCAATTCCTCATGCGGGTCCATGAAAGTCTTATGTGAAAGCACCCTCTTGAAAGGCATTATCAATCCTCCAACAAACCATTGAGCATGCTGTGATGGATGGATGAAATAAGATAGATTCGAAAATATAGTCTTGAAACACATGTCATACTCTTTGTACACTCTCTGTCATACCTTATTGTATCTATTTCAACAAAGCTGTTGCTCTTTTTTTAAAACTCAAGAATGTGAAATTCCATAAGGAACACATCATGCCCCACAGTATAATACACCACCATATGATGTGGGTAATAATTCTTGTACCATCTATGCACACACCCCTGTAACATTGTTGCAAACTAACTTACCTTCCACTTCATTGTAGTGATACCCTTCACGTGCCATAGAAATTCACACATGTTTACATGCTCTATATCATCCTCAATACCCATGTAATCTCAAAAATGGAGTGTCATCTCATAGAACATGTGCTTCTGGGGTTGTGGTCCTTGTCCACCCAGTCCAAAACCCTGATTTCTCTTGGTGTTTCCACAACTAGATCCACCTGATACACTCACTTTAAAACTTCCCAATCCACCTAGATCCTCCTCCTGTAGTAGGTACAGGGCCTAAAGTGGTGCTACTTTGTGTACCCACCGTCGAGCTAAACTGATCTCCCACAATTTGTGAAGTGGAATTACTCCCAGATGTGATACCCACATTCTACATACCCAAACCTTGTTGAAACAATGTGCTAGACAAGATACCACCAAATACGAAAACATAAGAGAGGCCATAGAACTCAAGGGAAAATGGTAACCACTTGATGCTTCTTATTTATCAATATTAACTAAACTAGCAATACCTTTATCACAACTTACAAAACTAAGCACAAGGGTTTGGTTGCGGTGGGTCTAGATGTGTGCCTACATTCCTTATTCTTCCTCCATTTGACCATCTCTCATTATAAGTCGAGGGGTTCTCTGTATTTTCCAAGATGGGGTTGAAGCATTGCATATGTTCCACAATCTCCATGTGAACCTCAAATCCTTCTAAAAATGTCTTCCTCCATAGATCCATTTCTTTTATAATCTCGTGTTATCTTACCAACTCCTTATCCTAATATTCATTATACTTGAGACATCTTTCCTCTCTCTCCATTTCTGCTATAAGATCCACCATCTCCTTCCACACCTGCTTCTATGCCCCACACCTAGTGGGAGTTTAGCTAGCCATAGGAAATGCTTCTAAACTCAGGGTCACGATCAAGATCTTGATGGCTAAAGGTAAGGCACACAAGAAATATCCTCTAGGTTCTCACAAGAACTCAAACTCAAGCAACCTCTGGGCAAGAATAAGTGGAAACTATATACTCCAATGTGTAACTCATCAACACACCTCTCCACTAATGATCAACAACATGAGTCCATACCAAATCAGCATCATGAAGCCTCTAATAGTCTTCTTGAGTCCACACACAAGGTTGATAGAAAAAAATTCACTTCATTACATACATTGATAACCAATCATACACTTGCACCATAAATCAAACAAAGAAGGTCTCATATAGATCATTATACATGTGCTCCTCTACCCATTTATGTGGATCAAACTCAGGTCCAGTGTTGAATCTATGAGAAAAATCATCTTCTATGTTTCTAAGCCAAGTTTCCACACAGTCCAAGGTCAAGCATTTTTCCATCCCTCACCATTCTTGCAACAACTTCAAAAGAGGTCCTAAAAATGGAACCAAAATGTAGTCTCTATTCACCTCTAACTTCTCTTCAAACCCCAAATGCGTAGGCATATCTCCCAATGTGACAAAGAGTTCACCCAACGCACGTGTAGGTGTCAAACTCATAGTTTATATGATCTTTAAGAGGATGATCATCACCATTAGAGAGAGACAATGCATAGATATGATTGTATGCATTCTAAGATAGAATTAAGGAGACTGGATCTAAGTATAAATGCACCATACTATAGATGTGAACATCACTATAACAAGGAAGAATCATATCTCATCCATGAACATTACTAAGAACACAAGGGTTTGGATCCATAAACATGAAAGAAAAATGTACATATCAAGACCATAACACAAATATTTAGAACCTCTTCATTATCTATACATTCATCACATACAATAGCCAACAATACATTAAAGATTCCATGAATGGAGATTGTTGGTTGCTCAAATGTGTGCCTACATCTCAAATCTCAAAAGGGCCAAGGTGTTCGAGACCATAATGAAACCATCCTTGAGTTGTGGGACCTTGTGAGCTTGGGATGGATCTCCGGAGAAGGCCGGTTCCTCTATCTATTTCTACTACTACTACTATTCCTAGTTCTGAAAGTGGAAACTAAGATTAGAATGCCAAGAGACCAAGGAAAGAAGGATAACATGAAATAAACTACACTAAAAGCTGATAGTAGTAGAAAAGAGGGATGAACGCTATCTACATTACGAGCGAGAATGATAGGGCATGTGTGAAAGGATGCTAAGCATGAGTAGCATAGTGAAATACATATTCACCAGATCGTTCTCATGGGATACAACTAAATATGGAACTACAGGGGACCTGAAGTAGCACAAATAGCACACAACACAAAAGATAAGGAAAGAAGAAGGAATGAAAACACATTAGGATAGAGAAAAGTCACAAAATGATGCTTCTATTGATTCCAAGAATGCACAGAGTTGTTACAATGATGAAGGAGGCCGATATCCACATGTAAAATCCAAACATAGAGATCTATAAATAAAAATACAGAAAATATGGTGTCCTTAGAAAAATGCATAAGGATCCAAAGTATCCAACATAACAAATGATCCTTGCTCTTACATTTATAGATGAATCCATGGAGGAAGAAGGGAAAAGGAGGGAAAACCTGAATTTGAAACACAACCACCAACAAGAAGCATTTAATGTCTACAAATCCACTTGGAAATCTATGAAGTACACTTCCCCATGCTTGTTTGACATGTTGAAGACAAAGGAGGGTGGATCATACCAAATTGGGTGGTTGGAGCAATCATATCTACTCATCAATGTTCAAAGAGATGTTTTCCCATTTCTTACCTACCAGATCTGCCAAAATTTGAATTTTGAATTTCTGGCATTTGTAACTAATGTCCAGCTCTCTAACAAGTCTAGGCACACACCGATATGAGCTATGTAGAAGAATATACAACTGTCATAATATGTTAGAGTCATCAGCGGACGTAAAATACGTGGCACATGTGGATTGGCTGAATTGAATGCAGTCTGTGTAAATATTTGTCATTTTTGTCACATGTCAATCATTGATTGTTATAAGGATTTAGCACCATGTTGGCATGCTTTGGTGGTTGCACGTGAAAAACTTAAGCATGTCAAAATATAATCTAGCATAGAAGGGCATGAGGGAAGGGCACATGGAGAAAATAGAGGAAGGCACAAAGGACGTGCACGTGATGCGGTCGGGGAGATGAAGCAAACTGGTGACCAAAGAACATATGGTTAAGGCACAACTATTACAAGGTAATGGGCATGGTGCGTGAAAGGCCAAGGACTTAGAAGTAAGTGCAAGGAATGCGGGAAGGGAAGAAGATAACTAAGAAGAAGGTGAATGTGTGGAATGTGGGTGCAAGGGAGAAGTGGAAGGAGAGAAAGGAAAGAGGTGCGTAGGGAAAATGTGACCAAGGGAATGTGCCAAGTTATCTTGAGTGCGCGTAACCATGCAATGGATAACTTGGAGCTAGAATGTATATGCAAGTTATCCATATCACTATGAGATTTATTCAGATAACATAGATCATACATTAGTAGAGTCTTATTATGCTTCCATAGTAACTTCATTATAAAGCTTACAATTGCACCTTACATTCTATCTATCTCATCTTTTATCTCCTCTCTCAAGTTCCATGAAAATCAATACATAAGAGATAACATGGAAGGAATATCCCCTAACCAAATCATCATTACCCAAAAAACATGCCAAATGTCATCATGTCTTTCCCTAATCAAGTATCCTTAGCATGTAAGTGCCAGCTAGCCCATAACAACCTCGACTCCTTATCTAGTTATGATAATCGTAATGATGCCTTGGAATATTATTTCTTGAGCTGCAAGCCTCCATAGCCTATCGTTATCCATAATTGTACCTAGTCACTTTTCCATTTTCTCCCTTATCTCAACTTAAATTATATTGTAAAATAACTAAGTCCTAGATCAATCCTTTCGGGCACAAGCCCTCATGCATCCCCAAAAGAAACTTATGCACATGCCTCGTGCCTTATTCCTGCATACCACATTCCTTCACACCTCAGGTACTTGGTCATTTTAGGGGATCAACATATATATATGATTTGGGTATCATCGGTTGAGAATCAAAGTTGAGGATATTCATAAAACAACTTTTAGAATAAGGTATGGGCACTTTATGAATTCACTTTGTATTACTTGTAAGATTAACAAATGCTCATGTATCTTTCATGAATTTGATGAATAATTTTTGTAAAGAATACTTGGAAAATTTTGTTCTTGCATTCTTATACAATATTCTTATCTTTTATAAAATCATAGAGGATAATTGATAAGCATTTAAGGATTGTACTAGAGATTTTAAGAAAAAGAAAGTTGTTTGGTAAATTGTCAAAATGCTCCTTTTATGAAACTGAAGTACATTACATAAGAAATGAATAAGAAAAAATAGAATTTCACTTGATCCATATAATATTGCATCCATCATTTATTGGCCAACACCTAAGAATTTTCAAAAAGTTACAAGCTTTATGGGGCTTGCCGGATATTCTGAGAAAATTCATTAAGGATTTCTTGAAAGTTTCTACCCCAATTACTTTGTTACAAAAGAAATACAAAAAGTTTGTGTAGGGTGATAAATGCAAAAAAATATTTAAAACTCTAAAATAATATCTAACTACAACACCTATTTTGACTATTATGTATCCAAACAAAAGCTTTACGATAGTTACATATGCTTCGAAGAAGAATTACGAGGTATATTACTACAAAATGGTCATGTTATCGCTTATGAAAGAAAAAAAATCAAGTTACATGAGTTGAACTATGCTCCCCATGACCTAGAGCTTATTTTCATAGCTCATGCACTTCAAGTATGGAGATATTATCTCTTAAGTAAACCCTTTAAGCTAAAACTGACCACCTTGGGCTAAAATATATTTTTACATAGCCAAATTTGAATGCTAGACAATGAATATGGTTAGAGTTTTTTTCTCAGTATGATTTTGACATAAGTTACATTAAAGGTAAATAAAATAGAGTGACAGATGCACTAAGCTAGAGGAAACATACTTCCACACTTGTAACTTTAAGAACTCGGTTTAAGGATGAAGTAAAGAAAGAAATGATGTCTCGATTCATATTTTCAAAAAATAAAAATAGAACTTGCTATAGATCATAATGATATAAGATACAAATGTTTCAAATTTCATAATGAATAAATCCTAAGGTATGAAAATAGGGTGTATGTACCCTTAGAAAATGAGTTCAGGAAGAAATTGATGATTGAATTTCATAATTCACCTTACTCTGGACATCCCAAAGTGACAAAAATACTTTTTAATGTAAAACAACAATATTTTTGGAAGGGGATGAAAAAGGATATAATTCATTTTGTGTCGATTGTCTTAAATGTCACAAGTTAAGGCTAAACATATGCACCGGTTGGTTTACTATACCCTTATAACATATTGCAGTATAATGGCAAGTAACAAGTATCAATTTTGTTCAAGGGATGCCTATGTCTAAAAATAAGCATGATGTTATTTTAGTTGTGGTTGACAAGTTAACAAAAGTAGCTCATTTCATTGTTGGTAATCTTAAATATGATTCACATGTCCTTGTGAAAAGATTTTTTCATGAAATTTTCAGATTACATGGTGTATCTAATTGAATATTTATGATAGAGATCCAAGAATGATCTCACTTTTTTAGTAAACTCTTAATCAAACCTTAGCAAATGAAACTAAATTTTAGTTCTACATATCATCCGAGAAATAGATGATGAAATAAAGAGAGTTAATCAAGTAATGGAAGATATGTTGAGAATGTATTATATGGATCAATACTATAAATGGAAATAATACCTTCCTTTAGTTGAATTTGCATAGAACAATACTTATCATTCCTCTCTAAAAATGGCACCTTTCAAAGCAGTATATGGATGAAAGTGTAAAACCCCTGTTAGTTGGGATAACATCGAAGATAGAGAGGTAATTGGACCTGAAATGCTTATTGAAATGGAACAACAAGTAAAATTAATCTATGAATGATTAAAGGAATTTGTTGATAGAAAAAACAACTATGCATACCTGAAAAGGATTGATAGAAAATTTGAACTTGGTGAAAAATTATGTTTACATGTCTAGCCTAAAAAGATCTCAATCAATTTTAGCAAGGCAACTAAATTATCACCTCATTTTGTGGGACCTTTTGAGATTCTAGAAGTGATTATCTCTATACCTTATCGTTTAGCATTGCCTCCTGAATTGGCATAGATGCATGATGTTTTTCATATTTCTTCTCTTAAGAAATATGTTTTAGATTTGTAATGTGTATTAAATTGAAATTCCTTACAGGTCCAAGACCCAGGAATAATCATGGTTAAACCCATAAGGGTATTGGAAAATCAAAAGTTACACTTACAAAATCATGAAATAAGCCAATGAAAGGTCCAGTGGGACCATTTTAGTGAAGAAATTGCAACTTAGGAGAATTTTGAAGACAAAAACTAATTTTCCTCATCTTTTGGAACAAAATTAAATTTTATTTCTATGATATTTGAACACTTAGTTTGAAAGCTATCTTTAATTTCTGCCATTTTTTTGCAAGTACTTTTATTTAGTAAGTACCCGTACAACAATTTGATGTTGTAATAAGTTGAGAAACTTGAATTTCTGGAAATTGGTTAATTGTTTGAGAATTTTATGGATGAAGCAGTTATATTCATGCCTATTTTTCTTAGATATGTATGTGTACTAAGTTAATCATCGGGAAGATGATGATTTTTAGAGGGGAGGTATGTAGTGCCTAATAGCCTATGTCATGTTTTATTTCATACTTTCTTCTGTTATTGAAGTTTGAAAATGTTGATATGTGATTCATGTTGTAAGTTAGTGTACTCTTTGAACTTTTGGTAATGTTTGTTAAAAGATATCCATTGCCTATGGAAAAATCTAATGTAAATAATAATTTGGTAAAATTGTACTAATGTTGAATGATTATAATATACTCACTAAATGGATTTTTGTAGTACATTATGTGAACCCATTAGGTATGCAATAAATGTAGTCCTTATGAACCATGTTGGTAGGTTAGCTCTGTTACAAGGTGAAATCTATTCCTTAGACTATTACATTATATTCAAGGAATGGCCATACCTTAGATCAATTTTAGTTATCCAAGGCATGCCTTTGATAAATATGTTGTTACGATCATATTTTTTAGTCTAATTGACTCCATTATTGTTGCTAAAATACAATCATATCCATGATTGAAATAATGTAATGTCATTGGGGCAACCGGTAGCATCTAGTGAATGCATCCTTACTATGTGATCTATTTACTTTGATTCGATCATTTTTATGAAGGTAATGTTCATGTTGATTATTATTAGGACCTAACTAAATCTATTCTAAGGTGATATATATTTATGTAAGGGAACCTAACTATTCTAGATGCATTCGATTCTTTTAATGAACCTTAACCTAAGATAAATGTTACTACCATGCACTAAGGGGTCTAAACCTAACTAATGATACATCGACCTAACTTAAGGAAAAACTTGGGTCAGCATTTAGTATGGTTGGGTTCGAGATAAGGGAGGTGGCACTATTTCTTAGGAAGTACTTAACAAATTTAATTTGTCATTTAATGGTATACATTGCCATTTTTGGCAATGAATCGGTCTAATTTGGCATGCTCATTAGTTTTGAATCACTAAAAGGTTTGGCATTGTTATTTTAACTGTTATTTACTAATAAGTTTAAATAATTGGTTGCGGGTTTATAGGTGGGTATTGATAGTTTTTTCAGGAATTAATGATCTTAATTAAAGAGAAAACTTGCCTTGGAAACAGTGAGATGGAATGGTGGAAAGGGAAAAGAGTTGGTTTTACCATTCATTTTGATTATTCGAGCTCTATGGCTCTGCATGTTGATTTCCTATTTTTCAAACTGGTAGTTCATCTTTGTTGCATTTATAATACTACCATAGTATGAAGAAATTTATTGTTGAGTCTATAAAGGAAGATGTGAAATAAGATTATGGGTTTTCTATGGATTTGGTTACAATTTATTTTTGGAATCTATTGTGAAATCTTGAAAAGAAACTTTGAGATCTTGGAAAATTTTTGTAGGAGCTCTACTAGGCATGATAAGCTCTAACCCATTATGATAATCTTCTGTCTCTAATTGCATTACAAAAATAACTCTCATCTTCTATGAAATTGCATTCTAAGTTTTGAGTTTTTGTAGTTACAACATTATTTCTACCCATTTTTGGTTTCAATCTGTTATATGTTGCATATTTGGTTAAGTTGACCTTAGTGACTCTTTTTCTAATATGGACCTCTAAATATCAGGTCTAAGTCGATGAAAATGACTCTTCTTGCATATCTAGATCTGGGTGTGTGATTTATTTAAGATTTAGCAAATTCATGTATCTTTGGTTTGAGTTTTACTATTTGCATGCAAACCTTTGTATTAAGGTTGAGGTTCTTATTACAGGGTCAAAATACACATGGAAATAACAAATTGCATTCATTTTTACTTGTCAAGTTAGGCTATAATAGAAAATTATCTTTTTCTTTTTGGTTAACTCGAAGAAAGTTTTCGACTTGGTCGTATTGACCATTCTCTTTGCAAATTTTGGTTAAATACCTTTTAAGACTCAAAAAT
This sequence comes from Taxus wallichiana var. yunnanensis, assembly GCA_018340775.1. Classification (NCBI taxonomy): domain Eukaryota; kingdom Viridiplantae; phylum Streptophyta; class Pinopsida; order Cupressales; family Taxaceae; genus Taxus; species Taxus wallichiana. The sequence goes on along the minus strand of CM031242.1, from coordinate 122,688,579 downwards.
CAGCTTAAACCCAGTTTAGGCATTAATAGTTGAATATTTCTAATCTCTCCATAAAGGAGATGGTAATTGGTTTACTGGTATGGATTTTCCAGTCTCCTTTTTAAGACTTATGTATTTGTTTTATTGTTTCAATACCACCCTTCCAGGGTTGGTGTGAATCTTGATCAAAGTGGGTAATGATTTGTTCTTGGTATTCTATGATATTTATTTTTCGAGTTGTGTGCTTTTTCCATTCGAGGGCTATATTTGAATTTGGGTTTTCGAGTTGTTCTCTTATGATGGAATTCAATATCTTGATAATTGTTACTTGGTTTTATCTCTGATTATATTTTGTATTAGGGCATTCATTATCAACTATGATTTATTATTGTCTTGATTTTGTAAATTATTAAGAATGAAACTCGGTTTCATTTCTTTAGAGTTATTCCTTATTGTGCATATAACCTTTCTTCTATCAAACTTAGTTTGATATATTTCCGGTATTCATTTTTAAATGGCTAACCTAGGGCAAGACTTGGTAACTTTGTTTGGATTTATTTTAAACTGGTTATGTGGAATTTTTATGAATGAGCTAAGGGGTTCTTAACCCCTAAAAGTATGAAATTGAGTTCTTGTACTATTGGGTTCATGTTGTAATCAATTTTAAATTAGCTGCAATTACCTTATTTTGACCCCTGTGGGAAATATTTTTATAAGTTTATAGATAATAACAATTGTAAATGATATCCCTTTTGGTACATGGACCAGTTGAGTTTTTCATGGTTGACTTGGTCAATAAATTATTGTATAATAATCTAGATGAAGTTCACTATTATGATATGTGTATAAATATTCCTTAGGCTTTAATTTTTTTCAACTTGATTGTCATATGGTTGGTAGTGGCTTTTATCCTTTCAATTTGACACCCCTTGTGTTGCATTTGGTTCATATGGAACCACACTGATTGGATAATAGCATAACTATAATAGTCTTTGTGAAGGGGACTTAGTTAACAAACCTGGAAAGGAAAACAACTAGATTATTTAATCAAGTTTCATTTAATTATGATTGGATATTTGGATATTTATTAGTATTGTTGTAATTTTTGAAGTAATTACCTTGATGACTGAAATTTTTGATATAGATAATTGGTTCCTAAATGTGACTTAAATTGACTTACTTTCTTTATTGGAAATTGTGGCATTTTGGCATGCTTAAAAAGAGTTGTTCGTATTTTGGTACTTAGAACAATTTCATTAAATAACAATGTTCCTTTCATGAAATTTTTAGATAGAAACATACTATTATATTTTTAGTACTTATCATGCTCAGTTCTCATGAACTGACTCATGCTAACAATTTTGTAGATGAATTTCATGAAAAGTGAAAGAAGAAATACTTATAGGACGTTGCATTTATTTTATTAATAAATTTCATTTAATTCAGATACTTGAATGTATTAAAAGTTTTTGAAATGATTCTGTTAAAGAACCATGAAGGCCTAGTGCCCTAGTACTCTTTAATTGATGAAAAATGATGTCATTATTGATCAAGTATTTAAAAAATATTTATTATGGATGGAATAAAGGTAAATTTTCATTTGTTTTGAGTGACTTATTGGATGATTGTAATTTGGAAGATAGATTATATTTTTGATATGATCAATGTTGTTTTGGCTATTTAATCCGATTCAAAAGTATACATGGATTATTAGATACCTTTGGTTTATGTGTTGATTGGATAGGAAACTATATAAATCTAATTCCATTATTCTAAAAAGATAATGGTAAAGTAATTTGAGTTATAACTATGATATAGTAAACCTTGCTAGGTTGTGACTATAATGTAATATAGGTATTACGGATTATATTGTATTCCTTATCTGGATTGAACTTAATAATGTTGTTTGAACTTATAGATGAAATAATAAGTCCCGAAGTGGAAGGAAAGGGGAAATTTATTGTCATGTTAATAGGAACATAGTTTATGATCCTTAACCTATGTTGATAACTATATCTATAAAGTGATTGGATAGAATATTTTATTTAAATGTGAACCAATGTATGGTAAATTGGAAAGATAACAATGTTATGTTAAAATGGGGTTAAATGATAAATAAATCATTAAATCTAACTTAACAGTTTTACAATATGATTTGTACTTATTAGATGGACTTAAGTAAAGGAGACTTAAATGATGTCCTTACTTATTTAAATCAGATTGAATATTAAGGTTTATGGGACTAATGGAAAATGAATAATAAATTCATCGAGTTAAACGTAGATTTGATTTTCTTACCTTCAATTAATGAGAATTCTTATTGTGATATTTACTTTAAGGAATATTGGTATTGAACTTAGTTGATCCATAGGTACGAAACCTATTAAATAAACATAAACTTAAGTGTAATTAAAAATTTGGGAGTTATATAGTTGATGAGATCATTAAGTATGACAATTCCATTAGTAGAACTAAGTGGAATGTTACAATATAGTTGTTATTGCACATTACATAATTAATGATGTAGGTAATTATGTGGATACTTTGAAGCAGCCACTATGCCTCAATATCCCACTTAGCTCCTTCAATTCAACACTCATAAAGTGGAATTTCAGTTCTCTGTTTTATTCTAAATTGTGATAGGCATATAGAAAAGTCTTTTTGTCAAATTATGTTGACCTAGGGTGAATAAACACATCCGAATTGATGTAAGTTGATTTGGATATGTCTACTTATCCTTAGTAATCATAAGTAGAGAACCACACTAGTATAGATGAGTTTTCCCTATTTAGTGTGAAACATAGACCGGAATCTAATTAATGAAGCCAAGCAGTCTAATCTAGATAAAATTTTTGAGTGGGGTGAAAGAAATATTCCTATCGATGAGTATTCCATCTAGGAATGAAAACATGGTAATCATATTTAAATTTTTTTCCAAAGTATCACAAACTACTGGTTTCATTGTCTTATGTCACCTGGTCTAAGGTTGTGTGATATCAGATGAGTATCGAATGAGATACTTAGATAGGATTCTTAGACAATAATACTTGATTGACTGTAAAGGGTAAAGGAACCAAAAGTATACCTTTTATACACAAGAACATATTAAATATGAGAGATTGGTTTAATACCGAGTCATTAAATGAGAGACCAAGATTGCACCGAGTCATTATAGTTGCATATGCTTTCTTTGTTATGTGATGGATTAACAAGGAAAGGTTGTTCTAAATTATGTGAATTTATAATAGTGAACATTATGTTTTAAAAAATTCTCCCTATTTTTGAAGTCATAAATGAGGATGTTACAACCCCGATTTTGGGCTAGAATAACAAGGAAGTTGTGAAATGGGTGGATAATTGCAATAAAATATGTGGGGATGACAAAATAAAATAAAATGAGGAAAAAGGTGGGATTAATTAGTACTTTGTACACTTGAGAACCTTCTAAATTGTAGTATACGTCTGGGCCAAATTATATGTAGAGTGCATAATTTTTTGTCTACATTTTTCCCCCAATTTATGTTGGTGAGACAAAAGCTTGGTAACATAAAGTAGATAGATATGTGTATCGGATATACATGTAGAGTGTAGAAGAATATGTGCCGATGGACTAGACTCAAGCATAGGTGACAAAAAATGTGGAGCATGGATTCTAAAGATGAAAAATTCACATACAAAGTGATGAGAGTGAACTTAGGGCAGAATGTGTGTGTAGTTAATGCTATGTATAGTGTACATGCATGGTTAGTAAAGGAGATTTCCTATACTAGTGTGTTGTCATTATCGGTGTTGTTGATGCCCCCAATTTGACTTCTTGTTTCTCATACGACAAACTGCAAGGAGAAAATGATCAAGTATTCAAATATATATAAATTTTCGTAAAAATGTGTGAAAAATATGAATGTGTAAAGTACATAAATGTAAAATATGCTAGAAAAAAGTGTAAATGGAACAAGTACACCTAATCCATGTCGAGAAGAAGGTTGTGGAAGGATATCCTGTACTATCATGATTTTTTCGGGTGATCTCACGCCACCTTGGTGAAGAAGTGTATGGAGGAAATGCTTTGTCTCCTCTACCTCTAATCAAGCGTTTCGCTGAAATTTGTGAAGAGATATCTATACTATCCTCATTTTTTGGGTGATCCGACGCCACTAGATGGAGAAGTGTAGAGAGTCACTCCCACTATAACCCCTAAGCATATAACCACTTTGTAGAATTACCGAAGAACACCATGTCTTATTAGGGCTATTGTCTATAGAGCTCGTAGACTAGTCTCGAACTCACTCGTTGTGTCTCGAACCAAAGTGTAAATACATTATTTTATTAGAAAAGCGATAATGATGCCCACCATCTTTGGGGGTGCATGTGATGATCTTGGAAGGAGAATGCTACCGCAAAAGTTGACCAACCGTAATCTTACTGTAGAAATCTTCCCTGCAGGGGAAAGGGTAACACTTGGTAGATACCAGGGCACATACAAAATGGGATGACAAGCTAATACAAGTGTTATTCGAAAACACATGTATTAAATAAGATAAGTGTAAAACTATGCAAACAATATAGAAACTACCAAAAAGAGTAGTGTAAAACCCAAACAAAAACAAGAAGACCACACAAAGTGGGTTTCAAACACGGGACATCACTCATGATGTTGCAATACATGTAAGGCCATCATGGCCACAAATAGCAGGAAATTTTTACATAAAAAAGGGCAAAGCCAACATATAATAGAAAACAAAGTAGACAAGTAGAAACAAATAAGTAGTCATGGAAACATGTAAACTTGCAAAATAATTGCTACACATGGAACACCCCTTAGCATGTTAGAGTGATAACCAATATGTCAAAGTGTGTATGAATAAGTGGTATAATATGCTAAGTACAAAATGAAACAATAAAACCTATATGAGATGAATGTGGATGCCCCTAATGACCAGTATAGTAAGGGTAGAAGGAAAGCATCCATGCCACATGTAAATGTCATGTATCTGCAATCACACTAGAAAAAGGTGTGAATGTGCATCTGTGTATGATAATGACAAAGAAGAAAACAATCTAACATGTGTAGTAAAGTGATCATGTAAATCACTAGTAAGAAAGAGTACATGATACCAAGACAATGCAATATGTTGTTGATGGATGGAATGGAATGTAAGATTTAATGATAGGAGAAACACGCCCCCTGAGTGAATGGAAGTGTATGCAATGAGGTTCATTTTTTCCCTCAAAAGTCAATAATACACAAAAATGAGATTGCATCATCGGGAAATGGTTGAGTAGTGTAGGTTGTGTCTAGCACGTTGTGATGAATGTTTATGTGTAGTGGTGATGTAATGCGACATGTGGAGAGATGTGTGTGATGATTTATTGAAGTGTATATCACAAATTAATTAAACAGAGGAGTGATGATGTGTGTGATGATGTGGAGAGAAGTGTATATCATGAATTTATTGAATGGAAGAGTGATGATTTATCCTTAAGCATATATCACTATCTAATGATTGTATTGGAATGATATATATGGAAAGATACATGTTTACCCTATAGCCTAAGTGTATACCATGACCTATTGAATGTATGAGTGGGGATTTATCCCTAAGAGTATATCACTATAAGATGAAAGGATGAATATGTGTGATGATTTAGCATAAAGCATATGTCACTATGGGATGGATAATAAGTACATATGAAGCATATATGATTATGTGGTGGATAATAGAAGGTGGTGATTTAACACTAAGTGTAGACTACTATGTGATGAATAATAATGAGGTGGTGATTTAGCCTAAAGTGTATACCACTAAGTGATGAGTAGGATAAATTTTTATGTAATAGAATGACATAGAATATGATAATAGAATATGTGATGATAGGATGTAAGAGGATAATGAGAATTTGATTAATAGAGTGGTGATTTAATCTAAGGTGTATACCACTACATGACGATTGATGGCATGATAGCGTAATGGAATAATTTGGGAATTAGAAAAAAATATAACATAAGAGGATGTTATAAGAGGATATGATAGAATGTAATAGGATGGTGTAGATTTAATTAAAAGAGTGGTGATTTAACCTAAGGTGTATACCACTATGGTATGTGATGATGAGTGTGGGTGATGATATAGCCTAGATCATTGGTCACTAGTCCGATGAATGTGGTATGATGACATGTCGCATGTAGGTAAGGTCTATTTGATTGGTAAACCCATGTGAATAGATTATGGACTGAGGAACTAGAGTGTGTCATAGGGTAGTGAGTACAGTGTGTAAAAGAAAATGTAGTATAAATGACCAAGGGATGAAGATGGGAGGTAAATGCGTGATGTTGATAATGAAATGTAATATGTATAATGTATATAGGATATGCAATGTATATAGAAATGGAATATGCAATGATGATAAAACTAGACCCATATGTAATGGAATCTAGTGTAGCATGTAACACTCCCATTTTAAGACTTTAGAAACAAGGAAAAAAATTTTGTTTTCACACAATGTTCTCTATTCTAAATAAAACATTATTTAGAACACACATTCCATGCCAATCAATCTCATAACAGATAACCATATGTAGTTGTAATGATTTGGTATGATACCAATCTCTCATTCCATGACTCGGTTACCAACCGATCTCTCATGTTTATTTAATTATAGAATATTTTATGTATACTACATATACATGGTTCTCCTACCCTATTCAGTACTGAGTGATCTGTTTAAAGAACCTATCTGAATATTTGTTACCAATATTCATCTAACATCACGTTGCTTTAAACTAGGTGACATAAGGCAATGCAACCAGTAGCTTGTGATACTTTGGTCAAAGATTTTCAACATACTATTCATGTTACTATTCCTAGACGTCATACTCATCATTCCAGAATACGTCCTTCACCTCACTCGTCTATTATCTAGAATGGTCTTTATTGACTCTACCGTGAGTCCACTTATCCAAGGTTTAACCCTATCCTGGTTAGAAAAATAATTTATTATAGGAATATGCTCACAATGTCTTAGAGTATATGGTCATACTTGGTTTACCTAAGTCAACCTGGGTGTGCCAAGGTACCCTAAGCCATTGAAAGCTACCACCTATCCTAAAAATGCCACTAACTTGACCTAGAGAGAAACTAAGTTCAAGTCCTTATTTGAGTGTACATCTAGATGATCAATGCGAGAAGGGTGTTGCCGCATGTCAACTACAATGTTGTATCCTTGAGAAGACCCTTTCCTTCTTGAAGGTATAGTTCGTAGTTAGCATGTGCCGAAATCCTATAGAAATTGCCTCATCAAGATGTACATACCCCAAGGAGGTTATTAATACATTATAAATTTGGATTATTACATGATTACAACAACCCTGGTAAACCCTAATCCAACTCTGCATTAGTTCTTTTCTAAATTTGATTCATTTAGTCACTAAATAACTTCCTTAACTTATGATTGATTTTTAGGTTTTTTTACTTGGCTTAACAAATAGATATCCAAAGGACATGACAACAACATCAAAAGTTTCATTAAATGTAACTTAACCATTCAAGAAGGTGTAGCAACCAAATAGGTTCAACTAGCAATAGACTTTATAGGAAATGAAGTCTAATGATTAACAATCACATAACCATTCTTTATATTACATTTCTTTGAGCAAGGAAGAATCTTCCTCTACATGATTTAAGTGTTAGGGTTTGTCACTCCCTTCTTATCTTTCATAATTTCTATAGTTTTACTACATATTCATTACACATTCCAATACCATGTTAGAATTTTTAGATAAGATTGTTATCTTATGAAAATTAACAAGCTACATTTTAATAATGGAATCCAATTATTTCCTTTAACCAACTAATCAATTTTATTTGAATTAAGCATATAACAAATATGGAAAATATCATCAAGATAGGTTTCCCATCTTCTTCATAAATACAAGATAATTTACACCACCAATACAAGTAAATATCAACTTTCAATTCATTATTATAAAACTATACATTACAAGACTATGTATTTCAGGCATGCGGTATAACAAACAACCCTTATTCCAAAAATAATAAAACTTTTCTTTTTCAATAAAAACCAAGAATGAACCAAAACTTTTTTACATAAGATCCATAATTAAATAAGCTTAATAAAGCATGAAAGTTCTTGTCTTCCTTTACCACTTACAATGTCAATCTGCAAAATTTCTAGCATGGGTTAGTTTAATGAACTAAGCATGATAAGCATTAAACATTAAAGTAAAGTGCATTCCACTAATTGTTTCATTATACAACTCTGATTTAATGAAACAATTAATATACAACATACAAATAATCATAAGTAATAACATCTAGAAAGAAATATAATTAAGAAAATCTAAATTTAGTTTTAAGAAAAGAACATATTATAATCTGCAACATCATAATTATATCACAAGACTTAATTTATCTTATCAATTACTTTTAAACAATCAACAAGTATTGTCCTTCCATTATTTCATAAATTCATAAGGATAGAAAAACACATTTAACTTTTCCAAGCAACAAAGGAGTTAGTTACAACATATCTCATATTAGTATGCTTTATCTTTCCATATAGACAAAGAAGAGAATCAATACATATTTATTTCTTAGACACAATTTCTCTAAAGGAAAGAATCAGGTTTAGAACACACATCACTACCTCAGTTTAAAGATGACAAAAGAAGGAGTCCTTACCTAACGAGGCTACAAAAAAACAACAATCCCAATTCAATTCCAAGAAGATTAAAAATAGTCTAAAAGAAATCCATACGGTTGTTATCTGCTAGTAGATATAATGCAAAGGTCGAAACTTAGACTATCCAAAAATTCAAGCTATACTTTCACAATTAAATCTCTTAACCAATCCACTAGAAATTTCCTTCTTAGAAGAGAATCAAATAATGAGACATTCAATCAATGAACTTATCAGTCAACATAAAAGAATCTCAAACCAAAATGGACCTAATCCATATTTCATTTCATTTATCTTGTGAAATGAAATCCTTTAATAAATAAAAACTTAGAAATTATATAGCTAGTTCCCAAAAGAGAACTCAAATATAATGCACAATCAAAGGATGCACATTACCAACATTCATTACAAAAATTACAACTACTTACCTATTTTCATTCACCAAGCTCAAATCCAATTTCAATCTCAAACAAAATTCATAGTATCGTTTATAAACAACAAATAGTACTCAAGAGGTTTGATTCACTTCCCTTTCTAAAACCTAGAGATCCATTCAAGGAGATCAACAAGGAATAGAAATATGCAACCGGAAATGATAGACAAGGGTTGAAGAAACTCACGGTCCCAGGGACTGAATTTCCCAAGGATTTCGGAAGAGGGTAAGGAACTAAATAAATTATTCAAGACAAGTACTATCGCCAACTTCCTCCACTTGACTGAATAGAATCACCACAAGCCCCTCAAGTTCCATTAATAGCTTATGAAAGGTAAGAATTTATTCAACATCTAGACAATAAGGAATTAAATAATACATTCCAAACACCTCTACAATCGATATGACTATCCAAAAATAGATTGCAGTTCCAGTCCATTAATTCATGAGAATTAAATAGCCAAACTCCCTACACGACACGAGATTCACTCAGGGCAAAAAGGGAGAGGTTTTACTTTTAACTCACACGCCTTTTCATATTCAAGAATATCGTGCAACCCGAAAGACAAAAGTAATACACCAATTCTCGCATAAGAAGCAAGATAGAGGAGGTTTCAAAAAGAAGATACTCGGTCTACATCTGACCAATACAAAACTCCAAAGCTCCCTTTGGGAAAACTGTATTAATGAGATTAAATCTTTACAAAACCAAAACCAGCCAAAACCCAGCTCGTGAAACAAGTAAAAACATCAACACCCATATAGATCCGAACATGCAAAATTAGAATACTGTGCATGATGTGGAATATGAACTTGAAAAAAATTTCATAGTTTTACGGATTCTAACACGGCTCGATCAACAAAAATTCCAATTCAATTCTAGTATTCATAGTTCCATAATTAAGAATAAAACCTTAGCTCCAAGTAAAATTATAGAGCAAAACTCACAACTCAAATACCAGTTCAGCATGAGAGCTAAATATAAGTACAGTGTCAAAATACGAAGGTTCAACCTACAGTTCAGATCTTTACTAAGTTCCATTAATTTTGAAACTAATTCAAGGCCCCAACAAAACCTCGTAACAAAGCACAAATATTCACACAAGCTTAGATCATCCATGGAGCTCTATTACAACTCCCAAAACACAAAACTTAAACAGAGATACAAAAACAAAAAAACAACAATGTCAGTTTAGAATGTCCAAAGAACTCTACTTCAAGCTCAACGAACTAATGTTCTTAATGATAGTTCAGAATGAAACATATGGCAACACATTCCCATTCAGAAAACACCAGATTTGAATACAAGCTACAAAGCTATCTAAAACAAGTTTGTTTGAATACCAACTAGAACTAGTACAAATAAAGTTCACAAGAACTACCATCTAACAACCAAGGATTCGTATTCCAAAACCCACATAAATTTCAAGAAAACAAGAAAGTAAATAACCATATACATCATGAAAAAATATATATCCACTGAGAAAAGTTGTTTTAATGAATCATTTAGAAGAAAGCAATAAATATTAATGGGTAGAGCCTATCATGCTTGATAGTGCCTCTGCTGATTCAAAGAATATTTCTAGCTGAGTTTCCAACACCCCTTCTTCTCCAAGCAATATGAAACAAAAATAATCTTTTTCCATAGTGCCTCTTATATATTCCTCGAACCAAAAATAGATCAGAGAATTCAAAAATATCCACAAAGTGTAGATCAAATAGATGGTTCAAAAAACTAGATAGCTCCATGCAGAGCAAAAATCATGAAGTATGCAAAGCAAAAAAACCCCAACAAATCTTCCAGCATGCCTTCCAAGACAACTTGCTCACCAAAACCGAGGCAAATTAATTCCATTAATTTGCATATTCCCACCTATCTCTCCTTGCCACCACCATCCAAAGTTGGCAAGACTAAATTTAACTTCCACTTGCATTTCCAAACTTAGTGATGCCTCCACATAGGTTCCTCCAAATTTCCATGTAATTACCAAGTCTGGCAGTACTCTACCTTTTTAAATACAAAAATCACATCTCATTAATAGCCTAGGAACCGCCACTTAGCTCCCACTTGCCAATGACCCATAGGTTCCCTTTCATATCCCATTAGTTTAGGATAGATAGAATTTTCTTAGGTTAGATCTTAGGTTAATTTAAAATATATAACCTTAGGATATAACCTTCAAACAATAGATTTTCACCTTAGTTTAGGTCTTAGTTTAACCAAATATAATAGGTTAGAAATAACTTAGCGTCCCTTAGGTTATTTCCCTTCATATTAACTTAGTGTTAACAACTTAGGTTAGGATGTCATCCCACATAGAGTGGTGTAGAAGAGTTAGGTAAATCACCTGAGTCTTGAATCCATTAGGATAGACCTTAATAGATATAGGACAAGTTTATATTCTCACTTTCTTCAGAAAGCAGGTTTATATTTCCCTTAACATCATTAAGTTCCCTACAAGGGTCAATCAAGAAGAGCCGAGGACAACACAAAATATAATGTAGGCACTGTCTTTCAAGATGATAAAGAATTTGTAACAAACACAAGTTTAGTTTGTTAAGTCTCTTAATCAAATAATTTCAGTTTTTCATTTAGTTTAGATAAGAATATTTAAAACATACCTTGGATCAATGGAATTGATCCAAGGATGATTCCAATTACAAAGGATAAGTTTGCAACCATTCTAACTAGATTACAACTTACTCATAAGAAGTGAAATAGATTATTGCAAGAAACAACATATTAGCCCTACAATACAAGAGCAGAAATGATTTATCCATGGCAAGCATGATTTTTCAACAACCAAGAAGGATACATTTGTCCTGAAAATCACATGTCAACGCTTGCAATGCAAAAGAGGAATATAACAGTTTGACAAGGTGTTACATAACATGTAGAATTTGGATGATAGATAAATGCATGATGGTAACTATGCAATGTAGGATATGTATGATGTGTAGGCTATATAAGATGTGGATGTAGGTGTAGATAGAAATAGAATCGGTAATGATGATAGGTAAAACTATACCCATGTATAATGTAATGTAGTGTAACATGTAGAATGTATAAGATGTATGGATTTGGTGTGGGTGTGTAATATGTAGTAATAAGCGTAGATAGAAAATGGAATGTATAGTGGTAAGATATAAAGCTAGACTCATATATAATTTATTCTAAAGTAAATGTAGAATCTAGAGATAAAATGGAGAAATAAACTCATATGTAATGACTACTAGTGTAGTATATGGATGATGAATGCTATGAATATATGTTATGTATAGGTGTAGGATGGTAGAATGTAAATTTTTAGCTCCTATAGTGTAGTAGTAATCCCTCAACATTCCAATGTGAACCGAAGCACAAGAGTGTTTCATCAGGTAATGAGGGTGTTAGAATGTGTAAGAGGGATACATATATGTGATGAAGAATGTAAAGCATAAGGGTACATATATGCTAATATGAGAACGGGGATTTGGAAATGACGATGCCCCCAAGTAGTCTAGAAAGAGAAATCACCTGATAAGATCGAAGGATGAAGGTCCATTGGTCGGTATCGGGATGATGAAACCGTATGATGATATTAGAGTAATGGTGGTATGGGAGACAAATGTTGCACGGGGAATGAAGTCGATATGCATGTGATGGGTCTATATAAGATGAATTTCATGGTGTAGTAAAGTGTGTGGGAGATGGAGATCAAGGAGGTGTTATGTGTAAGGGAGAGGATGATGTATGTGATATAAAATGAGGTGGTGATCAATGGTGGGATATAGTAGCAGTCTTAGGAATATTCCTATGTTGATCTATATGACTAATGGAGTGGCATAGTTATGTAGGTTCTAATCCGGGAAGTGAAATAGGAATAGGATGCACAAGTGGTGACTGTAGAGGAGTGGTGTGAGTAAGAGGGGAGACACATGAGTATCAGAAAGAGGAGGTGGCTATAATTGAGGTAAGGTAGGAACATCTTTAATATAAATAACTTAGTTTTTGTATACAAAATTCAGGTGAAAATGACTCATAGAAGTAATATCTTGAGTCTTATGAATCCAATCTAATCCAAGAAATAGGTCACATTGGTTTACCATTTGACTAATAAGGCAATTGATAAGAAGAGTGAGAGAAACAACCATGACAGCGAACTTGAAGACATTATAGGGTCTCTTGAACAAAATGTCAATTTAGGATGTAGGGTAGCCAATAGATTGTAAGAAAGACAAGGAACATGTACTAATAGGATAAGATGGATCAACCTTGGTGTTGTTGATAAAGGTTGAGGCGATAGATGCATGTATGTATAAATTATCAGATACGAATGTAGCATGGTAGTCAGTGGGAGAAAAAGAGATAGTGGGTAGGGTCATGTCATTATTAGAAACTAATAAGTCAAGCATGCACACATTTGGAGCTGGTGTGGCATGGTATGTATGATTAATGAAAGAATTTTCGGTCCTTTTTTCATGGTGGGTGGAGTCTCCATTTAAAATTATCACTTTACGCATATCCTTAGTGGGAGGTGGGCTAGTAGGGTTTGGGAATTCTAGTTGGTTATTTTCAAGTATATATTGGATAATGGCGTGAAGTTTCATATAATGATTAGTAGAGTGTCCTACACAACAGTGGCAATCACAAAAAAAAAAATCATTGTAATTTCATCCTTTGGGTCGTGATGGGTCTAACTCGAGTGGTGGTGGAAGGGTGATGAGGTTACTATTGAGGAGTTGTTGTAATATAAGATGTGGTGCCATAGGGAGGTTGGTGAATGTATGCTTAGGTGGTTGGGATGAAACTTCCTTAGAAGGGGTAATGGCGTTAACAATTAATTTAGTGTTGATGGGTTTAGATGTAGAGGGTTTAAATGTGGTCTTAGTTGGGAAATGAGTAGAGGAGGAGGGTTGGTCTTGATATTTGAGTTTTCCAATGGATATAAGCTTGGATTCATGGAGTTTAAGGGTATGAAAAATTTGATCAAAGGAAGAAAAGGTCTCAAAGAGAACACTTTTGGAGAGAGGTGGTAGAAGACTTTGTATGAATAGGTCTTGTAGTTTAGCATCGGCAAGGACATTAGTCATCTTGGCTAGATTGTTCTTATATCTTAAGACATAATTGGAAAATTTCTCATTGGATCCTTTCTTAAGTTGTGCTAGCTGGGCATAGGATATTTTAGAGCTGATGTTGATGGAAAAGTGTGTGAGGAAAGCATCAGCTAAATGGGTGAAAGAAGTGATTGAATGAACAGGTAGATCGTAAAACTAGTGCATGGCATAGTCATGGAGGCTACGAGGAAAGATCTTAGCTAGGAGGATATGATCATCAGAAAAATAAAGAAAAGTAACATAAAAGGCGTAAAGATTATCCTCGAGGTCACCATGTTGATTAAAAATGGGAAATTTAGGAGTGAAAAAATTAGGTGGTAGAGGATATGTGGAGAGGATAGGAGAAAAGGGAGTGTGTAGAAACAAGGTAGAATCTAAATATGGAGATGTAGTGGCTTGTTGTAATTTGTGTATTTAGGCCTGGAGATCGTGATACAAAGAGGTTAAATCTTGATTGGCAACCGAGGAGGATTGTCATTGATGTGAAAACAAATAAAAAAGTGAATTGATTTGTAGGAGTGGGGATTGAAATTGGAATAGTAGAGATAGGTGAAAGTGTATAAGTAGGGTATTGAGTGGCTGAGAAAAGGGTGGAGAAAAAAATATTGAGTTTAGATAAGTTGGTAGATTCTTTGCGAGCCACATGCAAAAGTAAATTTAAATCTTGTGGGTGTTCAGAAATATGATCATTGAAATCCTTAAGGTAGGCATCATTAAATTCCTCAGGAGGAGCGATGGGAAATGGAGAAAAGAAACCTTAGAAGGTGTTATAAGGAGATGTCGGGTTCACCAAAATGAGACTTACTTTCTAGGAAATAGTAACCATAGTTTATCTAATTAGGAGGACTTAAATGTTGTATAAATCTAGTAAATAACATAAAGTAGATGAAAATAAAGATGCTAAGTAAAATAAAACCCTAAATTTGCAAGAGAAGGAAGAGAAATAGCTTAGATAATTGTTTTATATGGTCACATAGTCTTGTAGGTCGAGAATAAAATTTTAAAGTGCAGACAAACACTTAGGGACCTTATGAAGGGAAAATATGGAGGATTTGAAGTGATTATGGTGCTTGGGAGTGTACTTGGGCACTCTGGGGTGCCTTGTTCTACAATTTGGGTGCTCTGATCAGTGTAAATGCTCAAAACCTATAATTAGTATGGTCACATGTTGGTTCTAAACCTTCCCTGTTTATCACACTGAATCTATTGGATGAGATGGAAAATTACCATTAATACAAGAGGAAGTATCAAACCCTAGAAAAATAAAAGATGCATATGAATGGGTCAGAATGACCTCATCTCGCAAAACTTTTGGTCTTATCACTAAGCACTCCACACTACATTTTGGACATATATGTTGATGGGTGTTGTTATTCCCTTCATTTAATCAACTTCTTGTTGATGTCATATCAAACTAGGGGTGTGTCTAAATCTATATGAAAAAAGAGTAATTTTATCGATCTAGTAGTTGACTGTAGTTATTTTGTATTTTTTGGGGGATCTCTTCAATGTCTACGAAGGACTTCTTGGTAAAACCTTATTTAAAACAAACTATGAAAACTTGCTGAAAGTAAACACACTGAAAGCTTTGCTGAAAGGAAACACACTTTCTATTGGAAATGAACACACTCAATTCAGAATGCTTGAAAACAATTGTAAGAAATATAAGAATCTATCTAAACACCTGCATGAACAAGTATACAACAGAGTTGAAATGAAATAATTAAAACAATACAGAATTAATAGATCTAAGATATTTTCTGAAGAAATATAAATACCAAATAAATGAATATCCTAGTCCTTAGGGGAGTGGGCCCTTGCTCCTCCTCGAATTAGGATTTAACAACTTAGAATTCTCTCAAATAAAAATTGCTATTTTATTGATAAAACATTTGGTATTACAAATGTACTGGATCTGAGTACTTAGTCTATTTCTCTTCTCTGTTCTATATCTATCTCATATCATATTCTATATATCTATTTATCTACTACAAGTCTACTTTTATATACATTTTACAATCACAGTTGTCTCAACGATTTTGATGAAATTGAATCATGCCCAAAATAGATGCCGAGTTGGATTACAATTGATTAGATAGCTGTAGGATAAATCTCCTGGATATGTGTTCGAAATCTTCTCATCCTTTCCTGATTGAAAGGGTCATAGATGCAAAATATCCAGATGTGGATTGAATAGATAATTCCCATCGGTTTGAGAACTTTGTAAAAGTTCCAAAACCATAGGAAATTGTTAAGGACCAAATCCGTGAGAGTTTGGAGCTATCCCGGGAGATCCAGCTTTTAAGTCTAAAATTCCGAACTAAATACTGGAGTTCTAGAACTAAGTCCGAAAGTTCGAAACTAGATGATGATTGTGTGATGGAGTTATAGAACTAGCTTGGAAGTTCTAGAACTAAGCTGTGTGGGAACAGATGTTGCTGAAAACATACTGAACGCTTCCTGCTTCATTTCCTTGACTGACTAGACCTGCTTTATTACAAAACTGAATTCAAACACACACTTCGTTAGGAATTCTAGAGATTTTAACATTAGAATCACAATCAATCAAAAGACAGACAATTACATCCTAACTCATATCATATCAACTAAAAGTCACATAATGCAATCAAACTTAATAAAAAGGAGAGTAATATGAGATCATATATTATACATTAATCGGACATAACTGGCCTCATCATTTCCCCCAAAATTACTTGTTTGTAAGTCCCTTTACAAACTTCATTCTTCAAAAGTGGGGTTTTATGTTCTATATTCCATTTGATTTCTCAGATCAAATGGTGGAAACTGGATTTACCAATGTTTAAACTTAGATGTGTTGTACCTACTCCGCTTTTATTTTCCTCTCCCTTTGTTTAAATTCGGTAGGGTCTTGAGGCTCTGTTTTGCCAAGGAGACATGGGGGTGAGAAGTAAAGGGGGCCTTTTTCACATTCCAATCCATATTTCCCATAGGTTTCATTGACTTGGGGAATTATTGTGTATAAATATTTTTCCCTTTCTAAACTCCAGATCAGATTTGTTGGGGAAATTACTTCCCTTCTTCTCAAAGAAACAGTAAGGAGTTCCCACCTCTTTAAGCATCCTTCATAAATATCTTCAAACTTTTCCTCCTCATAGGAGGTGAAGGCATCAATACTCTTTTGCAGAATGGAAAGATAGTGTGTCTTGAATCTCTCATCAAAGGCATGAGTTATAAAATGTGTGAGAAAGGTAGAGGGTTTACCATAATGAGATCTCATACAAAGACCTGTTGAGCTAGCTTTCAATAAAAATTCAGATTCCCTTTCCTTCCATGTAATTTGGCTTTGCAAAACAGAAAAATGCATTGAGTGGCTCTCCCCTACATAAAAATGATCATAAATCTGTTTTCTTCTCTAGCATAAAATTGCCAAGATAAAATTCGCATGAAGATTTTTTCGCTTAGGGTTGGATAAAGAGTAAGATGTCATGAATTCAGATTCATCTTTTAGTTCATGTGGAATCCCACATGTAATCCTTGATAGCTACCAGTGAATGAACTGCTCTTCTAAAAACACACTATATGCAGGAGAGGGCCTCCTATAGGCAAGCAATTTTTCACTCATAATACAAACCATATGAATTTTTGCAAGACATTTATATTTATTTCCTTCCTCCTTATAAAACTTTTCTTCCCATTCTTTTCTTTCCTTCATCTCTTCTTCCATCTTGGTCTTCAATTCTTCATTTGATGTTTTGGCTTCTCTGAGTTCCCTGCAAGTGTCATTCCATAGTTGTTTGAGTGGAAAATAGGTTAACTCATCAATCAGGTAAATACTATGGGCACAAAAATCTATTTTTGGAATCTTGAAATTATTCCTCTTTTTCTATTACCTATTTCTTGGTTGTTGATAGTTCCTCAGTCCTAGCTAAAAGATGAGTTGTTATCTCTCCAATGAGCATTTCCCTTTGTTCCAATTTGAGTTTGAGAAAATATAATTCCTCATATTTTAATCGATAATGAGCTCTGCTCTAGACAATAACAAATCCTGTTTAACTTGTTGTCTTTCTTCTTCCTCTGAAATTACTTGAGGAGTTGGGCATTCTTCCTCTATCAAAGGAAATTTTCCTTTTCTTATCCTGGATGCCAACTCTTCTTCTTCATGTGGCAATACTGATGGTTTAGCCAATTCCTAAAAATCCTACTCTTCAAATCTTTCTTCTCCTCTGTCCATTTCAGCTTGACTTGGCTCAGGAGGGGTCATGGCCATGCTGCCCAAAATATCAACAACTTCCTTTTCCATCCTTTCTTGCTCACTCCTTCCCTCTGGGGTTTCCCTTGACCTCTTATGAATTTTTCTTATCTGGGGAATTTCAACATGCCCAATAGTGAATTTCCTTCTAGAGCTTCTTCTTACTATTCTTTCTTTCTCTTTCTTGGGTGAGCTATCACCATCAGAGAAAAATATTAGCTCCCTTGAAGCTACCGTAGAAGAAGGAATTTCCTTCACAGTGGCTGAAGGCTTTCTTTGTTTTGATATTTCTCATCGACCTTCTTCTTTTTGGTATTTTTTCTCTTTCCATTTCCCTCTGTTCTTCTGCAGGGGCATCAATTTCTAGATTAGTTGAAGGAGAGAATGGGGTTGGAATTGTCCTGATAATATTAGGGTTTTTCTTGAATTTACCAAGAAACTTATCCCAAATTTCTTCTCCATTCTTCTTTGACAGAAAATTTTGCTAGCATATTAAATGAATTAGAACATGATGCCTAATTGTCCCAACACCCCGGAATACATCCGAGCCATGGTCGGGTAGAATCGAAAAGAAACTCGGAAGGTTTTTTATGTACTCGAGTTTAGTGGCTCCATACTTCAGATATATGAGCATTTTTAGGACTTCATTTCCCACAAACCCAAATTCACCATCACAATTTAAATATTTCACTATTGAAAATGCTACCTTATCAATGGGTTTGGGAAAACTAGCCTTTTGAACCCTTTTATGATTTTCTTTGTATTATAAATCTATTGGGGTTTAGTTTCTCCTTTTATAGTAAGACTTCAACCAGTTATTTCAAAGTCCCCTTGGCAGGTTGTGGGACATGCACAATTGGCACTCCAGACACATTACTTATAGTATTTACATAAAAAGGAATAAATATATTTCTCACCTTTTTCCTAGATTGTTCTAGGTTTATGATGAATTATCTTACCAATTCATCATTATGCCTTGAAAATTTCTTCAGGACTCTAGCCATCCCGCCTTCTCAAAGATGGATGTAAATTCTTCATCGGTGAGCTTCTAGGAATCATCCTTTGGTTCTAATTTCTTCTTAATGCCTATATTTCTTGAGTTATGTCTCTTTTGATTTTGTGTGAATTGTTTGTAGACCCTTTTTCTTTGTGAAACCAACTACTTTGGTTACAGAACCTCTGTTCTTAGCTATTGAATTCTCTGTTCTTTGTTGCAGAACAAAACTTAATTTGATGTTGCTTCCTCAAAATATCTGCAACTTATTTCATTTGAGTTTGCAATAAATATTATTTATGATAACCATGCCACCACTTATTCCATCCAAATAAACTTCATGATTACACACTTGTAATCATAATGTATAAATAGATGACTCATCATACCTACTTTTAAATTAAGTCAAATCACACATGCAAACATTTAATCAACCCTAAATAAGTTAAAAGATATAATTACTATCCTTGATGATGTAACCCTTTTGCTATGATGACTTGTCATTCCTACAAGTGGAACAAAACATGATTAGATAAGACAACTAGAATTCAAAAGAATTCCCTTATTTGAACTAGCCAAAAAGAGAGGTCAACCGCCATTTGCTGGTTTTCAATTGACCTTTGAGAGAATTTCTTCTTATTTTTATTTTTATTTTTTTATTTTTGGGGAAGAAAATGTCATTTTCTGGTTTTCATCTTCTTCCCTTTATTCTGGATCTATCATCTAGTTATTTGATCATTTTGGAAGAACTGGGTTCTTCCATATGATCAAATTATTTGTCTACTTCAATCTTCCTCAAGAATTCATCCTTAGTGGGAGGCTTCCTATAGAGTTTTAGCCTATGTCCATTGATTAAGAGTGTTGTGTTGCTGTCATCGGTGGGAATTAACTAAATAGAACCTTTCACAAAGATCTTCTCAATATGATATGTTCCCAACCATCTGGATCTCAATTCTCCCTTGAATTGTTGGTACTCATAATTGAACAACAATGCCTAGTATCCTACTTTGAATTTCCTTTTCTTGATATGTGTGTCATGCCATTACTTCCTTTACTCTTGAACTATCTCTATTTGCTGAAGTGCTTCCAACCTTAATTCATCCAACTCATTGAGTTGAAGGATTCTTTCTTTTTGAGTTGCATTCAACTCAATTCCCACCTTCACTACTATCCTCAATGTCTGAAGTTCAAACTCTATAGGAAACAAGGGATTTTTCCCATAGAATAATTCATATGGTGAAAACCTTGTTATAGTTTTCCAAGTTGTATTATAAGCCCAGACAACTTTAGGTAGTCTCTTTACCCAATATTTTCTCCCAACTTCAACTATTTTGGTAAGGATGTTCTCCAATTCTTTGTTTGTTACTTCAGCTTGTCCATTTGACTGTGGGTGGTAAGGAGATGACTTCCTATGATTGATTTGGTAATACCTTGTGAAAGATTGGATCATATTAGACATGAATTTTGGTCCCTAATCTGAAACTATGCTCCTTGGTGCTCCAAATTTTATCATAATTATGTTCCAAAGGAAATCAACAACTGCTTCCTCAGTGGCATTTGTCAATGCCTACACTTCTACCCATTTTGTCACATAGTCAGTACACACAATAATATATTCCTTCCCTTCTGAAGGAGGATCAAAGGGACCAATCAAATCCAATCTCCATCTCTTAAATGGTTCAACCACAACTTGAGGCTTAAGAGGCATTTCATTTGTGAAAGTTGGTTGTCCCATCCTTTGACAAGGATCACACCTCTTGATATATCTCTTCACATCCTTGTATAGAGATGGCCAATAATAACCAATGCCAAGTATCTTATGAGATATTATTTTCACTGAATAGTGTCCTCCACTTGGTTCATCATGACATGCTTTGAGGATGTCAAATATTTCATCCTCTCTTACACACCTGCGTAAGAAAAAATTAGGACCACATTTAAATAGCATTCCATTTAACCATTTGAATTATGCATTAGTTTTAATTAACTTCTTTATTTGTTTCTTAGTGAAATAAGGAGGAAACTTCCCTGTTGTAAGATAATTTTCCATATCAGCAAACCATGGTGTTCTTGCTAAGATTGCAAATAGTTGTTCATCTAGAAATTTATCCTTGACTAGATCTTGCTCCCCTATGGTGGTTAGTCTTGACAAAAATCAGCTACCACATTAGATTTACCTGGATTTTCCACAATGGAAATATCAAATTCTTGCAAAAGTAATAACCATCTAATTATTCTTCCTCCAACCACTGGTTTGTTCATTAAATACTTAATTATTGAATGATATATGTGTACAAATATCTTGTACCTTGTAATGTAATGTCTGAATTTATTGATTGCATAAATCACAGCAAGAAATTCCTTTTCAGTGGTGGTGTAATTCTTTTCAATGGGAGTAAGATTCTTGCTAAGATAATAAATGGCATACATCTTTCCTTCCTCATATTTATGTCCCAATACTGCACCAATGGAATAATTTGAGGCATTTGTTTGGATATGAAATGGATTTTCCCAATTAGGTCCTCTCAATATTGGGGCACTGATTAATTTTTCCTTAATTTCTTCAAAAGCATGCTGACACTTTTCATCCCAAAGAAATTCACAATCCTTGGTTAGCAAATTAAACATGGGGGCAACAATTTTATTGAAATATTTTATAAAGTGCCTATAGTACCCAACATGCCCTAGAAATGATTTGATATTTGTGGGGGTCTAAGGAATAGGTAAATCTAAAATGATCCTAATTTTGTTTTGATCCACCTGAATTCCTTTTTTTGAAATATGGTGTCCTAATACAATCCCTCATCCACCATCATCAAACACTTTTCATCACTAAGAGATAGGTTGTGTTGTTCACATCTTGTTAACACTCTATCTAGATTTCTTAAAGCATCTAAAAATGTATTTCTATGCATGAAGTGAAGTCGTCAATATATACCTCAACATAATCATTTGTTAGATCAGAAAAGATTACAAGTACAACTCTCTATAAAGTTACAGGAGCATTGTATAAACCAAATGGTAACACCCTATAGGAAAAGGTTCCCCATGGACATGTAAATGTAGTTTTGTCCTGATCTTCAACAACAATTCTGATCTGATTATACCCAATAAAGCCATCCAAGAAAGAAAAGCATTGTTTACCTAAAAGGTTATCTAGGACTTGATCTATGAATGGTAAGGGAAAATAATATCTCATTGTGGATTTGTTCAGTTCCCTATAGTAAACACATATTATCCATTTTATATTATTTTTGGGAACAATTATAAGAGGAGATACCCACTAGCTATCTGAGGTGGGGTAGATGCAACCTACTTGTAATAGTTTTTCAATTTTTTGTTTAACTATATCCCTTAAAGCTGGGTTAATCCTTCTTTGAGGCTACCTAACTGGTTTAATGTTTTCAGTATAGATGTGATGAATGTAGATACTTGGATGAATCCCCTTCATGTATTTTTAATCCCAAGCAAAAGCTTTAGTATGATTTTTTAGAACATCAAACAATTTAGCTTCTTCATCATCCTTCAACCAATTGTTAATGTTTAAAGTTTTTCCCAGTTGAATTTCAACATGCTTGGTTCTAATTTTTGATGAACTAATTTGTGGGAATGGTTTCATTAAAGTATTTAATGGACATTCATGTGATAAAAACATATGGTATGTAGCAAAATCTCCAAAATTTCCTTAAGACAGAATCTTGGAAAAGGACAATAATGAGAATTATTATACTTATCTCTTTACAGGCCAAATTCTTCATCACTTTGCTACTTTTCATAAATTCTTCAGCACTTCCATATGTACTTAAAACTAAAGCTACCAATGCATCCTCCCCCGATAAGAAATATCGTTCCTCTAGAATGAAACCATTTTCAATCAAAGAGAACTGTTGTTGTTGTGGTTTTGGAACTAAATGTGGTGGTTCCAAAACTATAGCCACATGTTCCGGAACTAAGTTCACGGGTTCTCGACTAAGTTCATGGGTTCCAGAACTAAGTTTGTGGGTTTTGATATTAAGTTCACGGGTTCGGAACTTAGTTCATAGGTTCCTAGGAACTATTTCTGATTGCTTTGAGGACAACAGAGTTCTCATCCAATGGTGGATTAATCATCTCTTCTACTTCTCTTACATGATCCTGCAATGTGATCATAGCCAAAGAAGAAAAATTTTTCTTATCAATTTCAGGAGAATCAACCCACAATTGTTCATGATTGTTAGTAAAAGGTCATGCAAAGTAGGATATAAGGAAATTTGTTTAGAGTTCTTACCATTCGAGATTGTCATATCACATGACCTACAATCTATTAAAGCAAAGAATCGTAGCTAACCATGGTCTATCGAAAATAATGTGATAACCCAATGTTTTACCTTTTGGCTACAGTATAAGGAAGTCAACTGGATATTCCCATGACTCCACCATAATCGCTAGATCTTCAATAATTCCTTCTAGTTTTGCTACTGATTTGTCTCGCCATCTACACTATGGAATTAGTAGGTTGTATACCCATTAATGGTAATGTTTTCAGAGTATCCACTGTCATTACATTGAATGCAACTCCCAAATCCATCAAAACATTATGTACATCCTCATTTCCTATAGAGACAAAATTAACAGGATTTCTAGGATCTCCGTATTTGGGAAGTAAAATTTTTCCTGCTAATAAATCGAAAGTTTCCCATCTACTTTGATAGTATTGGGGTATTATTTCTTCCTTCCATGATTTTTCATACATAACATTTTGATTAATTTGTTCATTCCTAGAATATCTTTAATTTCTTGTAACAGTGGTATTTCAATATTCAATTTCCTTAGTTCCTGTACCAATTCAAACTCCTTGATTTCGATAGCTTCTTTAAATCTTTCTAGAAATGGATTCTCAGTAGTGTTGATATCTGACTCTTTTTATTTTCTTTCTATATCCTCTTTTGGAACAACAATACTATGGATTTCATTTTATTCTATCATTTCAGTGATTATAAGGGGTGGACTGTTAATGATTTTCCCATATCTAGTTTGAATATCCTTGCAATCCATAGCATATAAATCAAATAATTTTTTTGGTTCTGTTCCATAAATAGGAGTTGTTTGTTTATTTCTTGGATTTGCTACTGGCTGTGATGAAATTTGCATTTGGACTACATTTTCAGGTTGTGAATTTTGTGTAGGAGATCCCATAATGGCTTATTGGTTTTGATTTGGATATGTTCTTCCTTGAGAATAATTACTAGGGATCCATCTAGCTTGTGACCAAGCATATCGATTTCCTTGACCAACCCATGGTTGTTGATGTCCCTAAGAATAACAATTTTGATTTTCCCAATCTTGAGGATTCCAAGTTGGTTGAGGTACCCAAGGTGGTTGTCCCTAATTTTTTGGTATTGACTAAGCAACCCATGGCATCATCCAGGGATTAGGAGTTGATCTTGGCATAAACTGCCCTTGGTTAGGTTGTCTCTGAACAAAATTCAATTCTTCTATTGTAGATGAGGCACTAGTTTGTTTAAGATGATTCTTAATAACATGAAGTAAAGAACAAACATCAGTATCATGTTCTTTAGATTCACAAATAAGACACATTTATGTTTTATCTAAAGGACAGTCTCTTAATGCATGCTTCTTCCTACATCTAGGACAATACATAGCCAATGGTTCAGTTTTGGAATTTGTTTTAGCTTGTAATCCATCCATAGTAGAGGTTAATTGCACTAAAATGTCTATTTTAAAGTTTTTTAATTCATCCATTAGTTTGTTCATATCTAGATTCAGACTTTTCACTAATTTTCTTTTTCTAGGTTCACCTCTCATTCGGAATAGCTTCTACAAATCACTTTAATTCGATTCATTTTTATCTGATCAATGTCTCCACATCCTATCAATTTAAGGGATTATATAAATTTTTCATCCAAACCTTTAAGAAAAATGGTTTTACTCAACTCCTCGTAAATCACAAATCCACATCTTTTGCTAAAAAAGAGGAATCTATGTAAATAGTCTTCTATGTTTCCATCATCCTCCTGCTTGATTTTGAAGAATTCTTCCTTCCTATTTCTCCCTCTACAATAATCCTAGTATTTATCTAGGAAATCAGTCTCCATTTATACCCAAGTGCTAATAGAGTGTGATGGTAATCCCATGAACCACCTCATTACTTTGCATCCTTCAAAGTGGATGGAAACAAATTGATTTTTTTATTATCTATTTTATAATCATAGGTCTGGCATAGTACCTTGAACTCAAATAGAAATTGGTCAGGATCTTCAGATGACATCCCTCTAAATGTGGGTAAATGTGCAGGTGAGATATTTTTCATTAATGTATCATCATCTCCTAATTGGATTGGATAGGTAAAGGTCCTATCAGGTTCTCTCTCAACTTCTCGTGTAATTTATAAAATATTTTCTAAAGTTTCCTCCCAATCAATGTGGTAAGTGGTATGCCCTAGGGAAGGTGAAAAATTAGGTATAGGAGGTTGACTACTCAATTGAGAATCAAAACTCACCCTAAATGGATACCGAGTGATAATCCTTCTCCTAAAAGTTCCACTTCCTTCAGTGGATCGATCTAAGAATTCCAAAATGGAAATTTTTCTTTTCTGACAGGGGATGGTGGTGCTTCCAATTCTTGATCAATTTTCTTACTTTGACTAGAGGATGTTATGAATTCTTGTGAAAATGTTGTTGGGAGAAATATACCATGTGAGTCTCTTGGTCTACCCATATATTTTTTGATATAGCAGTGAAGATCCTTCAACTACTAGATGTATGTTTTTTTCCTCTTGCTAACACTTAATTAGAAAGTTCCAACTAGTGATCCTTGGTAACGGCACCAAAAATGATGGGTGTTGTTATTCCCTTCATTTAATTAACTTCTTGTTGACATCATATCAAACCAGGGGTGTTTCTAAAGCTATATGCAACAAGAGTAATTTTATCAATCTAGTAGTTGTCTGTAGTTATTTTTGTATTTTCTAGGGGATCTCTTTAATGTATTAAGGACTTCTTAGTAAAACCTTATTTAAATAAAACTATGAAAACTTGCTGAAAGTAAACACACTGAAAGCTTTGCTAAAAGGAAACACACTATGCAGAATGGAAACACAATTGCTTTTGAAAGTAAACACACTTGATATTGGAAATAAACACACTCA
The DNA here is from genome assembly GCA_018340775.1 of Taxus wallichiana var. yunnanensis. Classification (NCBI taxonomy): domain Eukaryota; kingdom Viridiplantae; phylum Streptophyta; class Pinopsida; order Cupressales; family Taxaceae; genus Taxus; species Taxus wallichiana. Next base: position 122,662,001 of record CM031242.1, on the reverse strand, counting down.
ATTTAGAATGATTGAAAATAATTGCAAGAAATATAAGAATCTATCTAAACACCTACAGAACAAGTATACAACAGAGTTGAACTGAAAGAATTAAAACAATACAAAATTAACAGATCTAAGCTATTTATGAAGAAATATAAATACCAAATAAATGAATATCCTGGTCCTTGGGGGAGTGGGCCCTTGCTCCTCCTCAAATCAGGATTTAACAACTCATAATTCTCTCAAATAAGAATGGCTATTTTATTGATAAAACATTTGGTATTACAAATGTACTGGATCTGAGTACTTAGTCTATTTCTCTTCTCTATTCTATATCTATCTCATATCATATTCTATATATTTATCTATCTACTGCAGGTCTACTTTTATATACATTTTACAATCATAGTTGTCTCAACGATTCTGATGAAATCAAATCATGCCTAGAATAGATGCTAAGTCAGATTGCGGTTGATCAGATAGCTGTAGGATAACTCTCCCAAGATCTTCATTCATAAATATTCTCATCCTTTGCTGATTGAAAGTTTCATATATGCAAAATCTCTAGATGTGGTTAGAATAGATAACTCCCATCGGTTCCAGAACTTTGGAGAAGTTCCAAAACCATAGGAAATTGTTAAGGACCAAAACCATGAGATTTATGGAGCTATCCCTAGGAGTTCTGGAACTAAGTCTGAAAATTCTGGAACTAAATACTGGAGTTCCGAACAAAGTCCGAAAGTTCCGAACTAGATGATGACTATGTGATGGAGTTTCAGAACTAGCTTGGAAGTTTTGAAACTAAGCTATGTGGGAACAGATGTTGCTAAAAACATATTAAATGCTTCCTGCTTCATTTCCTCGACTGACTAGACCTGCTTTATTACAAAATTGAATTCAAACACACACTTCATTAGGAATTGTAGAGCTTTTAACATTAGAATCACAATCAATCAAAAGACATATAATTACATCCTAACTCATATCAGATCAACTAAAATTCACACAATGCAATCAAACTTAATAAAAAGGAGAGTAAGATGAGATCATATATTATACGTTAATTGGACATAATCTTGCCTCATCGGATGTAGTTATAGTGTGTGTGCATGTCGTTCCCTAGGTGTTCTCATGCTAGTTTCACTTTTTGAAGTAGCAAGAGATAGTAACTATAGAAAATGTAAATAACATGTGTGCATGGAATATAATAGAATAAATCTCCCTAAGAAGTGTGTGATGTAGATTGTATCCTTGATGCATGGCACTATGTGGATGAAAGTGATCTAGTGGATGCACCTCTAGATGGAGTGATAGTAATTTTTGTGATGTTATCACCTATGACCCTCATTATGGTCTTATAGGTTTATATTTATAGGGCTATCAAGCTTGATTTTTTAATTAATCTCGACAAGGCTAACTAACAAAAATATAAAGATGATCAACGGCTAGAAATTATGTAAAAAGGAGTGAAAGGGGATTTGCATAGATCAAGGCACCTAGAGTGGGGATCAGGGCACCCCAAGATGTCTGGGCACCCCGATTTTGTGCTAGAATGATGAAGAATTTGTGAAATGGGTGGATAAGTGTAATAAAATATGTGGGAATGAAGAAATAAAATATAAAACAAATATGGCAAAAAAGTAGGATTAATTAGTTCTTTGTACACTTGAGAACCTTC